>OY856410.1:1023493500-1024096834 GCA_963693085.1 Alisma plantago-aquatica
ATCTCAAAGAAAAACAAAGTTGATCATATTTCTTGAGTTTGAGCTTAAAAAGTTGGTTGATTAAAGAAATGTCCCCCACCATGGCCGTGGAGCTCTCCATGGATGTGGCCACAACAGTCCAACACAGTCGTGGTCTCCCAACACGACTGTGGTAATTAATTGTCGAGGAAGTCATAGGATCAGTAAATGTGTCCAAGTTGTACACGAATGGCCACAGCCGTGGTCAACAACAACGACCATGTCAAGGATAGATGGTCACGACAATGGTAGGAGACCACGAACGTGGTGAGGTCAGTTGGGTACGCTCTTCATCGACAACACAATTGTGGCTCCAGCCACGGTTGTGCCACCAAGCCCTCGCCACGACTGTGGCCACCCTCCACGGCCGTGGCGCGCCCCGACCCCACAAAAAAATATAACTAACACTCCTCTCTAGCCTGACCCTCCCCTCATTCTATCTTCTTCCTTCACGTGCAACACACCCATGGAAGAAAACCTTGATCCCCAACTCCTTCAAACTCCACCTCCAAGCCCCCCAAATCACCTCTAATCCACCACCAATCACTTCCTAATCATGCCTCTACCATTCCCCTTCCATTTCTGCACCAAATCATCCATCAATCTGCCCTCCACCACCACTCTCACCTCCATTTCATCCTACAACCACCCCTACCCAAAACCTCCACCAAAATCTCCATTTGTCGTCCAAACCAAAAACTAACCATTCACCCACCATCTAAACCTCCATATCCTTCCATTCCACCTCTTAGTCCACCTCCATCTCATCCTCTATCCAAAAATCCAAATTTCATAGTCGTACCACCACCTCTATATCCAAAAGTAAAATGAAGGAAATCACCAAGGCAGTGAAGAAAGGGGCTCAAAAGAGCCTTGAGGTGATCACTGGAGGCAAGTTGCGCACCAAGAGATCCTCTTCCCAGGTCTCCATGCCTTCACACACTCCCTCACCATCCAATTTGGTTTCCCAATCGCTCCCCCCACTCAATGTCCATGAGTGCATCCCACACACAGTCATCTGACAGCCATCACATCACCGATGAGACATATAGGGAAGAGGAGTAGGAGGAAGCATAAGAGGAAAACATCAATGACATGATCGATGAGGTCGAGCCCGTGGTTGCAAAAAGAGGCCAAAGATCCAAAGCAGCCCCGTCCTCATCAAAGCATCTGTTGAAGCCCACTCTGGCCCATCATTCGACATTTTCCATGGAAGAGGGGCATGGGTTGCAGCCGCATGAAAGGTGGCAATTGCATCTGGAAGAAGAACAATTTACACAGTGGTATCCTGAAGAGCGAGTACCACTCAATCTTGATACAAGTTTTGGGTCTCAATCATACATGATGGATGAAGAAGTGGATGATAGTGATGATGAAGAGATGGAATTGTTAGTTGAGGTAGAGGATATACTGGCACAACTGGAGGACGATAGATTGAAGGCATTGGGAAACACCCCTGCTGGAGTGTCCTACCCCCACTGAAGGGTCCTTTGGAAGAGGACACAGACAAAGAAATATTTCCCTCACATACGAAGAATGCATGGCAACAACAGTCGTCTCCATCAGGTGTGGATGTGAGAAGGTCATTGATGACCTGGGGATCAAGGTGGTTGTGGAGAGTAGTTTGAAGAAAGTTGGGTTGTATAAGGTTATTTTCACACCCCAACCAACTTATACCACATTGACTCGATAATTCTTCACTACGCTTGAAAAGACAAAGGTGAGACGTGATGACGCAATTAAATTTTCCATGATGGGCAAAATGCAGACTCTTAGGACAGCTAAATTGAATTGCATATTTTCTGCCAATCTAGAAGAGGACAAGAAAATGGATGAAGGCCTACTGAAAAAAGAGGTGGATTTTAATTATGCTAATTTCTTGCACCTCTTGACAGGAAGGAAGGACTATTACGCAGGGAAGTCAAAAACTTCATCTATAAGCAATCCCCTATTCTATTATGTATAGAAGGTTTTGGCTAACACCATTATAGGAAGATCTGATAATCAACACACAATTTCTCAAAAAGGCATTTTCATCTTGATGGAAATGCACCACAAATAGTATATTGACCTTGGTGTGCATTTAATTGATTTTTGAGGTTCATACCCTGCAAAAGTAAAACACCTTTTATCATGGGAGGGCTTGTAGCCTCAAATGCACTAGCTTTGGGGTGTGATGTTTTTGGGTTAGAGGAAACATATGAAGCTCAATTTGTTAACTTGAACTATCTCACTCGCTCCCAAACTATCACAATCAAGAACAAAATAATGATGTATCATGTGAGTAGTGTGTCAAGGAGTGATCTTGAGTTGTCATACTATGCAGTGCCTCTTCTCTCTATGATGGGAATCCCCCATAAATTGGAGACAAAATTGTATGAATGGCATCGGAACAACCCAAGGGACTAGTGGAGCCACTATCGCAAAAGAACAAATTAATGAGTCCAATGTGCAAGGGTTGGACCAAGAAGCTGAAGAAGAAAGGTAGCCCTAAAAGTCAACAAGAAAGGATGAAGGAACATCCCAGCTGCAACAACCCTTAACAAATTCCTATGGCACGTCTGCCATCCAGGAACACCTTAGGGGCATTCACAAGATACAAAACGACATGCAAATGATCCAGCAGTACATGCGGTAGGACCAATAGCAGATGCACCACTAGGTCAACCACGTGTACCATTACCACCATGCCCAAGCAGCAAGAAACCCCAAATGGCATGGAGACTTTTGTGGTGGTATTGTGGGATATTCAGAGATGTACCCTCCACTCCAGGATGACTACTAGGGGCATTACTACCAACATCCTCCCTCAAGCTTAGCTCCTCCTCAGTATCATCCTTAGTCATCCGACCATTCACCACAACAGCCATGTCACTTCCCCTATCTACAATAAATTATAGTTTCATGCGGAGGACAACATGATTCTAAAGTTTGGGGTGGGTAGGGTGGTATGAACCACCCTATCTCTATCTCTTTGTGATTTTTGTTCCACCTCTTCCATGCCATGAGTATCTAGCTTAGTTTTTCTTGTTATTAATTTTTCTTGCATCCATGCATAGTATGTAGTTACTTTCATGAATTTTTGCATAATGTTTCAAAAAAATGCTCTTTTTGTCACTCCATAGCATGTATTGCACTTTTGTGTATATTTTTATTATTTGTAGTTGGATTTTACTGCTTTATGTTTTTAGTTTCCCCAAAGTTATGCTTAGATGTGATTGAATGCAAATTGGCACCATTTTGCCCAACTTTTCCCATACTTGAATGTTCTTGCCTAAAAGCATGTTTTGACTTAATATCCACTATTTGAAATGAAAATTTTATTCTTTTTGACAAGTGCATGATGTTTTCTTATATTTTATTTCTACATGGTCTTGATTGTTGACTCTTTAATCACTCTCTCAAGTTTGTGAATGTTTCGGTTGAATTGTGAATTGAGTAAGTTACAAACTCTTAGATCCTATGGAATCACTTGATATAAATGTGAATCTCATGTTGTTCAATCATGTGGTGTGATATCATCTGATGAAGTGTTGGATTAGTTTTCATGTGGGAAATATTATGATGAAGACTACACTAATGACCCCCACCCCCATGACTTGACTCTTCTCTCACCATCTTCATACCCCTCTACCTCATGACAGGATGCCTTAGAGCACATATTTAGCCTTGGTCACCTCTAAAAGTTTGGGGTGGCTATATCTACATCTCCCCATTTCATTCTATCCATCATATGCCCTATCTACACCAAGGGGAAAAAAAAGAAAAAAAAAAGAAAAAAAAGGATGCTCCTATTTAAGAGCATCTAAATAAAGAAAAGATGACTGCTCTATGTAATAGCACTCCAAAAATCTTTTCACAATCCTTTCTTCCATTTTCATACCCATTGAGCTAGAAAACATCAAATCTAGCTCACTTCACCCTTTCTACAACCACGTGGGTCATTTGGTGTGGTTTGAGACATAAGATTGAATGTGTGAAAGTGAAACAACACTCCTAGTCATCTTTGATTAATGCCAGCATGAAACGGTTTACCCATAATGATATGAAGTACATATGGAAAGCTTGTGTAGTATAAGTTTTATATTTGAAGTTTGTATGCTCAGTGATCATTTCATGATTGGTATGTGAAGGAGGAGAGGAGAGAGGTGGAAAAATGCACTTAGTCACTTCTAAGACCACTTAGTCAATAATCATTTGTTGCTATGCATTTTTCATTCTTATTTATAGAAAGAAAACTGAAAAGAGAGATTAAGTTGGAGCATAATTGAGGAAAAGTATTTTTAAGCTTGGGGTGGTGATGTAGCCTTATTTTAGGGCTCCATCTTGTGCCATTTTGTACCTTATTCACATCTAAACATAGTATAATGCAAGTTAAATTTTCCAATGTGAGTATTATTATCAAATGCACTTATAGAGGTTTTTTTGCATTATTTCTGGTACTTGGACCATGCTTTGGATGGATGAGAGAAAAAGAAGGAGTTATATGGTTCCTCTTCTCATGGAGGGGTCCAAAGAAGGCCCCAAAACTCCCACAACCTACCCCTAATGGCCAAGATTCGACATCAAGCAAAGAAATCCATTGATGATGATGATTGAAGTCAATTTTGCCACTGAAGACCCCACCATTGTCGTGGGCATCCACCACAGTCGTGGGAATTAAAGCCAAGAATCACAGGGATGTCAGAACTTTTGCACTGAAAGAACCACATATGTGGCCATCAGCACAACCGTGGCCAACTAAAGATATCACAGTCGTGGCCTCCCACTACGGCCGTGGGAATTAATTTCTCAAGTTGGTCAAGATCACAGAGAAGTGGTCCATTTTACACGTAAATGACCATGATCGTGGCCATCACCATGGTTGTGTCCCTTGAAGACCACCTTTCCCATGGTGCTCCCCATGCCCGTGGTGAACTGAAGACAAGATGACATCCTAGCTGCCTTGCCCGTAGACTAATCCTCCAACATGACCATTGTACCTAACATGGCTATGGTGCCCCTTACCCAGCATGACCATGGAACCCTTCCACAGCCATGGTCAGCACATATACTTAGCATTTCCACTCCATTTCACACCTCGATCATGTCCCCAACCCACTACCATGCCACCTAACCCCTGCCACAGTTGTGTCCATCCACCACGGTTGGGTTGATCACTCAACCCTACTATTTTTCTACACTGCTTTTCAAATTATACCCCTACTTACCCTAGTGCTTCCCCACCACCTATATATACATAGGTGGTGGTTGGAGCATGAAGGTTACACCCCCCCAACTACCATTACTCCACCTCACAATCTCTTGATCATTCATTGCATTTCCATTGCATTAACTCTCTCCACCCACCATTTCCACCATAGAAACCTAGTTTTCTAGGTTTTCTACCATAACCCCCTCCATTTTCATGTCCATCAGCCATGTTGGAGGAAGGAGGTCGCCCTACAGTAGATAGGAGGTGAATAATAAGGATCTACTTTGAGCTCAATGGAGTCATATCCCCTTCTTCTCATTTCTTTTACCTTTTCTTTGATTATGTCTAGCTAAGCCCCTAGTGATGGGTTGTTTGGGGTAAAAATGTGACTTTGATACCATGTTGGGGGAGAATAATTTGTAATGAAAATAATTTCATTCTATGATGATTGCCTTTGCTTCTATCTTATTTCCCATTATCTTGCATGTGATTTTTTCTCTTAAACTTAAATTGCTTACTTTGTGATGTTTGATGACACTTAGCTTCTAGGAGGAATTGGAGTGTATGTTGCAATCTTAGGAATGGCTCCTAGGTCCAATTAGTGGATCCCTAGCTAGCCCCCTTTGTTCCTACATACATATCCCTCCTTCTACAAGTGAGTGTGAGATCTAAGTGTCCAGTGTAAATGTGATTAGTGTAATTTCCTTGGACTTTATAATGGCTAGATGGCTAGTAGCATGAGGTGAAAAACCCTCATCTCTACTCCCATTCCTACCATTGGTTCTCAATTTCCCTACTTACCCTAGAAACCTAGACTTGACAAGTCCGACTCGAATTACACCCAACCATTGTTCTCCAACTAGTAGTATAGGGTACATTCTAATAGTACTTTCCTTGTTGTTTGGTTTGGTAATATAGATTGAATTGTGATAATTGCATGCCATGTTGACGCCCCCCCAACTAATATCAAATCTATTCCCAAACATCCCACCTACCTAATCCATTGCTTGAAACCCACCTTAACCTTCTTTCTTGTTAATGCTAGTGTAACTTAATTGTCTTTGTTTTTTCTAGTTAATTGCTTAGTCTAGCTAATTAGGGTTAATCTAGATCCTTTCTTGCTTTAGTGGTTAGTTTAGTTCTTAGTTGATGATTGCTTTTCTAGAGTAGAGTAGATCATCTTGCTCTTTCTTAGTTGATTGCTTAATCTAGCTTCTTAGACCTAACTTGCATAGGATAACCTAGTTTTTGGTAATCTAGTTTTCATACTGCCTTTACTTGCTTGTTGTGTAGTGTAATCAAACCAAAACCCATTTTAAACCCTTCAACCCTAATCTCCACTTTAGGAACATAGCCAACACCGACTAATCTCTAGTGCCCCCTCTATCCCTGTGGTTCGACCCCCTTTACTTTCCTCTCACCTATACTATAACATGACCCTGTGCACTTGCGGGAGCATATTTTAGTGTTTTGAATGAACCTAGTTAGGGGAAATTTTATAAATATTGAAAGACCACACGTACGTGCTATGCGCACACACCAGGCTACAATTGACCTCTGTTGAACATCTCACGTGTTTAGATTTTTCTTATTTCTTTTTCACTCTCTCAGTAAAGTGTGTGTTGTAATTTTTGAGGGGTGTGATCCTGTGAGATAAGTATACATAGTATCACAACAATCTTCATTTTTTTTAAGTTCATTATTTTTAATGTTGCCATAAAAATTATGGCAATTTTCTCATATAAAATAGTGAAGATGTAGATGATGGAAAAGTCCCTATACAAAGAATCTTGTTTTCTTTCAATCTATACCTTTATGCAAATCAATCATATGATAGCATAGGAAGAATCCTTTCCTTAGTGATATGTCTTTTATGTTATTCTCTTAGCAAAATGTCACTTCTTACTCTATTTTGATTTTAACCTTGAGATGTCATCAAAAGGTTCTTTCCAAAAATATTCAGCTAATACAAAAACCATACTCTATTAAAAGAATATATTCTTGAAAAAGAAGAAAGATCTACCTAGTTCCTCATTCCATTTATTTTGCAAAATCCCAAAAAGAGTGAGGAGTGAAAAGAAACACATATGTGCCATATTGTTGCAAAGATATCAAAATGGTTATGTTTGTGCTCACGAACACATATGTGTTGCTTTGTTGAACTCTAAGACTAAGAATTACACACCCAAATTCCAATGGTGTTCATTAAAGGTATTGCAATCTAGTACGGTGATACTTAGGATATGCAGTCACTGCTCTAAAACAAAGGGGATTGGAACACAAGGATCACTTGCCCATTTAATAGAGATGTACTTGAGTGACCCAAAAAGAATCAAGGGGAATCCATAAGAACTTTTACCTACCTATTTCTTCTACTTAAAAAATCCTAATGAGAGTGAAAGGTACTTTTAATTGCTAGATATATGTCGAAGTAAAGATTATTACTAAAAAAGAAACAATCAAAGAAAGAATCTTTTGGCTAGTGATGTTCTTGATGATTTATGTCATTTTAACAAAAAGGGAATGGTTTTTCTAAGAGTTTGGTATAAAGTTATATTTCAATAAGTTCTAGATCCCACCTATTTGATTTGATTATATAATGATTCCATTAGGTTGAGGACAAGCTAAATTATCAATTTGGGGGAGTTGATAACATAATTTCTATGCACTTTTTATGCCTTTTTAATATTTAAAATGATCTAATTTAGTGCCTAAGATATCCATTTTTTTCATTTTATCTCCAATTTACTAAAATCCTAGTTTTAATTAAGTTTTGTTTGCATTTGGAGAAATTTAGTGCAAAAATGGGAAAATCAGTGGGTAACCATCGACATTCAAAATTTAGCAATCAAGGACTTGACTTATGCATGTAGACCATCGACCAATAGGATTGATAATTAACAAGAATCAACAAGGTTCTGATGAACTCCCATTAATATCCCCATGATACTCTGCCACCACGACTAGGAGGGTTGACAAACTTGTCAAGCAAGCCTTGATAGTACCCTAATGAGTTCCCATCGACAGTTTAGCTGATCGACGCTTATGTCGATAAATCCTCATTGTTTCCAATCCTTTGAAAAAACCATCGACAACCCCTTCAATGAAGCAGCTTTCAGTTCCTACATCGAGAGACCAGATTTCAACCTTTCTATAGACATATTTCTATCGATCCCACAGAGATCGACACCGTCAATGACTGATAAAGATCTTTCGAGGAGTCATTTCATCGACCATCAAGAATGACAATAAGAAGAGGGAAGGTCGATGCATAAAAATGACATGCACCAATCAGAGATCGGCAAGGCACAAATCAAATCCTCTAAATAGGCCCCCAAGGTGTCACTTCAACAAATCTTGGAACCCCAAAGTAAACAAGCCGAAAGGCTGCCAACAAGTTTAGTGCCCAAGGATGAGATTTGTCGACTAGTCTAGAGCTATCGACTTCTTTTTTGGAAGCTCAATGACTTCCATCGATAGGTTGACATACCTTCTTACATGAAGTCTACATCAAAGAAAGAAGGACATCCAATGACAATTATTTATCGACAGTCCAGAGTTGTTGACCTCTTGTTGATCAAGCTGAAAGGTTGGTGGATTGATCACTTGATCTACCTTTGTATCAACCTTTTCACTTCTTTTCTTGATCATGATTTGTTCAAGTTGTAATATATCTCATTCTTGCACCATGCATGGATAAACTCCATAACTTTGGTTGGGAGTAGCCGTCACGCCCTCCCTACCATGTAATTTTTCATTCTTCTATTTTATGGCATATGTTCTTACAAGTTTTATTCCTCTACTCTTATTTTATTGCGTCACTTGATGATTATCTACTATCTTTTGATGTTTGATATGAATATTGTTCAAGAGAATGATTTCAATAAAGATCTAGAGTATAGGTTAGTAACTAGACACGAAAGTGAGGAGTTACCATAACAAAAGTCATATGATTTTTCTTGGTCTTTTGGTTATTATCTTGAGAGAGAAACTTTTAGATAAAAAAAACTCTACCCAGATATCAACAAAAGAAAGGAGCAGATATCTTTTATGACTATTTTTAAAATAATTTAAGAATATATATAAAAAAGGAGTGAAGGTTTTACATGGTTGTGGTTGGTCTAATTGGTGAAACCCAATCCAAGTCCCTTTTAATATCATTTCATGATTTATATTAATTTATTTTCTTTATTTCCATAACCTATATTTATTTCTTGATTAGATAAAATCATTCCTTAAATGGAACATCAAATTCACTTATTTGTTTCACCTAGACTAAGCTAAGATTGCTTCAATTTTTTCTATTATTCTCTTTGTCCCTGTGTTCGACCAAACACTACTACAATAGACTCCATATTGAGTTGTGAGCAACTCTAATAGTTGAGTATAAATTTAAAGTATGATATCTTTGGCTGAAAAATTGTGTTTACACTTTTGACCCACAAAAAAGTGTGACCAATATCGAAGATGTGAGTGAAAGATAGTAGAAATCATAATAAGTCTAGACATGAAACATAAGTTTAGATATGGATTATGGTTATGTGCCTAGATGGTTGGGACTTTTATGTTAACTCTGGAATTGTATGTAGCATGCTCTCTCTTTTTTCCACATGTTTGTTGTATGGGACACAAACTTATGTGGTTTTTTGGAGAGGATGTTATATGTATCAAGCTTGTCTTGCCTTTTTAAGAGCATGTGATATTGGACATGTGCACGAGGGAGGTGCCAAGATAAGTGTCATAATACATGTCACCTTTGAATACATGACCAGCTCACATGTATCCAAAGGAGACAAATAAAACTAGAGTTGTCCTTAAAAGTTTGAAGCATATAGTCACCTAAACCTAATTAGCTACACATTAAAATAAAGAATTTATACAAGGGGTGGAAAATTTGACTCGATAAGTGATTTGGGTTCAAAGCAGAATCAAAACCCTAATGTATCTCCCTCATGAGAGGGGTTGGATAGATTCCTTGTAATGTTAGATAATGATGTTATATGATAGATTTCATAATTTGCTTGAAGTGTATGTCCATGTTTTCCAAATAATGATAACCATGAAAAATTCACACCATGAGTATGGTAACGAGGCATGAAGATATCAGAGGCATAATTTACTTAAAATATGTGAAATCCTATGATTGGTAGACTAATTAAGTTTCAATATCAAAATGTATTTAAGGTTGGTAGAATTGTAACATCCCAAGATTTCAAACCTAATTTAAACCTTAAAGGCAATACTTTTTACCTATGTGTCAACTTATGGACCAGTTAATCCTAACCATGGTTTTCTATGTAAATTGATTTTATGTAATGATTAGTCAGAGATTTTCAATCCTTGAAGTTGTGGGGACAAAACTTGTACAAGGAGGAAAGGATTGTTACACCCTCAATTTCGTAGGTATGTTTTTTGTTGGTTATATATTTACACCTCTTTATTGGATCAGAATGTCTAAAGTGTTATTTATGCCTTTTGATGGAATAGTATGTGATGAATTAACTTTTATGTTAAAGAGAATGATGAGATAAGAATCATTTTTAATTTTGGAAAAATAATGACATTTTGACAATTTAGTATGAATTATGGGAATTTAAAACTAAAAAAAATATTTAGAAATTTTGTTTGAGAAAGTTGGGAAACAAAGCCCATATTTATTTTATACTTGTTAATGAGAGGCTATGGTTACAATTTGAAAGCATTCTAATCTTGTTTGACCATTCAAAGGATTTTTGGAGATTTATATATAGTGGGAACCTAAATAACCCTGATATTTGATTAAATGACCACGATTTCCTATAGTTCTATTGATTCAAATGTCATGCTAATATTATTTCCCAATTTCTTGCTTTTTGCCCAAAGTTTGGTTCATCAATGTGGAACATACCTCCTATTCTTTTGTGGTTGTGGGATCTTTGACGACCCTTTGTTGAGATCCAAGGGCTGGTATTTCTTACCTAGTTCCACCTAGCTAGGACTCTATATAGTCTGGGATATCCCCAACATCTGTGATTTTCTTAGTTTCCAGTGATAATTGGAGGGAAAAAATTTTCCCAATGGTTTCAGGACAGAAATATGAAGCTATATATATTTAGTAGCTAACCCTCATACTCTCCACTCTTAAAATGCCCAATCTCTCCCTTTGTTTCTTCTCTGACTCTAGTTGCAGATGATGAACTGGGGCTTTGCGTCATCTAGTAGGGAAGAGGGGATCTAAGTTGGTTGTCCATGATGCATTGGGTGCTACCAATTTCAGATGAACCCCTCTTGTTTCTCATAGTAGATTCAACCTTCATATCATGCCAGCATCTTCTAGACCTTTTTCACCAACCATACTCATAGAAATTCAAGTTCCAATGAGCATCTACAATAGATATGGTTTCTTTTTTCAATAGCTAGTTGCTCTACAGTCTCCCTAGCCTCTGGACCCTATAGTTGGATTTCTGATGCTTGTTACATCTATCATCGAGCCCATCCAATCATGTTTCTGCTCTATTTTTTGTCACATTTACTCAGTAGATTGATTTGAAGAGACTGGTACCCTCAGTTCTCACTCTTCTCCACCATAGGAGCGAAGGTATATGTGGGATGAATCCCATGTTTTCCCATATATGTGCATCTGATTTTAGACCTCGCGGCACTCTGGTACACCATGGAATGATCCCTTGACTTTGTTAGGTGATCATGAAGTGGTGTAGAGCATTGTGAGCCCTACTCGAGTGGCACTTTTAGTTTTTGTGTTTTTCCTCGACTACCCACCTTGGCGATGGGTACCTGATGAAATTACATGCCTCAGGGAAAGACACCCATGGCTCTATGGGAGTGTCTGATATTGGGGAACTCAAGGAATGATTTGTTCATAGTTTGGTCAGGGATCGCAGACCCCATGGTTTCAGACCTTGCACCTTGACTAGATGTGGGGTACCAGGAGTTGAAAGTAAGGGAATATAAGTTAGAGGGGTACTATAGAGATATCCATATCACAAATTGTTGTATAAACTTAGGTATTAGTACGTTTTCTCTTGATTTTATGGGGGATCAGATGAAGTTGATATCACAAGGATGCCCCTATCATGATTCAAGATTGTGATGTCAATAAAGGGTTTTGTCTTTTAAAAAATATTATCCAGACCCTAGATTATGCAAATTTGAAATATAAATATTATGATTGGTTTGTTTTAGATATTGGATATCTTTTTATTGGTAACTCCAATGTGGTTGAGTAATATATGGTTTTTGATCATTTTTTCGAGATCAAGCCATTGCGCTAGGTTAGGAGTCATGATTTTTATTCTGATTTCTATACTTTGATACTTAACATAATTAGGGTTTATGAGATAATAATTAGGGTTTTGGGTTATAATTATAGAACAATTAAAGAAGTACATCAAGATCTGAAGAGCTATTTTTCCTACTAAAATTAGGTAAGTGGTTCATTCCCATGAGTATTCATACTTATTAAGCCCACTATATTTACATGTTTACCATATCAGGCATTATGATTTACATGTTTTAATGTTCTAAGATTTTAAGTAAGATATGCAATTAAAGTTTTCATACCTCCGAGATTGTATCCTCACAAATACCCAATATCCGAAGTAGTGATATTTTGTTAAGATTGTTTACGATGATTAGGATTCATGAACCAAGTGTTCATTTGAAAATCTAAAGGATCATGTTCATATAAGGTTTCTTAGTAATCATTCATATTAATGAATATGACTACAAGATAAGATATGCATGTAAGATTGTCATACTTACATGATTATGTGATATAACCATGTGTGTAAGATTTCAAGTAGAAATATGCTATCAAGATTTCTTATATAGATAGAGATCTAAGAATTCATAAGTTATTTATATTTCTTACAATGATTAAGATCTAAGAGTTGAGTGAAATATTAAAATATAAGTTTTTAGCATATTAAGACATTATCAAGTTTTTAAGATAAAGATCCTATTGAGATCATAAAATATTGAGAATTGACTTCATGGTAACATTATAAGATTAGGATGGACTAAGTAATGATTAAGTCCCAAGATAATGTTTTATTAAGATTTGTGATTTCATTCATGAGAAGAATATGAGAACATAATACTTTGGCATTCAATATGTAAGTCCATTAAGATGTATGAATTAGATTTCATGATAAGATTCTATAAATATTCATGTATTAAGATTCTAGATATTAGTACATGATAAGCCTATAAGATCAGAATCTACTAAGATTCATGTTAGGACCAGATTTAATAAGATGTCAGTCAATTAAGGAGTTAGACCCATGCCCCAGTGCTGGTCAACTCAAGAAGAACATGACCCAAACCCTTCATGGAAGTCATGTGGCCTAAGCATCCTAATGTAGGCCAATGTAAGAGAGACATGACCCAGTCCCTTTGTGCAAGTCATGATTCGCAGGCCCTTGGTGCTGGCCGATTTGGATGCATAACCTAGGCTCTATGAGACTCAGGCACCTTGTTGTATGTCATGGACCCAGGTACCAGAGTATAGGTCTCTAGAGAAAGATCACTAAAAAGAAAAAAATTAAGTTAAAGAAAGAAAATATATTTATGTTTTAGATTTTATACTTAGTTTAGTGTTAGTTTCATGTTTATAATGTTCACTAATATATTATAGTATCTTCTACTCCAATTTTGTATATTAGAATACTCATGCCACTTACTCTAGAAACCATTTTCCAATGCATGGATGGGGACAAGATGTTTGCAGCTGAGGAGTAAGAGCAGAATAGATCCTAGAGACTCAAGCATAAAGATAGAGAAAGATAAGATATGGTGGGGTGCCAACTATAAGATGATCGTCATATTTATAGATTTAGCTTTATGTTTTCATATCAAGAACTCTAGACTAGAGACTTTATCTCAAGATATTTCTATATTATAGTCTTTAAGTTTTGTAACGACCCCGTCTCCTGGTAACCCCCAATT
Organism: Alisma plantago-aquatica; assembly: GCA_963693085.1. Taxonomy (NCBI): domain Eukaryota; kingdom Viridiplantae; phylum Streptophyta; class Magnoliopsida; order Alismatales; family Alismataceae; genus Alisma; species Alisma plantago-aquatica. The sequence continues at coordinate 1,023,507,659 of OY856410.1, forward strand.
AAGGGAGACCCAAAGGTCAGAGCCGTTATTCACTTACCAGGATCAAAGGTTCGACAAATAATCAATAACAATTAATAAACTTTACCAACTAAACTGAAAACTGGTATAAAATAAAACTTTGTTTACCTTTTAAAAGATTGGATTTCCAAACTTCTATCCATGGAGACGCTACTCTAAATAATCCTCCTGTGCACGTTAATTCTCATTTAATTCCACATATGCCACTTTACTGTTTGTTCATTTCATTTGTACCTAAAATGCCGACAAACAAAACGTCGGTTAGTATATCAAAATATACTGGTATGTGGGAACAATCAAAATCTTGCAAATATGGCTAACAATTTAATATTCACAATCAAATTAATTAACAAGCCAATTTACACTTTCTAGTACGACATTCTCCACCGCTTTTGCCCTAACCCTGGCATACCCACCTTAGGGTGCCCTTTGCAAATGACTTAAGGCCACCTTCTCAATCCCGAGCTTGGTGCCTGGGGGTCACCACTCATGGTGCCCACTAGTCATGCAATATCATAGGACACCTTCTTGGTGCCTGGGGTCACCACTCAAGGTGTCAATTGGTCTACCCATCTGGGCCTGACCTTTGGCATCATCCATCAGGGTGGCATGTAGGTGCAAGAATACATACTCTTATTTTTAATGTGATAATCATAGTGACTTTATGATTTGCAAGTATGAACATCCAACAGATAATTTGCATTCAATGCGATTAACCATCTGGAAAATCCGCGGGAAACTAAGGCGGTTATTCATAATTAACCACATACCTGATCTGATGATTTGGAATAGAAATATCCATGCAAATAAGAATCCAAGCAAGTAAGCATTCAATAAGATCCTGAAACAATTATACAATTTCCTATTATTACTCATGTCATTAAGATCTATTAAATCTAGCTCGCTTCCTAGGGTTTCTAGTCCATTTTTGGGGTTTCTTGTACAATTAGGGTTTCCCTTTACCTTTCACTGTTTTAAACCCTAATTTAACGCATTTGATCACAAACCCTCATTATTCCAATATATAATTCTCAATTTCGGATTAAAGGCATAGTTAACCATTAAATACATCCATTAAGCCTCTTCTACATTAAAGCTACTATTTTTATCCTTTTAATCCATGATAAGATCATTTATGCATTTTATCATCAATTCATAGTTCATTACGATCTGAATCACATATGGACTTGATTTTTTCTTAATTCCATCTTTTATTCATCAGAAAACCCTAATTACTACATTTAGGGCATTTATCCACAAATTAGGAACTTAAATGCTCGAATTAGCTTAGATTCAGCATATTCCAATTGTACTCATGACATTATTCAATTAAAGTCATTAATAGTCGAATTAGTCAACATTAGGGTTTCAAGGCCCATTAAAGTATATTCATGCATATGGAATTCTAAACTAACTAATTATATGCAAAGTTCATCCTTTTTCTTCCTAATGTTCCTTTTTATCATTAACAGGCTAATATCAACTTTAATTATCTATTAAACCCTACTAATCACTTTAATCATTCCCAATTAGGGTTTCTTTAATCATCATTATGTTAAAGTTGATAAATTACCTTACTTTTCAAAATTCAATAAGAACCAGGCTTTAATATTATTTTATTGCGTTGTACGCATTCTCCTGGTCAACTTTCATATTTTGCACCTTTCCATCGGAGCTACCAATCTTTAGATATGAATTTAGTAAGTATTTACCTGATGGACCAATGGCTGCGCGCCACGTCACTCTTCTCATGCAAAGCGATTGCTTTAGGAAACATAACCAAATTACGGTTATGCCCCTGACTTAACAGATGGTTCTTTGATATGCGAAGGGGCTGATTCGTCCAATCTTCAATGGTCGTCTTCTACCTTTGGATGGCGCGATTCAGCCGCCCTAGCAGCCAAAGGTGCGACTCCCCTTCCCCCTTATCGACCTCGCCGGCCACCATGGAGGGTGTCGTTGTCTCCGCCCTGCCTTGGCGCACGCGAGGTGCCTCCAAACTGTGGCCAAAACGGCCGTTCTCGAGCTGGGTATGCCCACTTTTGCTGTTGTGTTTGCTGCAGCCTTGCAGCCCTACAACCCTAGCTACTCGAAGGCATTGGTGCGGGAGTACAACCGGATTCATCTCAGGTGGTCGTGGAAGCCACACGCACACTTCTCACCTCCTCCACGGCCTCTCATAGCGCCAAGATACAAGCTACCCTCTCCACTAGGGTTTTCATGCAAAGAAGAAGACGGAGAGGAGAGAGAGATGCACGGGATCTTCTTGGGCTCGTCCAAGGGGTCTATCCTTTTATAGGATGGAGCATGAAGCCCTAAGGCATTCATATAAGAGGGAACAAGTCCCTTTCCTTAAAGGAAACCAATTTCCTTAAATAGGAAGCAGATCTCCCCTTTCTCTCTCATCCCCTTGATATTCCTTTTCCTTGTGATAATAGGATTTCGAAAATCCTCTCCTTTATCTTCTTATTACTTGCCTTTTAATTATTTATCACGAAATCATGTTTTCTTTTAATAGAGAATACTTCCCTTTTCTCAATATTACAAAATTTATCAATAATATATCACTTTATGCTCTTATTTTATAATTATGGTATTTTCTCTTTCTTCTCCTTTATTGGGGCTCCTTGGCACCCAAGAAACTTTAAGAATTCGAAATTCCTTTTAAAGGAATACTCATTATCTTTAAATGCATTAATATGTATTATTCTCATTATCTTGCCTATTTCTTTTTCCAATAATTCCTTTTTGAGGATCTCTCTCTTATTTCTCTTTTATTTTCCTCATTAGTATTCCTTTTATCATCAGGAATCCTTGGGATACGAATCCCACTAAGAATTATCCAATTATACCTCTTTTCACATATTTTCCTTATTTCATCAATATTTTCAATTTCTTTATTAACAAGGAAATACTTAATTTCTATTTTCTTTTCTTATTGCCCTTTCTTTGCAACCTTGGGCTCCTTGGAACCCAAGGAATCTAAGAGGCACGAAAACCTTTTTAGATTTGCCTTCTATAGGTTTCCACACCTTTCTTATCTCAAATTCTCAGTTTTTCATTAATTAATTGAATATTCTTGTTATTGGGCCCAATGGCCAATAAAGCCCACAAATCAAAGAAAAAGGCTATAAAATCCATTTATTCAAAATAGATTATTTCATTTATTCATTCAAAAATCTTTAATATGAGAAATTATATTTCTTAGCAAATGAACCCAAAATTGGGGTTGTAACATCCTTCCCCTCTTATAAGAATTTTGTCCTCAAAATTCCAACAAGCAAGCAAACAAATAGGATAATCTATTTTTATGTCCATCAGGGCTACCATGTGGCTTTACCCTATCCATGGTGCTTTCCAAGAACCTTCATCATCTCATATTATTCCATTTGAATTCTTTCTTACCTTGGTATATCGTACCCTCATAGGTGACTCAGGACATTTCAGCCTCTCAAAAGCTGAATAGGATCAGGGTTTAACACATGGCTTGGGTACCACACATAGTGCTCTAGATCAGACTCATGTAACACATTACACATCACGTTATCCTGTGGGGCAAGGCTAAACACAATCATATCCACCAATCCATCTCAAATGGACCATATATCGGGGATTCAGCTCTCTCAGTTGTAGATTAGAGGGGTCGGATTTTCACATTATATTCCACCACAGTGAACTGCATGTCAGTCTGCTTTGCATCAGCTCGTGACTCATGTCACCACTGGGCTCTCTCTTAGCCATTGCACGATCAAAGCGACTTCATCTGCACACACCTGGGGTTCTTTTCTGACCTTCGCGAGGCCTCCTTCACCAACATCATCATAATGAAGTAGTGACCGACACAACCTCCCTATAAACTTCTTGCATCCCGATAAAGGCTATGGTGGTTAACATTACATCTGTCTCTATGCATCACCCTAAATGAGAACGCATGCTCTCATCAGGCCCTCTAGTCCGGATCATACTGTCCATTAGTATGGGGTGATAAACTGTACAAACACTGAGCTCTTCATGTATCTACTTCCACCTTATGGAAGTGAACCCTTAGGTTATACTCAAGAACTTTTGAACTTGCATCATGGTGTAGTTGAACCATCTCTTTCTCTTATAAGTAGTTCAACCTGGTATGTCCCTTGACAGTACTCTTTCTTTCTCATGTCATTTAGGTAAGGCGATCCACCATAACCCACACTGCATCTTGTCCTTCCTTGGTCAAGGGGAGACTTACCACAATATCCATAGTGATGGACTCCCATTCCCTCTCGGGAACTCCCTTTACTTTACTGGGTTAATGGTGTTCATCCTTCACCTCCTAGCTTGCTTGGCCACATGCTACATGCAACTTTGTTTTAAGCATCCAGATTGCTACTATCACTTACTATCTTTGCAGTACCAAGGTATTTCATGACTTCCTGTATTGTTATGATTCCTCAAGCTTGATACCTCAGAAACCCTAAACCACTCTCAAAAGGGTTTTATTACCTTCCTATCCAAAGAAGTGTATCTGAGGTTCTATCACCATCCTTTTACTACATCAAGGACAAAACTAGCTATCCAACCAACCATTAGCTTGTTCAACATATCTTATTATATCCGAGTGTTAGTCAAAACACATCTTCTTTCCAAACTTAGGGTTAGCCAACAACCTCAACTTATTCTAGTTTCCAACTAAACTAGGTAGTTATATCTCAACCAGAGTATTCATTACCACCTCTCATCCTTAAGTGTTCGGTAACATACACCTTCATGTATTATACTTATCATCTCATCTCAAACTCTACGTCTATCTTCATTAAGAAGCTCTGAGCTCATATTCACTATGATCGAACTCGACCTTGGTTAATCTGCAAATTCCACAATATCCTCATAAGCTGACTACACTACCTCTCTTAGTGTTCGTGAACCATCCAAGTATAATTCACTTCACCAGGGTATGTTATCATCTCTATCCTCATACCTTGTAGTTACATTCCAACTTCCATCATCTTTATTCTTTGGTGTAAGGCATGCGTACTGTCCTATCTCTCACTCCCATAACAAAAGGAAATAAGTATTTGGTTGCAGTCCAAATACAGAGTTCTTCCTGTTCTAAGAGTAGAGATGGTACATCCCACCTTGCCAGTACACCTTCAAATCTAAGTTTAAATGTGCCACATATCCTCCTGATATCAGAATTACATCCATGGAAAACTGATCCAAAACCTACTTGGGTCACCACACAATCCTTGGTCATCTCCTCTAGATCTATAGGGTGCCGACACTTTTGGGGTCATCCCTCTTCCCTTATGCATCCAGAGAGTGCCCTACTCATCTGCCCTTTAGGTCCCATGAGTTAATGAAGGTGATCAATCTCCTAACTCATGGCCCTCAGACAATGATAGCTGTTACCTCCCGACCCTATGGTCATGTACAACTAGGGAATTAGGCAACTCCGTCTTTCATCGGTCTTATCCCTACTTGACCCTAGGATAGACTTGGGATACTATTATAGTACATGTCTGACTTAGAACCTTACCCAAGCCTTCATCATCTCTATCTGCATTCATGACTGACTTTCATCCCTTCACAGGGTTCATGGCAACCTACCTACCTTGGTCAGGCCCCATATCGGTTACTCCCATGGTAACACGTCCATGCACTTAGAGATGGTTATCTATGGGCCTATAGGTTCATTTTCATACCATGTACTCTTCACTTAGCTTCTCAAGATCCTATGAGACCTCTTTAGGCCACCTCAAAACTGATAGAACTGGTACGCACCCTACCAAAGGGTCCTCTCCCAGGATGGGAGGAAACTACAACCTGTGACAGCAAGGTCACAAACATCCTTAGGGTTTACATCCTTATGAGCATGCTTAAACCAACAACTATTAAGGCACAAGCGTACCTACAAAACCATTCTAGGTCACACTCATTCTCTTTCCTCATCATCAGATCAACTTATTCATGAGGGGTTCATCAAACATACCCTTACCTGAAGAGGTTTTCCTTTACCTCTACACATTAAGAGTACCATGCTCAAAACTATAGAGACTCAAATCTCAACATGAGCATTGGGTACACCGCTTCCCCTCTTAGGCCTAGGAACCCTAGGTTCGCCTCCGGGTGTCCAACTGCATGCTCATTCTCTTAACCAGGAATCTAGCATGCCCAAGATATGTCATGTACTCCCATGATCTTTCTACTCAAGCAACACTTCATAGTTGATTCGTCTTCCTGGATAACTACTAGGTATAAAGCCTCACAACTGGTGCCTTAACCTCCTCAGGGTCTAAAGCACTCTTTATCTCATCTTAGTAGGTAATCACTTATACCATAGGTACCAGAAGCATCATCCTCTCCCTAGGGTTTGGTTACTCCTAGACATCATCATCCTTCAGGTATCAAACATAAGGCAACCACTATCATCCACTTAGGTCGCATCATTCTCAACTCCCACTATTTCTCAAGTTTCGGGGCTTTAGGCTTACAACCTCCTTGGCCGAGGTCTGCTCCCTCTCTCTAGAGCTAATCCTACAACCAACCTCTATATAAGAGGTCCTGTCTTTATGAAGGATCAAGCTCATAAGCATACCCCTACCTGAGTGAAGCCGAAACTTGAACTTATGTTTACTCAAGGTTATCCATAACCCCTTATGCTTATCTCATAAGACCTCCATCATGATCCCTTGACTAGGGTTTTGTTTAACTGTCAACATTGCTGACAAACTTTGGGTGCAAGTTATATCCTACTTGCAACAGCCCTATAGGTTCTTCTCTACCCTCATCCAGGAAGGAGTTACCCTTCACTCAAACATGCACGACCCTCTTCAGGGTTGGGTCACCAAAGGTACTCGGTTATCCAACCTCTCATGGCTCGTATGACGATCCCAAGGCATGTTGAACCAAACACTCGGTCTAACTCATCATGTCATCTCTATCTCTACCCTTCACTTAGGGTTAAGGTTAACATCATCCTCAAAGGATATGCCAGGTATCTACTTTTGATGGAGGTCTTTACCTCCAAGACTAACTCTCTCTACTCATTCTCCTGCCAAGGAGGTCTATCCTTAGGTCTCTCCTGACGGCAATGACAACTCATGTCATACGACCTAAGCATTTATCTATTCCTTTACGCTTACTCTATTAAGCTTATGTCCATGACATCTTATTTACATGCTTTTTATTAATTTGGTGGAGGATTCCTTAATCCTTATCAAACTTACCCATACCTCAAGAGGGTGAGGAAGAGAAAGAAAACCCTAATACTTAAGGTCGTTAACAGAATTTGAGTTGAGAAAGGATGAACGAGATGAGAGAGTCCTAAAAGGTATCTTATTTCGATTCATACCCTAAGACTTTGGCCAGGCAGTCACACGGATCCGAGAGTCCTCGTATTCCGACTAGCGGTGCAGAGGAAAATATTGCCAGCCCCCGGTCGTGATCCTTTTCTAGACACCTCTGTCTTTCAGATAATCCTCTAATAACTCCCTCAGTTCTATGGAATTTGTAAAATTTAATAATTATTAAAGATTAAATGAGGAACCTATGCTCTGATACCAATTGTAACGACCCCATCTCCTGGTAACCCCCAATTAAGGGAGACCCAAAGGTCAGAGCCATTATTCACTTAACAGGATCAAAGGTTTGCCAAATAATCAATAACAATTAATAAACTTTACCAACTAAACTGAAAACTGGTATAAAATAAAACTTTGTTTACCTTTTAAAAGATGGGATTTCTAAACTTCTATCCATGGAGACGCTACTCTAACTAATCCTCCTGTGCACGTTAATTCTCATTTAATTCCACATATGCCACTTTATTGTTTGTTCATTTCATTTGTACCTAAAACGCCGACAAACAAAACGTCGGTCAGTATATCGAAATATACTGGTATGTGGGAACAATCAAAATCTTGCAAATATGGCTAACAATTTAATATTCACAATCAAATTAATTAACAAGCTAATTTACACTTTCCAATACGACATTCTCCACCGCTTTTGCCCTAACCCTGGCATACCCACCTTAGGGTGCCCTTTGCAAATGACTTAAGGCCACCTTCTCAATCCCGAACTTGGTGCCTGGGGGTCACCACTCATGGTGCCCACTAGTCATGCAATATCATAGGCCACCTTCTTGGTGCCGGGGGTCACCACTCAAGGTGTCAATTGGTCTACCCATCTGGGCCTGACCTTTGGCATCATCCATCAGGGTGGCATGTAGGTGCAAGAATACATACTCTTATTTTTAATGTGATAATCATAGTGACTTTATGATTTGCAAATATGAACATCCAACAGATAATTTGCATTCAATGCGATTAACCATCCGGAAAATCCACGGGAAACTAAGGCGGTTATTCATAATTAACCACATACCTGATCTGATGATTTGGAATAGAAATATCCATGCAAATAAGAATCCAAGCAAGCAAGCATTCAATAAGATCCTGAAACAATTATACAATTTCCTATTATTACTCATGTCATTAAGATCTATTAAATCTAGCTCACTTCCTAGGGTTTCTAGTCCATTTTTGGGGTTTCTTGTACAATTAGGGTTTCCCTTTACCTTTCACTATTTTAAACCCTAATTTAACGCATTTGATCACAAACCCTCATTATTCCAATATCTAATTCTCAATTTAGGATTAAAGGCATAATTAACCATTAAATACATCCATTAAGCCTCTTCTACATTAAAGCTACTATTTTTATCCTTTTAATCCATGATAAGATCATTTATGCATTTTATCATTAATTCATAGTTCATTACGATCCGAATCACATATGGAATTGATTTGTTCTTAATTTCATCTTTTATTCATCAGAAAACCCTAATTACTACATTTAGGGCATTTATCCACAAATTAGGAACTTAATGCTCGAATTAGCTTAGATTCAGCATATTCCAATTTTACTCATGACATTATTCAATTAAAGTCATTAATAGTCGAATTAGTCAACATTAGGGTTTCAAGGCCCATTAAAGTATATTCATGCATATGGAATTCTAAACTAACTAATTATATGCAAAGTTCATCCTTTTTCTTCCTAATGTTCCTTTTTATCATTAACAGGCTAATATCAACTTTAATTATCTATTAAACCCTACTAATCACTTTAATCATTCCCAATTAGGGTTTCTTTAATCATCATTATGTTAAAGTTGATAAATTACCTTACTTTTCAAAATCCAATCAGAATCAGGCTTCAATATTATTTTTATTTCTTTCTACGCATTCTCCTGGTCAACTTTCATATTTTGCACCTTTCCATCAGAGCTACCAATCTTTAGATGTGAATTTAGCAAGTATTTACCTGATGGACCAATGGCTACGCGCCATGTCACTCTTCTCATGCAAAGCGATTGCTTTAGGAAACATAACCGAATTACGGTTATGCCCCCGACTTAATAGATGGTTCTTTGATATGCGAAGGGGTAGATTCGTCCAATCTTCAATGGTCGTCTTCTACCTTTGGAGGGCGGGATTCAGCCGCCCTAGCAGCCAAAGGCGCGACTCCCCTTCCCCCTTATCGACCTCGCCGGCCACCATGGAGGGTGTCGTTGTCTCCGCCCTGCCCTGGCGCACGCGAGGTGCCTCCAAACTGTGGCCAAAACGGCCGTTCTTGAGCTGGGTACGCCCACTTTTGCTGATGCATTTGCTGCAGCCTTACAGCCCTACGGCCCTAGCTACTCGAAGGCGTAGGTGCGGGAGTACAACCAGATTCATCTCAGGTGGTCGTGGAAGCCACACGCACACTTCTCACCTCCTCCACGGCCTCTCATAGAACCAAGATACAAGCTACCCTCTCTGCTAGGGTTTTCATGCAAAGAAGAAGACGGAGAGGAGAGAGAGATGCACGGGATCTTCTTGGGCTCGTCCAAGGGGTCTATCCTTTTATAGGATGGAGCATGAAGCCCTAAGGCATTCATATAAGAGGGAACAAGTCCCTTTCCTAAAAGGAAACCAATTTCCTTAAATAGGAAGCAGATCTTCCCTTTCTCTCTCATCCCCTTGATATTCCTTTTCCTTGTGATAATGGGATTTCAAAAATCCTCTCCTTTATCTTCTTATTACTTGCCTTTTAATTATTTATCACGAAATCATGTTTTCTTTTAATAGAGAATACTTCCCTTTTCTTAATATTAAAAAATTTATCAATAATATATCACTTTATGCTCTTATTTTATAATTATGGTATTTTCTCTTTCTTATCCTTTATTGGGGCTCCTTGGCACCCAAGAAGCTTTAAGAATTCGAAATTCCTTTTAAAGGAATACTCATTATCTTTAAATGCATCAATATGTATTATTCTCATTATCTTGCCTATTTCTTTTTAAAATAATTCCTTTTTGAGGATCTCTCTCTTATTTCTCTTTTATTTTCCTCATTAGTATTCCTTTTATCATCAGGAATCCTTGGGATACGAATCCCACTAAGAATTATCCAATTATACCTCTTTTCACATATTTTCCCTATTTCATCAATATTTTCAATTTCTTTATTAACAAGGAAATACTTAATTGCTATTTTCTTTTCTTATTGCCCTTTCTTTGCAACCTTGGGCTCCTTAGAACCCAAGGAATCTAAGAGGCACGAAAACCTCTTTAGATTTTCCTTCTACAGGTTTCCACACCTTTCTTATCTCAAATTCTCAGTTTTTCATTAATTTATTGAATATTCTTGTTATTGGGCCCAATGGCCAATAAAGCCCACAAATCAAACAACAAGGCTATGAAATCCATTTATTCAAAATAGATTATTTCATTTATTCATTCCAAAATCTTTAATATGAGAAATTATATTTCTTAGCAAATGAACCCAAAATTGGGGTTGTAACAAGTTTCCTTTTGTAAGAACAATGATGGGAATTTTTATCTTTCAAGTTGTGTGATTGATTATATTGTTGTTGTGAATGCCAGTTTTATGTAATATCCCGTTGAATGCACAAGTTGTGGATAACTCAATGTTGTTTCCTCTATGTGCATGTGTGTGCTTAGGGAAAGCATTACATTGTCATTCATTCCAAATCCCACTCAACATTTTGATTGATTTATCATGATCCTGATTTAGATTAATCTTCAATTAAAAGTCGATTTGTGTCTAGTATAGAGTAATTTGCAAATGAGTCCCTCATTTGATCTTCATGAATTGATCTGATTTCTAAGTTAGGAACATTTTTCCTATGTATATTCGTTTATAATTGCATTGATAGGTTCGCCTTGTTTTGACAACTATGGTTTTTGGAATCAATATAAGATGATAAATATACTAAAAATGCATTGATTATAGGATATATAAAGAGAGTAATATGTATAATTTAATTTAGATTTATGACAGAGGTTTGAGTACTTTTAGAACATAGTTCACTAGACATTGAATGGGCGATCAAATTCTCTATGCAATTGACCTTCTATTTTAGGAGTCATGTGTTTTGAAATAATGGATAATAAAGGATATATCATTGAATATTGTATTTGATACATAGAATCATTAACAAGAAATTTCCATTTGTCTTCTTTGAAGCATTGTCGTGCGTAGGCTTTTACCAATGAGAACATTTCCCCTGGACAATTCAATATTGATCATGACTACATCTTTCCAACACAGTGAACCACTCATAAAGGTTGATCCAGAGGTCATAGTGGCACTACCATAGTTTTATCCCCTCGCAAAGACAGACCGCAACGTCACCTTGCACATGGATCTAAAACCTATAAAATCGCCACATCCTCATCATCATGAGATGGATCTATAAACCTAGTATCACTCCCTCTTCTCTAGGATGTCACCTAGTGAGACCCCTCACCTAGCCACTATAGACGCCATTAATGGAGTATCATGGTGACTAGAAATAATGTTCAAGCCAAGCTCACCATAAACTCCCATTCACTCCTCCTCTTCATCCTAACATCCCCTTGATGTTGCATAGGTCCTACAAATATCCCGACCAGGATGCACAATTCACCAGCAACCAAGCATCATCTTCAACCACTTCAATGCCACCATGAATCACCTTCTTCTCTACCGATTTGACCCCACTATCACATACCTAAAATAGCACAATACGTCATTCACTGCTACTCAACCCAAACATGGGCATCACCTTGCTAATCTCTAACACCTGAAAGCTAAGTAACACCACCCTCCAGTGACCACACTCAATGAGGCAACAACTATTTGCCACAATCCACCTGACATAATGGTGATCTTCATCCATATACACCACTTCCCTAGCCCATGAGAATCTACATCGTCGCCTTCTCCTTCATCCAAACATATGTTCTCATGCCTCAAGAACTAAATCACTCCACAAACCTTCAGACTAATTTCCATAGACGTACAAGTAGCAGACCAATGTCGACACCTCCTTGCCAACAACTAGTCTGCAACACCACCCTAGAACCAACAACAAAAAATGGCCAACCTCCTTAGCCTTGGATCACCATCAACTTCCTTCCCAACCTCTTTTCCTTGACCCCAAAACCCTTTTCATCAATTGGATTCACCGTCAACCTGTTTCACCTTGGAATGGATGGATCTTCCAGTAACGATGTCTAAATAGAGTGATCTATAAAGGTTCCACCTTGATTCCATCCAAATATGGAACCCCTCTGGCCTCACAAACTTGAATCAAAGTTCTCCAATGGATCAGGATACTAGAACCATATCTTTTCTATCTTCCTCAAATAACCAACCATACAAGAGCTCCAAGTCTAGGCCAAAGAGCATGAGGGCAATATGGCACTCAAGAGTTCAATCAGAAACTAGTCTACTACAAACAGTACTCATACCAACTTGGAAAGCTTTGGTAATAGATACTCTAGTAAGTTAGTCCTTACCTCCCTCTTCTTCTAATCTTTTTAACTACACGATTATAACATAGTACACAACATGACTATATTCAATATACAATAACAATTTGTATGATTAGATCAATAACCCTAATGTTACTATGCATAAAATTAGACCAATAAACCTAATGTTACTATGCATAAAATATAGCTAAGTAAATACATGAATATGAAATTAGGTATTCTAGTACATCTTAATGGAGTATATGAAAATAATGATTTAGTCCATACTTAATTTTGTGTTTGAAACCCTAGGTACACACACACACACACACACACACACACACACACACACACACACACATATATATATATATATATATATATATATATATATATATATATATATATATATATATATATATATATATATATATATATATATATATATATATATATATAATACATGCACGAGTAACCTAGAGTTCGCTACCCGGTAGCCAAAAAAATAACTCTTTTGGTCAGAAAAGTAATCCTGCTATAAAAAAAGTTACTATTTTGATAAAAAAGTAACTATGCGACTAAAAAAGTAAATCCGTGAAAAATACACAGCAAATATGTATATAACCATGTTTTTGAATCTGTTGTTGCTAACCTAACTATCTATAAATGAAACTTTCTAGTTAGCATGGTAAAGTAACCCTCTACATGACAAAAGTGAGAAACTAAACAAAAAGCAGCCAAAATAGGGGGTGGGTTGCTACCCGTGCAGGTATTAAAGATGGACCCATATATATATATACATATATATATATATATATATATATATATATATATATATATATATATATATATATATATATATATATATATAGGCTGTTCATTCATTACCCACGCGGGTAACCAGATTTTCACTACACGTTGGCTACTCGCACATCCAAAAGAGTAACTATATGGTACATAAGAGTCACTCTTCTAATCAAAAGAGTAACTGTATTGATATAAAAAGTAACTATGTGACAAAAAAGTAACTGTTTAGAAAATATACATTCAGTAAATATATAGACAGGTTTTATGATTTTGGTGGGGCAAATGATATTATTTTTAGATCAAATTTTTGGGGAGCTAGATAAAATGCTCCTCAACAATTACGAAAAAAATTTAAAAAAAATATCAGGAAGTGTGCATGGGTAGCTACCCACGTGGGTATTAAAGATGATCCCATATATATATATATATATATATATATATATATATATATTTATTTATTTATACATATATATACATATATATACATATATATACATACATATATATATATACATATATATATATATACATATGTATATATATACATATATATATAGTTCATTCAATGCCCACGCGAGTATATACCAACCCCCTATTTTTGTTACTTTTTTTAAAGTTTCTTACTTACTTTTGACATGCTGAGGGTTACTTTACCTTGAAAATTATTACTTATTATTCATAGATAATTACATTTGCAACATATATAATAAATATACAATTACATATTGATTTTGTTGTGTATTCGGCACAGATTTACTTTTTGACTCGAATAGTTACTTTTAGGTTAATACAGTTACTTTTTTGTCCAGCCAGTTAGTTTTTTGACCATATAGTCAATTTTCAGGCGGAACGGGTAGCAAAATACAGGCTACTCATGTGGGTATTAAATATGAACCCATATATATGTATGTGTATATATAATCATAATAATCTACATAGGACTATATACTTTAGGTTATGAATACCAAAAGATCCCAATAAATGTAATTTGGTAGACTATTTATCCATTTTAGGTTACTACTATACAAATTAGTCATGAATATAGGGACGATCACAATCATGACATCAAAACATACATAGGAATCAATAGGTTGATAGACAAAATTAGTTCACTAATAATAATATATGTATGTATATGTTAGTATGAATAGTTTGAAATAATTGATATTGTCAACACAAACCCTAGACAAGTATATCTGAAGATATATAATGTATTTATATATAGAAAATTTGGGAAGGGTGTTTGAACTATAAGTGGAGATAATTCATCTTAACCATTTGAATATGTATATATTGATATACTTAAATAAACATGTGATATTTAAGTATACATATTTTAGGAACTTTATTTATAAGAAACACCAGGTACCCTAGATTGAGAATATGTTGAGATCCACTAGTAACCTAATGCAATGACATGATGATTTTATACTTAATGATAAGATTTTGATTATATGCATAAAACATAGTTAAAATATGAGAAATGAAACCATGGAATATGAATAACACTCTTATATGAAAACCCTAGTCAAGAATACCAAAACAAATATTTAATAAAAACTTATTACAAGCAATGTAGTGACAAATATTTCTCTGAATTTGTAGATCACTCTCTTGATTGTCCCTAGGAGTCAATACTTGGAATTTTTTTCATGTTGGACACTTTAGATTTAAAGATATGTAATTTCTATTTGTATTTGGAAAGTTAATTCCATCATTGATTGCATACATGAATATACAAGTTTTGTTGTATAAAAGTTAATTTTGTACCTTAGTCTACATCTTGAGAAAGCCACCAACACTTATTTCTCAAAAATAGTAGCACAATGTTTAAATGTCAATAAAAGATGGTTAGTGGCCCTAGTTTAGTGAATTACACTTCCATGCCTTTATGCATAGTTAAAGGATATAGTGTCCCTCAGTATACTAGGGATTTTAGTTGGTGTGTTTTCATTCTCTATAGGGGAGAACATATGCCTTTCCCAACAACTAGACATTGACATATGATATCTATTGAAAAATTGAATGACTAGTTTCAAAAGTTGGGTTTTGAATCTTATTGAATTTGAAAGCCTATTTCTACCATTTAATACTTTCCTATATTGTTTTATTTTTGCATTTTATCATGAAAATCCTTGTAGATAGGTTCATATTATTTTACTCTATAAATACCAATTTTGTACCAGCTTTGTTGACCCCAATTTTCCTTATTGCTGCCATGAGTGATTTTTGTTCCCTCTAAGAACTCATGGATTGGTGACCAGACAAAACCTAGAGGAGACTACACAAGATAACCCTCTATTAGAAGATAAAGATTAGATTTATCAATGTTTTAATACAATTTGTATATGTATCATTTAAAAAACAAATCATGTATTTGAGATTTTTTTGAAACGAAGAGACTTGTTTATCTTTTCTAATGCAAATTTTGTAAATATTTGATCGTAAAGATCGAGTCTTTACAACACCGTATCAGAGCCTATAAGTAGAAGACACTCATGCATGTATAAGTAAAAATAGGGTTAGTTTTGAATATAAATGGGGTAGATATTTTCCAATAAATCATTGTATCATTGTGTCAATTATTGGGATATATCTAGACTACAGGGAGGACATACTAAAATCCAAGGAATTCAAGTATGTACCTCAATAGAAATAAAGAAACATACTTAGCTCATCTACTAGCTTTTAGACTTCCCTGTGCATAGATTGATATGGGTATATTATTGAGGAACATGTGACTAAGACACATGTATGTAGATTCAAAATATGGATTTTGAAAACACTTAAATCACCACTACTAGTATACAAATGGAAGAGTGTCTTAGAGTTCCTCTTAGTTAGGTAAAAGCACAAGTAAATACAAAAAATGATGAAGACTAAGATTCATAATTGCGAACCAATTCATAATAATGTAATTAAATGGTAAGGATGTGATAGAGATTTGGACCCCTAGATGTTTGGAACTCCCAGTTTTCAAAACTATATAAAACTTTGGATAATTTGTGTTGAACTAAGAACTACATTGATGTAAAACCCTACCTGCTAATGTGGATAACTAAAAATGAAGTATATCCAAAAAAACATTGACCCAATAATATGTCGCATAAAGATTAATGATAAAACAATTGTGTAAATTTTGATAAAGTTCTAATCTTGGTTATGGTTTATTTAATAGTTTGATGGGTTACTTGAGATTTTTATATTCATAATTTAGATTTTCGACCTAGAAATGTATACATGACCCTAGAGGAATTATATGGACTAGGAATCACACAGATCTTATGTGACTATTTGTGTTTCATGAAAAAAATCTAAGTTCCCAAATATATATTTTGGCTATTTCTCAATTTTGAATTGAAGTTTTTTTTCTTTGAGAAATTATTTTCTTATTAATACTATATGTAAAAAGAAAATTGACTTTATTGAGTTGCATGCACGATTTCTCGGGCTAAGTCACAATCAAAGAAGTATGATAAAAACCTCAAGGAGAAACCTAGAGAAAGTGATGAACATTACATGACTAATAACAACCTATTTAGATTGCTAGTTCAATCCTTCAAGGGGTGTAGAAAAATACCTAACTAAGTTGAATTTGGGAACAAAATCCTAATTAAGGGGTGGAGAGTTGTAACATACTGAAAATAATTTGGTGACTAAACGTATTTTGAGGTATTATTCATATTTTACCCCTAACATGAGAATAATTACAATGTTTTCCTTCATTCCAAATCCAGTGCAATATTTTGATTGATTTATCATTGTCCCTAATTCAGATTAGTCTCAATTAAAAGTCTATTTATCTTCACTTGAGAATAATTTGCAAATAAGTCCATCAGTTGATCTTCATTAATCGATCAGATATCAAAGTTAGGATCATTTCTTCCTCTATATATTCATTTGGACCTTGCATTGATAGGTTTCCCTTGTTTTGACAAGTTTGTTGGAATCAATTTAAGATGATAAATATACTAGAATATATTGATTATTGGAAATATCGTGAGAATAATATGTATAATTAAATTTAGAATTATGAAAAAGGTATGATTACTTTTAGAACATAGTTCACTAGACATTGAATGAGCGCTCAAATTCTTAATTCAATCGACCTTCTAATTTAGGAGTTATTTGTTTTGAAGTAATGGATAAAATGGGTTATACCATTGAATACTATATTTAATACATCAAATCCTTATCAAGAAATTGTTCTCTCTCTTCTATGTAGCTTTGCCGTGTGTTGGATTTTACAAATGGCATCGTTTCCCCTGGACAAATCAATGACGGTGATAACATCTCATTCTGTGAACTTTTTGTGTATGTTTATGCCTACCCTAGCATACCTTTCATGGATTTCTCTATTTATGTTAGTATCTTAGTGTCAAAATCTTAAATTCATACATCTCTTACTAATGCAGGTTCATGCTACGCCATGACCGCGGTCAACACCGTGATCACGTCTGTACAACCCACTAATGTCCTGTCTATAGTCATTGCCTCTACTCGACAACCCCACACCACTATCGAGACTCCTCCCTCCAACTAAAGTAAGGCATATGGATGTGGTAGCTACCGCAACTGTAAGATTGGGATCGTCATAATCGTGGGGCAAGCCATGACCGAGCAAACCCCACAACAGATCAACTTCTGTGACAGAGGAAAACTCTCCAGAGTATCATGACCGCGATGGAGGTCATGACCAAGTCATGCATCGCGATCGGGGCCCAAAAGTGGGTGGGCAGCGTCTATAAATAGACCCCTACCTCCACCCATCAAATCATCAGATTGTCGAGGACCACAAAGTACTACCAAACTCCTAAGTTATCCACATTCATCCTCATCAGTCTTGGATCTCTGAAGACAGAAGTTGGAAGAGAGAGAAGATTGGTCATCCTCTCCTTCTAAAGAATAAGTTGTCACAATTGTGTCTACTCTAGATCTAGATCTAAAGAAGTGCTATTGGTGTATCACCTTCTTCCTTCTCTAGATCTATAAGCTCCATCACACTTTACCCTCCCTCTTCGTAGTAATTGATGTATCTATCTTTCTATGATGTTGTCATATTGCCCGTTAACATGTGTGGCTAAACATTTAACTTGAGTTGGGAATAGCCACTAAGTCTATCCCAACATGTATATTCTTGATCCCCTTTGAATATATATACATATATATATATATATATATATATATATATATATATATATATATATATATATATATATATATATATATATATATATATGCTCTTATAAAGGTTATATCCATACTCTTATTCTTAATTTTTCACTTGTATGTTTTACTACCATCTTGTGATGTATGATTGTTGGTACCTCGAAAGAATAGTACCAAACTTATCTAGTGTTATAGAGTTGTATGAATGCAATAAAGTGTTGGATTACTAAAGCTAACTGTCATTTGGATTGCTTTGCGGTTCTTTGGTCTATGTCTCGAGAAAGAGACTATCGTAAAATCTAGATATAACCTATTCTCGTGAGAGGAGAGAATAAACATTTTGATGATTTATTATAATCTTGATAAAAGTATACATAGGGGTGTTTATTTTGCATGTTGGTGAGAGATTGTATTAGGTGAAACTCGATTCAAGTTTCCTTCTATACTTTTACTTCTTACCTAATGTTGAACTTTATTGTCTTGCTTTATTTTCTTTCTTTTGCTTTCTTTGTTTTGTCTGGAGAATCATTGTTCCTTAGGGAACACCACCTAAATCTACCTTTTCATTTGGAGTGTAAGAGTGTGAGGCTTCACGTACATAATACCTGCCAACCCCATCCCTGTGCTTTGACCCTGAATTACTAGATCGGGCCCCGTAAAATAGTTGAGGGGCCTTGAGTGTCGGGTTATAAACTTAAGAGTCTGACTACTCTAGATCTGCTCCATTTTGGATGTGTGATTTAGGCCAGTCAAATTTTTGGTTTCGTTGTCATGGACACGCCAAAACGGTACTATTAAGAACACAAGTCCACTCACTATACTCCCGTGCCTCAAGCTTAGCCATAAGCTTGACTACACAAAAACTTTAAATCTGCTACCCTATGATTACATACAATAATTCATTTTCATACATCCAATTTTCTAACTCGACTGCATGGTCTATTCTGGGAACTCTGAGGGGAGTAGTTTTATTCAGTTATTTACCTTTACTTCAAGCCGTCATGCAACCTCATTTGCACGACAGTCTTACTAGGGACGATCGAAATGCAAGGGTTCAACACAATCGATCGGTGGATAAGATGGAAGAAGAAAGAGAAGAGTGTCACTCATATGGTTGCCCCCGCAAGGGGAGTGACACGAGGAGGATCAACATCACCATCATCACCATCTCTGTAGAAGGAACTATAGGAATCACCATGAATGAGAATGTGATAACCAGGATAGTGTGAATGATGATGATGAGGCAGAGAAGACTCTTATAGAGATGGTCGCAACTAGGGCCAATGAGTCTAGATGCCCAATTTTCATCCCACACATCAATGCGGATAATTTTGAGTTGAAACCTACCGTAATCTCGATGACCCAGAACAAACCTTTTTGATGGAATTCAAGGAATGAGACCCGTACCATCATCTCGACACCTTCAAAAATATCTACGATACCATCAAGATTAGGGGAGTTCCCCAAGAATTCATTTATTGTAAGGGATTTAATTTCTCTCTTAAAGATAAATCTCTATCATGGTCCCTTAACTTATTCCACCAGTCAATAGATGGATGGAGACCCCTTGCGGATGCTTTTGTCACTAAATTTAACCCCACCAATAGAACTATTCCTAATATGCAAATTATCACTTCTTTCACGTAAAAACCTAGGGAAAATATCTATGAGGCATGGAACATTTTCAAGAATACAAGAGAGATTGTCCCCACCATTACTACCACAAAGGATTCCTGGTGACCACATTTTATAATAGGCTAACCCCCACGGAACGAACTTCACTTAATACAGCTACCGAAAGTGACTTTTTTGTTAAGAAACCGAGCAGAACTATGAAAATCATTGAAAACATGGCTACATTGCAAGCAGGCATGGAATATGACAGAAGTGATAAATTTTCAGCC
Source organism: Alisma plantago-aquatica (assembly GCA_963693085.1). Taxonomy (NCBI): domain Eukaryota; kingdom Viridiplantae; phylum Streptophyta; class Magnoliopsida; order Alismatales; family Alismataceae; genus Alisma; species Alisma plantago-aquatica. The sequence goes on from OY856410.1 coordinate 1,023,528,344, forward strand.
AAGAAGATGGGCTCTGGAGGACCGTCAATTGAATCCAAGGCTTTGGAAACCATTACAGCTCATATTTAGAAATTGGTATAGACATCAAATAATTAAAAGACACTGGGGGTAAAGGCAAGAAACACATAGAGAAAGGTATGAAATGCTTTACGTGTGGAGAAGGAGGGCATGGAGTGGACAATTGTATCTATACACTACTCAAAGAGAGTGAGGAAAGTGAAAGAGAAGAAGAAATCGAAAATGTCTCTTATACCAATTTTTAATGACCGGAACATCCTGGATTTAACTAGGGCAACAAAGAAGCCGTTGAAGATGTTCGTCAACTAAATGATTCGTCTAAACCACCTCCAAGATTTGAGAAAAAAAGAGGACCGACTCAATATACTAGAACTACTAGTTATCAAACAAACAAAAATAGCTATTAGAGTCAAAATAAAAATATGAGTCGACAAGGTCAGGGACAGGGCCATGGATTGACCCAGACCAAGGATAGAAACCAAACGGACATGATCGCTCAATTGTTCGACTTTGCAAAGAGGCAAGCTTCGATAAATGACCAACTTACCCAAAGTGCCATCACCAATTTAGGAGTGTTACCACAATGCAAACTCAGATGGCAGACATGCAAACCCATCAAAGGCAAATTGACCAATAACTTGTCCAATTAGTAGAACCTATGAAAAACCCTTCAGGAAAGATTCTATCAAATATGGAGACTACGAAGATGGACACTCTCTGATCAGAGATGATGTTGGAAGATCCTACTGCCAACAACGCCAAGGAATAAAGAATCCATAGTGATCAACAATCTGAGAAGGTAATTATACCAGAAGAATCTAAAGGATAAGGATCATCTAAAGATAGATGAGAAGAAGAAGAATATCACAAAAAGAAGAAGGATGGAGAGGTTAAGAACCCAGATCCTATGGGATAAGCTTTTACATAGAGAATCCCTATTCCCCAAAAGCCCCTTTTCTTACAAACTGATCACGGCACATCTAAAGAAGAGATACAAGAAATTTATAAAGAAGTAAATAAAGAAATCCCACTGGAAGACCTATGCATAGAAGACTTACATGGCTTATGTGGTGTTTATGCAATGGAAGTTATCTATGATCGCCGCTTCTTTAACGACTTGGAGATGCCTTCATATGCAATACCACATAGAATTCACCATTAAATACCTCTACCTGAAAAGAAAACATGGAGGGAACGTATGAAAACCCTATGGGTCAATCCAGATGAACCTTCTAGGAAAGATGCTTAGAAGGAAGGATAGGTGGAAGACACTCCTGACAAAGAACAACATCAACCTGAAAGCAAACCAGAACACTCCCCTTTAGCAGTAAATGACAAAGAACAACCTCCAGTTCATGAGCTTGAAGAAGGGGAGATAGATGAAGATGATATGCCAGAGATAAAACATGAGGGGCCAGTGGGAGAAATAATGCCAAACTTCCAAGATTTTGATTGATGGATCTGTGAAAGCTTGTCATTAAAAACCTTCCAATTGATAACAAAATGTTTACAAGAAGGTGATGCCACAGCCAAAGTATTTTTTGAAAAGGATGACATCTGTGTACTAAAGGGTGACCTTAGAGATACTTTAAAAATAGGAGGGTACCTTTCAGTCAACACTATATCGGCCTATCATTCACTACTAAGCAACAACATGCCAAACGTGCATATGGCCCACTTTTTCCTAGTCAACGATATCTTGAAGGACAAAAGGTCAGGAGAAAAAGACCACCTACTGTAATGCTTGGAAACCTCTCTCCCTGAATATATATTCATGCCCATCTTACATGATAGTCATTGGACTCTGCTAGTAGTCAGTATTATAGCAAGGAATGCAGTTCTATATAACAACTCAGATGCAATTTTTGCATTGAACAAATGCACAAACATGACTATTGCAAAGACACTTATAGAAGAGAAGGGAGTCACATGTGCCGAAGAAGTCATAGAAATGATCAAAAATCAAGGAAAAGGGTGCAAGCTTAAAGAAAGAAAAGACTTCAGAAAGACACAGTTCTGCCACAGAAGCCCCCAACAATACCACTGTCAAATGACTATGGCTTCTATTGTCTATCCTGAGTAATCACCCTCACTACAATGACCATGAAGGTTGAGGGCATGCAAAATGAACAAAACCACCCACTATGCGGAGTATATGCCAACATGCTCCTCAAATCAAAATGGGTAACAACAAACAGCCAATAGCAATAAAGAAAGCCTGTTTATACCTCCAATTCCAATTTTGACACCCCGGGTCAAGGTGAATGATAATTTTGGGGGAGGATTTATAAATGGGCATGATAGGTACAATTTTGTCTTTAAAAATTTAACAATTTAACTCCCACTTCTTGTACATATTCTTACTCCAACTACAACTAACTATTGGAGAATACCCCAAAAAAAATTTTCAAAATTTTACTATAAGTCATAATTTTTCTTAGCCCCTTCTTAGACTTGTTATCCCTCCTATTGTATGTTGCAGTGCAATCATTTCTAGAGAGGTACAAATGAGCTGCCAATACACATAAAAGTAAAAGAAAGAGGCCCAATAATACGGTTTATCTCATTCTTACGACAAAACTTTGTGTGTAGAACAATCTTAAATCTATGAAATCTTTAGAAACTAGAGGACTTTAACAAGCCATACTCCTGACCAATCACCCTAATCTGACAGTTCTAGCTAGAAAGTCTTCACCTCCCTCGAGAAGGAAACAACTACCCCTTCCAGGTTTAATTATCCCCGCTTTGGGATGAAAAGAGGCTTGGCCGCCCAGAAAATCATTCAAAAACCCTTCCCCCAAGCCTGAGAGTAGATATGAAAAGTCAAAAAGAAACAATATATATATCAAGAGTTGTTCCTAAAAGATCTTGAAGGGTCCCACACGGTTGGTGCATTGCTGCACTCATGAATGCTAATATGGCATGCTCGTAAGTGGAATCATGAAGCCAGGTATATCCACCTCCACTCCCAAGCAACCCTCATGCAACCACCTAACTTAACGTCAGGGTCCCCTGGGGAAACACTATCCTTACGACAACCTATGGGTGAGGGAAATTGAGGAGTGTAGGGAAAGAACTTAAAGCCTAAAACTTACTTGAGCACATTAGCATAAGGTCAACTGAAATAAAGGAAGGGTGCGAAAAATACCCCTCATGGGGATGATGTACAAGTATAGCTAGAAAACTAGTGCAGATAAGGGGGAAGTCATTGAGACGGAGATCCTTTTACTACAAAAAGGCATTGGAAAGGATTCAAAGTCATGCAACTCTGGATACGAAAGGAAGGAAATAGAATTTTAGGATTCAAAATGGACATACCATAAAGTTTTGCTGTAAGAATTAGATAACTCTGTAATGGTAGGTTTTCTAAAAATATGTTATCCATATCACATCTCTCTATGATTTTGAACCTACCCATTAGCCTTAGGATAGACTCAATCCTAAGTTTGGGGGAGTTGATAACATCTCATTTGAACTTTTTGCATATGTTTATGCCTACGCTAGCATACCTTTCATGGATTTCTCTACTTATTTGAGTATCTTAGTGTCAAAATATTGAATTCATATGTCTCTTCCTCATGCAGGTTCATGCTAATCGAATGTCGCGATTGTGGATGTACAACCCACTAATGTCCCGACCGCGGTCGTTGCCTCTGCTCGACAATCCCACACCGCTACTGAGACTCCTCCCTCCAACTGAAGTAAGGCCTACGGCCATGGTAGCTACCGTGACTATAATATTGGGATCATCACATCCACATGGCAAGCCATGACCGAGTAACCCCCATGACTGATCAACTCATGTGATCGAGGCAAACTCTCCAGAGCACCACAACTGCGATGGAGGTTGTGAATAGGTCATGCATCGCAATTGTGCCCCAAAATTTAAGTCGATGGGCAACATCTATAAATAGACTCCTGCCTCCACATGTCAAATCATCAGATCATCAAGGACCAAGAAGTGTTGCAAAATCCCGAGTCATCCAAATTTATCCCCATTAGTCTTGGATCTCTAAAGATAGACATTGGAAGAAAGAGAAGACTAGTCATTCTCTCCTTTGAAAGAACAAGTTGTCACAACTGTGTCCACTCGAGATCTAGATCTGAAGAAGTACAGTTGGTGTATCACATTCTTCCTTCTCTAGATCTACCACTTCCATCAAACTGTACTCTTCCTCTTCGTAGTAATTGATGTATCTATCCTTATGTGACACTGTTATGCTTCCATTAACATGTGTGGATAAACATTTAACTTGGGTTGGGAGTAGCCACTAAGGCTCTCCCACCATGTATATTCTTGCTACCCTTTGAATATATATGTATATATGTATATATATGTATATATATATATACACATATATACATATATATATATGCTCTTATCAAGGTTATCTCCATACTCTTGTTTTTAATGTTTCACTTGTATGCATTGCTACCATCTTGTGATGTATGATTGTTGGTACCTCGAAAGATTAGTACCAACCTTATCTAGTGTTATGGAGTAGTATGAATGCATGAAAGTGTTGGAATACTAAAGTTAATGGTCATTTGAATTGCTTTTCAGTTCTTTGGTTGTCATCTCATGAGAGAGACTACCTTAAAATCTAGATCTATCCTAATCTCGAGAGAGGAGCGAATAGACATTTTAATGATTGCTTGCAATCTTGACAAAAGTATATAGAGGGGTGTGAGTTTTGCATGTGGGTGAGAGGTATTAGTAGGTGAAACCCGATTCAAGTTTCCTTTCATACTTTTGTATCTTACCTAATGTTTGACGTTATTCTCTTACTTTGTTTTATTTCTTTTTCTATCTATGTTTTGTCTGGAGCATCATCGTTCCTTCGGGAACACCACCTTAATCCACATTTTAATTTGGAGTGTAAGAGTGTGAGGCTTCACATACTTAACAGCTACCAACCCCATCCTTGCAGTTTGACCCTAAATTACTACATCTGGTCCCATAAAATAGTTGTGGGGGCTTGAGTGTTGGGTTATAAACTTAAGAGTCCAACTACTCTAGATCCACTCCATTTTGGATGTCCAATTTAGGTCAGTCAGACAGTTACGACTACTTCTTGTCATCATATAGAACTACTCACAATGGTAGATCCATAGGGAATAGTGACACCACAATAGTATTCTCCTCTTACCAATACAGACCGTAGTGTTATCTTTCATATGGATCCAAAACTTCTAAAACTGTCACCTCCTCCTCATAATGAGATGGTTATATAAATTCTAGCATCACCCCCTCTTCTTCACAAAGTCACCCAATGAGACCCCTTGCCTAGCCACTACATATTCCATTAATGGAGTTTTGTGGCTAACTAGAAACGACATTCAAGCCAGGTTCCCCATCAATTCCCAGTGACTCCTCCTCTTTAGCCTAACATTCCCTAGTTGTTATATAGGTCATAAAAATACCCTGACCTAGAGGCATGATAGACCAACAATCAAACACCATCTTCAAACTCAGATCAATCACTTCAGTGCCACCATAAATCACCTTAATCACCCTCCACCAGTCTGATTACACCATTATATATCTGCAACAACAAAACAAGTTGCTCATTGTTGTTCATCCCAAACATGGGCATCACCTTGCTAATTTCTAACACCTAAAGTCTAAGTAGCAACACTCTCCACTGACCACCTGCAATGATCAACAACTATTCATCACCATCCACCTACATCACGGTGATCTTCCTCCATCCACACCACTTCCCTAGCCCACAATCATATGTAAGGTTGCCTTCTCCTTCATCCAACCACATGTTCTCATGCCTCAAGAATTGAATCACTCCACACACATTTATGCTAATGTGTCATAGACCTACAAGCAGAATACCACTATCGACACCTCCTTACAAACAACTAGTCTGCAACACCATCCCTAAACCTTCAACATCTAGAATCACCATCAAATTCCTTCCCAACCTCTTTTCCCTGACCTCAAAACCCTTATCATCAACTAGACTCACCAGCAACTTGTTGCACCTTGGATAGGATGGATGTGCAAGCAACCATGGGTGAACAGACTGATATGCAAAGATTCAACTAAGTTGCAAAGCTAGGTTTTACCTTGGGATCATCAAACTACCACCACTAAGTTGGTAGACCAAGCTAGTCAATGGAGACAATCTCAACATATAGCACCATAATCTTCATTATCAATTTTATTACTATTATTTCTATTTATGAATTTCACTTGTTTTATCAGGTTGACAAGTATTTTTAGGGTATTAAACGTCTCCTTATCCTGGAAAAATTTTATGTACCTTAGCATTTAGTACATTTATGGACTTTACCATGTAGTACCAACTATTTAATGTCGCATGACCAAGCATTTTATATAAATATTTAAACAAGTTAGGGTTAAGGCTATAAATTTATGGTTACTATTTGGATACCTTGTTACCTTACATGTTGATCATTATAGAGGGTCGTATGCAACCTATCAAGGTAGTGATCGATGGTTATTGTGTGTGCTTTATATTACACATATTTTGGAAAATGTGTACATAGTAAATTTTCACTTTTGTTAGTTACAAATTTATGGAAAATGTGTAATCATCCTTAATATTGCATGCCTAGAAAATCAAGGGTGTTGACCATTTTCTTTTCCAAATTTTTATTATAACTTAGTAAATTATCTGAATGAAGTTCACCCTTAAGGAATTGGTGAAGATAAATCTTTTTTTACCAAAGTAACATTTATGATGGCATAATTAGAAATGCTTACTCATCACCCTGATTTGGTAGTACCTATGATTTTTTGACTTTATTACCAGTAGTTACCTAAGCGTTTCCCATTCTACTAACTGTTAATTTCAACTATTCATTAAATTAAGTTACAACCCTAAGAATACAAGACTCTACCCCTTAAAGGACTCCTCTATAACCTATCTAGAAATATAGAGTCAACGAGGGTATACCAACTAGATCATAGCTATATATACATATGAAATTATTCTTCCTAAATGTTACATCAAATTTAGGTATAGGGTCCCAAGGTAGAACATGTCAGTCAAAGGTTTCATTACTAAATGTTTTCTCTGGGACTCCAACTCTCCTATGATTGTGATTTGGTTCCAAAACTCATCGATTAAATCTAAACTCTTTTTTCTTGTATATATAACCTTATAATAAAAATAAGCGTTACGATGGAAATCCAATAATGGCACCCAAAATATAACTAAGAACCAAGTCAACCACTAATAACCACCAAAACATATACCATCATCCTAGTATCACTTACTTTTCCAAACAACACACTGGCAAGGTATATAATAAGCACCTATAAATTCTAGATTAGCGGGGAATGAAGGTTTCTTAGGGTATGGAGTCAACTTTCAAAAGTCCTACTTGCACATGCCAACTGAAATGTAACACCTCATTCGAATCAAAATCTATAATATATTTTATCATAGCATTGGGTAAGATTATCAAACTATTATAAGAAGAAATTTAGGGTTCCTTAGTTATTAGATAGTTTATAGGTACAGTTTCATCACAAGACAGGGTGTACTATATAGCCAAACTACTCCGCATCTCAACAATTAGATAAACCTCTCATATTGTGGAGACAAGAGAAAACTCAACTCTAACTCACATCATGGTTCAACACTTGTTATCCATGCAAACTAAATCCTCAAAGTGTACGTATCATAGGCTTGTTAAGTCAACAAAAGGAAAAGTTTAACATCAGGAATTAGGGTTATAATTAAATATGTCAGTTCAAGTCAATCTACTCTCCATACTAGAAGAACTATCTATCCATAAGGAAAGGGGTAAGTGCTAATATCTATGAAAGTCAACCCTTATGTGTAGAAATCTATACCTCCCTAGAGAAGGTAGGGTCTTGAGGGTTAACCCAACCAATTCAATGGCATAGACAGTTTGGGATGAATATCATCAAGTTGGATAGGGATTGAAACCCTATTTGGTTACTTATGGGTTAGGTTTTATTATGAAAACAACCTCTAAAGGGTCACATGCCTATTTAAGGGACAACCTAGGATAAAGTATATAATCAACTAATAAGGGTTATCTAACTACCCAACTGAGGAACAAGTAGAGGATAACTTGAAATAGTCAAGTCACATACTGCTTAGGCTTTGATACCATGTTGTAAAGAGTGGGACCAGATAGTGGGCCCACTCAATGGGTATAATCAACAAGACATGTATGGGTTAAGCAGTGGAAACATAAATATTTATAGAGTTACAAAATGTACCATATACATATGTTTCTCACCCTAAGGGTGTTACTCAAAATAAAAAGAATACTACGTATATTTTCATAAAATCTCCAGTTGTAGAGGGAAACCCAGACATTCCAATCTATCCTATAGCCATCTTCATGTATCCTACCTTCATATGTCCATGTCCTTCAATGCACTTATACTGGGGTGGTTTTGGGAAAAACCCAAAAAATAGACATAAAAATGGTATGCATCAGTAAACATTGGTATATGTGCATAAAATAAAGTAATTGGGCATTTTAGGGATATGAAGTACAAAAGAAGGTGTTCCCTCAAGAGGGGGCTATATAAATCTAGGTAAGTTCCAGAGAAGTGTTGAAAAAAGAATGAGGCATTAAATTTGAGTGTCAAAACATAAAAATAAATTCTTTCCATTTAACATCTCACAATTCATAAAATAACACAATTCACATGAAATTTAGTATAAGACTAAGTCTACCTATGTAGGGCCAAGAGGCCATTGAGTCTTTGGCCTAAAAATGGGCGGAACAGACGCACCCAGGGAGGAAACAGATGCTCCCAAATATATATAATACAGGTGGAAACAGACACGCCCAAATATATACCATAAGGGTGGAAAAAGGCACACCCCAGATAGAACAGACGCATTATAATGGTTATGCATACAAATCTATAATAGATAACTTGTCCAATACAATGCACACATAATAGAGTGGCAAGATTGTTTTTGTTTAGTAATAATCACATCTAAAGAGACATTTAGCACAATAAAAGATAACATGGCAATGGGGTTTACAAACCACTCATCAAGATTGATAAAATGTAAATTCGGAGTCAACAAACAAGTTTGTGCAAAAGAATACCTCATTATAGGAATCATGGGTTTCTAGTTAACTAAAATTCCCAACATAATATAGAGTTGAGCATATCTTATCTTCATGGTTACCCCTATTCCTAGGGGTTAAACTCAGATTTCATCCTTCCCAACCTACAATTATACATATACTAGTCGACAATCATTAGTACAACATTGAAAGTATATTTAAACCAAATATTGGTTACTTGATGCAGATCTAGGGTTTTAAAATCCTAGAAATACTAATACACAAAGCTAGGGACAGGATCAATTATTATTTATGAAAATATACTTTTTGGGAATACCCAAAGTTCAATATGACAAACCTTTATATGTTTTAGTCATATACTCGTACTCAAACCTTAATATGTATATGAATATATCTATATCCCATAAGGAGATATGCACTATAGTAGATACTTATGTAGTCTAAACTCACATGTCATCGAGTTGTTATTGTAATCACCAATACATATGGTTGTGAAAGTACTTACTTATATTGTTATTTCTATATTATACCCTTTACAATTATATGTGATTAGTATTCTTAATATCGTCACATGGACATGCGAATACATGGTTTCTAATTCATATATGATATTATTAAGGTAATGCATTTACTAGGTTATTCTATCATCAATAGCACATTCATATATAAAAAGCATGATCTAGTTATTATCTAGTTGTTTATCTAATACAATAAGGCATTAAAACATGATCATCTTAATTGATTAAGTTTTCTCAAGGAGAAAAATATGTATCTTTATGATATTATTTATTGTACTAAATATATCCCCATGACCATTGTCATTGAAGTATTAGATTACCAAACTTCACTAATGGGACAGAAGAATGCTAACAACAAAATGGTGATTTAGATTGTTGATGTATTCATTGGACGTAGATGAGAGAACTATTCTCCTCTAGCCTCGACAGTTCCCAACTCTAAGTCGATGGACACTGACTATGGTAGTTGTAGCAGCTCTTTGGTGTGACTAGGTTTTGGTCATGGATGAGGATGAGGATGAGGATGAGGATAAGGGTGTAGCAGACCCATTGTGTATGGTGGCCGATAGTGGTGTGATGGTGGTAGCCCAAGGAAGAGGAAGATGAAGGCGAGTGATCAGTAAGTGGCAGCAACGCTACCTTGAGTGATGGTGCTAGCGGGCCAAGTGACATGGATGAGAATGGTGTTGTTGTATTGTACATCAGTGAGGAGGTGGTTGATGCGTTGTCTAAGAAGAATAGTCACAGGTGATATCTAACTGAAGCTAGGGTTAACAATGAGGAGGGCATTACCATGATGGAATTCCACATGGGGCGCTAGGCAGCCATCATGCTTGTGATGGGGTGATTCTGTTGCAGTAATGGTTGGTGGAGCAAGGTTGAAGAATTGCGGCTAGTGCTCTAGTCCTGGTGGTGGATAGGAGCCCACATTCCATACAAACTGTTGACTGTTGTTGCTACAACATCATTGTTGATGTGTGCCAATGGGTAAGAGTCGCTACTCATAGTTGCGTCTGATTAGCGGTGTTGGAAACTTTGATAGTGAAAAAAGGAGGAAGAAGAGATGGAGGTGGCATTGATAGTGGTGCAAGGAGGAAAGGTTATGGGGAGTATTAACCATGTGGTGGGGGTAGCATGCCGATGTGAAGGCATGAGGAGGCGGTGCAGATTCTATGGAGGATCCACAAGCAGAGGAAGATAGGGTGATTGTGGGTTTACAGCAACAAGTGGTTGACTATTCCATCGACTGTAGTAATTGGGGTGGTGACATTCTCTCTATATGACTAGGTAGTGGGAAGGAGGAGGAGAAGGTGAAGCTAGTGATATGGTTGCAACAGCCACAATGTTGAAAAGGTAAGGGATCACCACCGTCGTTGAGCATCGCAAGTCCTCCGATGACCACTATAGCTGGCAGTAGTAGTCTCCTTGCTACACTAGTTGTTGGTTACATGAAGATGGGGATGTTGGTGACTAGGGCTTAGGGCACTGAGGGAAGAAAGGAGAGCAATAAATAGAGGAGGGCGAGGGAGAGGATAAAAAATGGAAGGGAAGGGAGAATGGTCGTGTCGTTACAACAGTCACACCCAACACGAGAGACATGCGGATGAAGGGTCACTTGCAAGGTTGGGGGCGTTATGGGGGTAATTAGATACTGACTAAGGTTTTAAATGAAATATGAATTGGAATTATATATATTAAGGTTTGTGAATTCATTTAATTAAATTAGGGAGTCATTAATACTCGATTGACTTCAAATTTGACAGACTGACCAAGTAAGATGCGAGGATTCCAATTATAATGTTAGTTTTTCCTTTCAAATCCATTTGGTATTTTATTTCTTTACTTGGATGAGATGTACGTAACTAATTTATTTAATATCTTTCATAATCAATTTTATACCTTATTACATATTTATTGAATATGTTTCCTTAATTAGACATAGAGTGATTTTATATTCACAATTTTGGATCAAAAATGTTTGCGGATGAATTTGTAAAATTATCCTCAACTAATGACTTAATTAATTACTTTATCATTATTATTTTATAGAAGGTGCTTCGTTGATACATCATATTTTCTATGATTCAATTAATCTAGATTTAATTTAGAGGAAAAATACTTAAGTTAGCATAATTGAAAGGCATAAGAATATATAAATACTTGACTTGATTCCTAGATTCGGGTATGTTACATATTTGATATCTAAGTATACATATTTGAGGAATTTATGTATATGAAACACCATGGGCCCTAGATCAAGAATATGTTGCAAATCTAGTAACCTAATCCAATGACATGATGATTTTACACTTAATTATAAGCTTTTGATCATATGAATATAACTTAGTTAAAATCCTAGAAATGAGAATAATGGAAAAATCTGAATAGCACTTCTATATGGAAAACCCTTGTTAAGAATAACAAAATGAAAACTGAATACAAATTGACTCCAAGCCAAATGGTGAAAAACATTTCTCTAAATTTTTAGATCCCTCTATTTATTATCTCTTGGAGTCAATACTTGGAAATTTTGCATTTTGGACACTTTTTATTTAAAGGTACAAAATTTCTATTTCTATTTGGAAAGTTATTTCCCTCATTGATTGCATGCATGACTAGATAGCTTGGTTGGCCAAAAATTAATTTTGTACCTGATCCTACCTCTTTGAAAGGACACCAACACCTATTTTTTGGAAATTAATAACACTATTTAAACATAAAAAAAGGGCAGGTTAGTGCCCCTAGTTTAATGGAATTACACTTCCACGCCTCTACAAAAAGTTAAAGGACATAGGGTCCCTAAATATAATAAGAATTTATGTTGGTGTGTTGTCATTGTCTGTAGGAGTGAGCATATGGATTCCTCAACAACTAAACTTTTATAAGCGCTATCTATTGAAAAATTGAATGACAAGTTTCAAAATTTGGATATTGAATCTTATTGAAATTGAAAACCTATTGCTACCTTTTGATACTTGCCTACATTATTTAATTTGCTTTTTATAATGAAAATCCTTGTACATAGGTTCATATTGTTTTAGCTTCCAAATATAAATTTTGTACCAGCTTTGCTGACCCCAATTTCCCTTAATGGAGCCCATGTGTGCTTTTTGTTCTCTCTAGGAACTCATGGGATGGAGACCATAGAACACTTAGAAGAGACCCTCTGCTAGAAGATGAAGATTAGATTTATTAAAGATTTAATATTTAGTGTATATGTATCATTTCAAAAAAATTGATTTACTCAAGAAAATTGTATGAATAAAAATATTTTTTTATATTTTTAATGCAAATTTTGTAAATATTAGATCATAAAGAGGGGGTATTTACACGTAGGGATCGGGCTTGTTTGACAAAGTAGTGAGACATGGTAGAACTTTAATGTGGCAGTTGTGTGGGGTTCTTGGAGACTCCTTTCTAGGATATGCGCATGTATCCATATTCAAACTAGGTATATAGACTGAATCCCACTTTTAGAAGGGATGACTAAGATTGGTCTTGCATTGGTATTACATCACATATTGCATGTAATAATAAAAATGATTGTCATAGTATCATTAATATTGTTATGTCTAGTAAAAGTTTTTTGAAGAAAACATAGTGCTAGGCTTACATGGATAAAGAACTACTAACCATGAACATATTAGTAAAACATAGTAATACTTTAGTCCTTTTAAATACTAATTATGATACCATATTGTGGATTGTCTAGCCTAAATTAATACCTATAAATAGACACTCTTTTATCATTCTTTGTTTCACTTATACTTCAAGAATAAGTTATATGATTTCTACTTTCATTAATAAGACTTTTTGAAAATCTCTCATAATTGGGTAATGATGATTGAATTTTTGTACTAATAATGATGGTAAAAGTAAAACAACTATGTAGAAGTCATAATTGTTAAAACAAGATTATTATTCAACACCACCCGTAATTGTTTGTCATACCTATGGTCTCCTATGACTCATCTTTATGACTTTGTTTTTCATCCATAGTTATGGAATATGAACATATAGGTGCTTCTTAGTGGGAGGACACGATTTGTGGCATGATATCCACTTAGACTTTATTCGATGTCTATTGATTCACACTAAAAGACATGGATCCCTTCAGTTTACAATGAATTGAATGGGCTATATCTAATATGGGAAGATGTGGTGAGGTTGGCTTATTTGGAGTAAAGGATAACATCTTCTAATGATCATGGGTATTTTATTTTAACAATGACACTTCAACAATTTACCAAAATTTCAATAGATATCAATTAAAATTAGTTATGATAAAAATCATCAGTATATATTACTTTCCTTATGTATTTTTCATGTTTACAAATTTCACATTTTATAATAAAATTACTTCAAAATTTAAACCTTACTTATATACATTGAAGTAAATGGTTTCCAATGAAAATGGTATCTTGCAAGTGCCAATGCATGAGTTTCTTCATCCAGCTGGTAGTGGCAGATGTACCATGACATAGTACTCACATTATTTACAACAAGTAGCAATTTACATAAAATCATGCACATAGTGTTGTGAATTAGAGTTTATGTGGATGCAAATTATCATTTTATGTGGCTTCATACACGAATTCAATAAGAATATATCACTATGAAAAGTATGATGGTAACATTTATGTACATCTTGTGATTCATATTTTCTTTAAATTGGCGCAATGAGAGGTGCGCCCCTAGGGTTTGGGAGCCGTGGGGGCGGACGAGGCAGTGGTCGCGGAGGCCGTGGCCAGGGATCGTCGTCTCACACTCGATCTACTGAGGAAATCCTCAACCCTGCTCCGCCCGCCGCTGATGGAGTCCCTGCCGTTGGTGCTGAGCCAGACCAAACCATCGTCTTTGTTGAGGACTCCATGAACACGGAACAGGCTGATGCAGTTCCGACTCCTGATGTAGGTCCGGCTCCTGATGCAGGTTCAGCTCCTGAAGTAGGTCTAGCTCCTGATGTAGTTCTTGCCCATCGCAGCTACAGGGATGCCCACATTGGGAAAGACCACTGGCTACTGTCTTACATTAACCCTACTTCGCCGGACACCCTCACGATAGAAGATATCTAGGTTGACCTATCAGGAGTCCTCCCTACCTTCTCCGTCAAGCATGAATCCATCCAACCTCTGCTGGCCCCGTGGCAGTTCACGGTAGTTGATAAATCCATAGAAATCACACTGGGATTCCAAGCCCTTGTCAATAAGATCAGCGTGTTATGGCAGACGATGACTCAATTCCGCATCATTGATCTAGATAATGGCTATTACATAATTCAGTTGGGCAATCACGAAGATTATGAGAAGGCGCTACTAGGGGGCCCATGGACCATCTTTGGGAATTACATTTCCATCCAATCATGGTCTCCCTCCTTCAGGCCATGAAAGAAGATACCTCGCAAGTTGGTGGTCTGGGCTAGGGTCGCTGACCTCCCTGTGTTTCTGTACCAAAACCAGCTTCTCATCAACATTGGTAATTCCATTGGCAAGACAATCAAGGTGGATGCAAACACCCTGCTAGGCAATAGGGGAAAGTTCGCGAGGATTGTCGTCGAGGTGGATATGCAGAAACCTCTACTTCCAGCCATCTTCATCAATGGGGAATACTTTCGCCTCGAGTATGAGAATCTGCCTCATTTCTACCTGAAGTGCGGTCATCTTGGCCATACAGCGGATGAGTGATAGCAAGGCTCCACTCCTCCAAGTGACCTGGCCTCCACCTCCATCCCAATTCCGGTCTCGACGGTTACTTACTCCGAATAAATTCATGCTAAAATGCCTGAGCGGTGAAAGCCAAACGCTGCTGGGAGGAATGCTAGCGGCAGCAAACCCCCGAAGCCACAGAGTGAGCCAAAGACCACCACGGACACTCACACTCCCATCACTACCCTTGTGCAGACTAGTGATGATGATGGGTTCCAGCCCGTACTTAGCAAGAAAGCCAAACAGCGACAGCGCCAGAAGGAAGCGGTTGCGGAAGCAGCCCAAGTTGCAGCGTCGCATGACGCGTCCAGCCATCACACGAGCAACACCTTTGTTAGGATCACCGGTAACGACGTGAGAGAAGGTAGGGAGCCGAGACAAGGCTAAGAAGGCGAGTTCCAGTTCCAAGCTCAAGCATCAATCATCCCTGCGGTCCCTGGCAAACAAATAGCTCGCCATAATAGAGGTGATAGCGGCTACGTTATGCTGAGGGGAAATTGTGTTCCAAACAACACAAAGTCCAGACCATGTTTGGAAAAAAGGTCGGGTTGAGGACCTGCCAGTCACGGCAAGTTCTACCCCCCCCCATGCAAAGTGTGTTCTGGAATTCCAAAAGCACCTAGAAGGTGCCCCTCAAGAACCCTCTACGGAGGTCGACATGGATAGTGAAGATCAGTCTGTAGGACTGTGTGCCGCTCTCCAATAACTTTCTCTATGAATATCATCTGCTGGAACATCCAAGGTGCGTGTTGGATAAGAAAATTCAACTAATTCATGAAATGAAATTCATTCACAAAGTGAACATCATAGCTATCGTAGAACCCCACTGTAGTGGCCCAACTGCTGACGGCCTCATCAAGCGCCTTGGCTACAACTCCTTGCACAGGGTGGAAGCCAATGGCTTCTCAGGCGGTATTTGGCTTGCCTGGGATCAGCATCGTTTCTCGGTTGATATTCTCCTCAATCACCACCAGTTTATACACTGTCACGTTAACGGTGACTGGTATCTGACCGTCATTTATGGAAGCCCTAATCCTACCATGCGAGAGTACCTATGGGGGGGCTAGTAGAGATCATTGCTTCTATGAATTCTACTTGGGCTGTTCTGGGTGATTTCAACACCTTGCTTAACATCAATGAGAAGCGAGGCAGTGAGTACTTTGATAGGCGTTCTAGTGGCCGCTTCCATGAAGTCCTTTCTGCCATCGGTCTTTAGGAACTTAAAACCCAAGGTCCTTTCTTTACCTTCCAGCATCAGCACCTCCATGAGTGGCTTGATTGGATTATTGCAAACTCTGATTGGATCCACAAGTTCAGGAACAATTCTGTTGTGGTCCTCCCCCATCTCTACTCTGACCACCATCCCATCCTCTTGTCTTGCGGAACAAGGACGCCTAAATGTTGCCTTTTCCGCACCAAGGAGAGTTAGAGCCTCACCCCTAATTTCAAGGAGGATGTCATGTGCCACTGGCCAGTTAACGGCAACTTCTAGGATGCCCTTCTCACCTTCAAAGACAAGGCCACTCAGTGGGACTCCACGAGATCAGGCCGCCAGCATAAAGAAAAACAGCAAATCCTCGCCTGCATCAGCAAGCACCAAGTACACTCTCAAACTCTAAACCCCATACCACTGATGGACCCATCTATTCCTCTTCAAGAGTGACTCCACAACATCCTTCTCAACAAGGAGGCGGACTGGTGGCAGCGGGCCCATATTGACTGGTTGAAGTCTGGTGACCTTAACACCAGATTCTACCAGTCGTACGTGTAAGTGAGGAGGCACTTCAATCATATCACTCACCTTCAATTTGAGGAAGCGTGTTGGACCTCCACAAGTGATGAAACGAAGAGGTTGGTTCACAGCTTCTTTGCAGACCTCCTTTCCCAGACTGCCCCGACGCACACGGATCGGATACTTGCATATCCTGGAGCCTTCCCTGCCGTTCACGCTGCTACCTATGCCAGCCTGAGTGCCATCCCAAACAAAGATGAAATCAGAGCTGTCACCTTCTCCATGGAACCTCTCAAAGCACCGGGACCCGACGGGGTCCATACTGGCTTCATACAACATCACTGGCAGCAGGTTGGCCTGAGCATCATCGAAACTATTCAAGAGGTCTTCACGTGTGAGAACATCAGCACTTCCATTGCGGATTCCTACATGGTCTTAATCCCTAAGATCCCTGCTCCTCAACGTTGTAGTGACCTGAGACCCATATCGCTCAACAACAGCTGCTTCAAAATCATCTCCAAAATTATTGTTGAAAGGTTGAAGCCTCTCATGAATGACTTGGTCAACCCTACACAGTATAGCTTCATCCCCGGAAGACGCATTAGTGACAATATCCTTCTTGTTCAGGAGGTTATCCACTCCATGAAGTCCAAAGCCAACAAGAAATTGTGGATGTGCATAAAGCTTGATCTAGCCATGGCCTTCGACAGAATGAATTGGGCATTTATTCATGACACTTTGCAGTGTACTAGTTTGCCAGCTAAACTCTCCACCATCATCATGGAAATCATCAGCAAAGGTTCGACCTCCATTCTGTGGGAGGGCGAACCCTTACCTCCCTTCAAAGCCACTCAAGGTGTCTGTCAAGGTGATCCGATAAGCCCTTGTGTATTTGTCCTGTGAATGGAACGGTTGAGTCAAGCTATCTCTACTTCTGTGGATTCTGACACTTGGAAACCAATCACCCTCTCTCATGGGGGTATGAAACTGTCTCATGTATTCTTTGCTGATGACATCCTACTTCTAGGCAAAGCTTCTGTCAAACCGGCTCGGATCATTTCTACTATCCTTAAGGAGTTCTCCATGGCGTCAAGACAATCCATTTCCAAGCCCAAATCACGCTGCTTCTTCAGTAAGAATGTTTCTCAGCCTCTAAAGAGAGCGATAAGTAGAAAGCTCGGCTTCCCCGGGACCAGCGACCTAGGCAAGTATCTAGGTGTGCCCGTCCTCCATAACCGAGTCAACAGAGAAACCCACGGGGATATCCTTGCCTCCATTCAACGGAGGATGAACAACTGGGCCCTCAAAAGTCTTTCTCTTACAGGAAGGGTGTGTTTGGCCAAGTCTACCCTGTAGGCTATAGCTTCCTATACTATGCAAACCGTCAAGCTCTCCCCACGCTTGTGTGATGACATCAATTGGCATATCCGAAGATTCATCTGGTCTGGAGCTGCTAGCCAGTGTAAATCCTCCCTAGTCTCATGGAAAAA
The DNA here is from genome assembly GCA_963693085.1 of Alisma plantago-aquatica. NCBI lineage: Eukaryota > Viridiplantae > Streptophyta > Magnoliopsida > Alismatales > Alismataceae > Alisma > Alisma plantago-aquatica. The sequence goes on from OY856410.1 coordinate 1,023,546,876, forward strand.
AGTCTCGTCCAGCAAGGACATTAGTGGTCTTGCTATCAGGGACGCCAGGGACCAAAATGATGCTCTCATGATGAAGAAGGTCTGGGCTTTCCTCACTGACTCATCCAATGTCTGGGTCAAGGTGATGAAGGACAAATATACCAAGGAAGGCAGGTTCAAGTCTATACCGAGCTCCCCGGCCTGGAGCTTTATCAAAAAAAATCTCAGTAGAGTCACTGAACAGAGCCACACAGTTATCAACAATGGGAGGCACACAAAGGTCTGGGAAGATAGGTGGATTGCCGGAAAATATGTGTTGGACTTCCACCCCAGTTGGCCAATCAATCATGAAATTAGAGACCTCACCGTAGAATCCATGGCAGTCTCCGACGGGGAATGGGATTGGGATTTCATTCACAACTTCCTACCCGAGCCCACCTGGCCTATTATTGCTACTATCCCTGCCCCGCGCCGCCACTCAGAGGACGACGGCTGGGTCTGGCCCCTCGAAAACAATGGTTTGTCCACTTCTAGATCTATCTACAGGTGTATTCGGCAAGGCAAAGAGGTCACCACGCCAGGAAACTGGAAGGGCATTTGGCAAGCCAAGATTCCGGAATGCATCAAGATGTTCCTTTGGCTCATGCTTCATGGCGCCCTCATGACGAACATGGAAAAGAGACACAGGCACATGGAGGTACCAGAGGAGTGCCCCATCTGTAACAACGGTCAGGATACCATGATTCACGCACTCAGAGACTGCAAACCAAGCTGGGATGTTAGGATTCAATTGCTTCCCAGTGAGGACCACTCTCTCCTCTCTGTGAGTGAGTGGATTCAGAAGTGCACCACAAACTCGGTTGAAAATTTCACTCTGAGATGTTGCTTGCTGGCATATCTGGACTTGTCGCAATGAGCACCTCCACAAATATAGGATCCTACCCACCTCTAAGAAAGTTGAATTTATCAAGCTCCGAACGGACTCCATTACCAAGTTGTACGACAGGCAGGACCACATTCCCTCTGTAGTTAATCCACCTATCCAGCACCTCAGCGCACAGCCAATCTATATTTTCACTGATGCAGCTCACCATTATGGTCATAACACTGCGGCTATCGGCACTCACACTGTGCTTGCAGACGACTCTCATATCTTGTGATCCTGCCAAGTTATCCAGTCTTCTACTCCACTCGCTAGTGAGATCCATGCTATCCTGTTAGATGCCCAGCTGTGCAAGGATAACCATTGGGTCGCCTGCTACATCTTCACTGATTGCCAGGAAGCCATCGGGCACCTTACTAAAAACAAGCCTCTCCCACGGTTCTTGTCCTTTGCTAGGAAGGCTGAAAACCTTCTAGGGGCCCCCTTGTAGTGATCATCCATCATGTCCCACGTGGTTTCAATGTATCCGCAGACAGCCTGGCTAAATATGCCATCAAGACAAAAAAACTCGTTCAGCTTCACCACTGTTGTTCCCCATTGGTTTCTACACATGAGCCATGTGGACATTCACTATGTTCTATCCGCAGTAGAGCGTGGAATGAATAAGACATAGCTCTACGTTTTCCCCAAAAAAAAAAATTCTTTAGGCACATAGAATGGGTTGTGACATCTTATTCTAGTTTGAGCCCTAATTTAAGTCCAACTGTGTGATCATGAAGTTTTCTTCTAATAAAATATTTATAAAGGTTTACTTAATTACAAGCTTGATTGCTTGTTTCAAATGTATCACAACTTATTATCAAGAGTCTGGAATTGTAAAACTATAGTTTCTATGACAAATGGGCTCCATGACTAAAAATGCATTTCTTACTTAACAAATAGATAAAATATAATAAAATAGTCACACATAATTTACTAGTATTAGAGACTGTTTTAGGGTTTTAATGGACATCGCGTAAGGTTTAGAGAACCCTAGGGTTTTGTAAAGGATCTCAGGTGGTCTCGTTATAGTGAAGAAAAGTTGAGAGACCTTCGTTCTAGTCAATTGACCTATTAGTTGGAAAGTAGCTAGCTACTTTATTAAACCATTAGAGGCTCCAACTTTAGGTTGCCACTGGTTTCTAGAAGTTTGCTAAACTCCTAATAGTCTTTCTAACTTACAAGGGATTTTATATGACTAGTCCTCGAATCACCAACCTTATAGATAACTAGGGGTAGGTCATTATTTGATTTTTTTGGTATTCCCAACATTTACATAACTTTTATGATGACTAAATTTGGTCAAAATAACTATAAATAGGATCAAATGTATTTAACTAAGAATAAAAATCCAAATATAATAATTTTGTATGACACGAACCACCCTTGTACAACACTTGGCTGCTCTAAGATTGTGACCAAAGAGGAATGAGATTGTTCTAGGGATATCAAACTTATATAAAGTTTAAGAAATGATCTAAAAGAAAGAGGATCTTTTCATTTTCTAATCCCTTTTTCAACTTACCTTATCATCTAGGTGAATTTTTTGTATAAATCACCATGAGATCTCTTCTTCTATTTGGATTAAGGTATTGTAAATCTTGTACTTTTTAAGGAAGTAATCCTTTTTCAAGAAAAGATCTTATTATTTTCTTTATTCTAATGAGCACCTTTGCAGTGTATATGAGAGTGATCTAATTATAACCCATATTTTAGATATTCTAATATGTAAATTATGCTTATCTCAATCGAGTCAATGGTTTTCTAAATGTGATTTTATGGTCAAATTAGGTTTTCGTTAAAATGTGTGAGATTGCGATTTATAGTTCCATTATTGTTCTTTCTATTATTTTCTTAAAATAAACATAAAGATACCACTTTACATTGAAATTGTATAAATTTTAGTGGATTTTTCTTCTATATTCCAATTCCAATTTATAGCGAGTTTCATAAAAATTCTAATTAAGCTCAAATTGTTTACTTCCTTTGAAATATATTTATAAAATTCACCATTAATATTATGTATTATATTCATTAGAAAAAAGGATTATTTATCTTTTAATTTAGAAGAATCCATTTACTTGGAAAATGGCCATTCATGAATAATATTTATATGTATCAATTAAACATATTTTAGTCAGGAACTTACCTTTTTTGTACCTATGTTTTTCACTAGTATATAGAATGATAAGATAAAACAAGTCCTTATTACTAATGAGGAGAGATATGAACTAGTACTAAGTATAACCCTAATTTAAAATTAGTTTGTAATGACATGAGTAGTTAGAGAGTTAAATGAGTTGTATATGGTTAACTATGTATGAGATATTGACAATACTGACATGTAGGGGTACCCAAGAATTCTTGAAGTGCCACTCTTTTAATGTATTCTCACAAGGGGTGTTTTTGAATATCTACCTTGTATATGTACTCATCCTAATAAGATGATGATAATAGAAGCTTTGTGAGTTAGATTTTCACAAAATATCCCTCACTTCCTTATAAGAGATACTTAAAGGTGTTAGTTCATATGTATCTAGGTCCATGCCTAGTGAGATACTTAAAGGTGTTAGTTTAAGATAATGACTCCCTATAATGATATAGTTTCATAGATTGAGGAACAAAGAATGGGATCATATGAGTCAGACTTTATATTATTACTCAACTTCAAGAGATTCTCACAATGATATACGAGGTCTATTATATTTGATGGGGTTTAAAGAACAGATCAGGATGGAAAAGCCTCAAGTCATTAGGAATTATCTTATCTAAGTAAATCAATAAAGTAGATTGAACCAAACATTAATCCAAGTCAATTGAAAGTAAAAAAATCTAAATTGTTAAGGAAAACAAAGGTTGAATCACTACTAGATAATGATATGATCAATAAAACTGAAATCACGTGCCACATATAAGAGAACTTACCAAACAAGACAACACTAAACCCATTTTGTACCATTAGCATAGATTGTGAGCAATTATCATTAGTTTGTAATTATGCCTTCTCTCTAAATTAAACTATACATTAGGTTGAAGTGTTCTTCCAGATACAAACAAAAATATGACTACAAACTATATCAATCCAAAACTCTCATGTTCTTACACTACTCCAAGCTCTAGGTCTTACCAAACAACTTCTCTTGAGCCTATTCAAAACTGAACATCACAAGATAGTATATACAATATATAGAAGATATGGGGGGGAATATGCAAAAAAAAATTGTTTGTAATATATTTAAAGTACTTACATTTTATTAGAGCTTGTCGGCTACTCCTAACCCAATTTTAAATGAGTATACACTCATGCTCTTGATCATCAGTACAAAATCAAAGTGTAAAGCATCAATAGTTGAGAGTAGGGAAGAAATAGTGAAAAATAGGGAATATATCAAAAAGAGGAATTCGAAGGTTAGGAAGAGGTAGATATTCTTACATCTATTGTCCCTTAGCCTAGAACTTTGACATGTAGTTATGAATCAGCTATGTTCACCTAGAGATGATTGTTGTTGAAGGTCACAGGAGAAGGACAATGGGTAACTACAAGCCTCTATTCCTATATTCGACCTTTGGGGGTTGAAATGGAGGGTTAGATATGGAAATGGAGGAATAGGAACACCTTCAGATAAATCCCCTCTCTTGGGTTCCTACTTATAGAACTATTGGGGGCTCAAGAAAACCCCAAGTACCCTCTATATACACTATACGTGCACCTGAGAAAATGAGCATTTTCCTTGCGACATGTGCATTATGGGTGCAACGTCATGGTTGTAGATGGAGACTACTTGCCTTAGCAGTGAGTCCATCAACCTTCATTGTGTGGGTTGATGTAGTGATGTGGAGCATGTAGTTGACACATGGTGTTAGTATGTCCATAGTCGATGGCTAGAGATGATGTTGTGGGTAGATGGCGTACATGGCATTCACAAATGGCATTGACTATTGTTTGTTCCTAATAATCAAATATATGTGATCCCCTAAAAATATAAATATTTTTTCATGAAGAATGGTTAAAATTTAGTACAGTAAAAAAATTGATCATATTGTAAAACTAAGTTATGTAGAAGTTGGGGAAAAATAGGCACAATATATAAAAAAGTGGATTTTATCATCTAGACATCTCAATGGAGGTGGAGAGAGATCGATTCAAGAGATGGCACCCTGCATGAACTACACCCTTATTCTATGCAGAGTTCTTATTGTGTATAAAAGAATTAAGTGAACACTTACTTTTGAATATTTGTTTATACATGAACACATTTTAATGAATATGGAAACAAGAGCATGGAAATAATTCATATTCACAAACTCAACTCATAAAAAATCTCTTAGTTTTATGCCCTAAGAGCCAATCATATGATAATTTTAATGTCACATCTTAGAATTCATTTTATTACTTAATAAAGGATATTCTAGTGATTATGTTGGCTTCAATATGAGATAATGAATAAATATAATAATGTCATAAGAATGTATGCTTCAATGACATCTGATTTCAGGTTGAAGACATGAATGTCAGATCATGTGCATGCTAAGAATATTCATTCTTGTCTAAGTCCCTGGTTAGATACTAATATGGAAATTAGGATGACAACAATACATTGAAACTAGTGTTGGATCCTAGAGGGTGATTGGATGCTCCAGAGGAGAGGTGAATAGAGATGAATGCAATTAAAAAATATTCATTAGACCTTCAAGATATATCAAAAGATAAGGCTGCTAAATAGGAAGTTTGAGTGCAACTAAAACATGCATAGAAAGGGAGAGAGATTGAACATACACCAAGTGACATGCTATGTAGAGTGGTTCCTCACTTCAAACTAGAAGTGAGTCAGTCCAATACCTAGAGAGTTCAACATCTAGGATTTCTTAACCATTGCACTCTTATATTCATTCATAAGACTTACAATACATGACCACTAAAAGACTTACCTATCCAATACAAAGAGTCTTCAACCTTACCAAGGACTTACCCACTTTGCAATAAGTCTTCGACCTTCACCAAGGACTTACCCACTCTTGCACAAGTTTTCATCCTTGTAGGGATTACCCACTCTTCTTAGATCTTCAACCTTTGACTTCACCTTCACTCGGAGAAGCTTCCACCAAGGACTTACCCACTTGTGTAAGGAGTCTTCTGCCTTCACTAAGGTCTTACCCACTCTTTCTCCAAGTCTTCAGCCTTGATCTTCACCAAGGGACTCCTTCCCTTATTCTTCTTCACCTCTCTTAGCCAAGAGAGAGAACCTTCATCTTCATGGTTGAAATGAGAGATAGGGAGGTGGTGGAAGTGAGAGCCTCACAAGATATACATGTAGGACTAGCTCTCTTACAGATTTCCTACTCACTCTTATGAATGTAGCAAGTGATTAAGCATAGAGAGAGAGGAGACTATAGGAAGCACTCAGGTATAGAATAGGAACCTCACATAGAGTTTTGCATTGAATGGTCAACCTTGGAATGAAGCCCAATGGGTCCTATTTATAGTTGGGGATGCCTCTTAGCCTTTGGGAACACTTAAGAATGAAAACTAGTCATTTTGTGGCTTGCAACGGATACATTTTCACTTGTTGCAACTCTACAATGGATAGAAACACTTTTCTGCACTTTTCTGTACATTGCAATCGGTCGAGTTTTTATGAAGGTAACTCAACCGATCCTACTAAGAGACAAGACCAATTTAGGCCATCGGTCGAGTTTGTCATGGGGTAACTCGATTGATTCACTTAAATCAATTTTGGTCAGTAGAGGGATCGGTCAAGTTCTGTGAAATACAAACTCGATCGATCAATGGACATTTTCAGGATCCAATTAGGATCGGTCGACTTTGCAACTCGACCAATGAACAACCTGATGTGAATTTTGGAAAATGGCTTTTGAGTGCTTAAGCATTCGATCTAAGTGCTCCTAATTTTTTCTAATCTTAATATCAAGTCATACAATCATTACAATTGATATACAACATGATTCTAATGGATTTACATCATATTACAAAAATGTGCACTTGTATTGACTTTGACTTGTCTTTTCTCCAAGTTGAGATGTGCAAGTTAGGGCATATGGAGTGTGTTTATACCTAATCGGAAATCTCTCAAGTAGAGACATTAGACACAATTAATTGTAATGGTTTAGTCATCATCAAAATAAGGGTTTAGTCAATTTATACCTTGAGTCAACAACTAGTATGTGTGTTAATTGATGACTACATATCTTTAGTCATGATATTGGATATCAATTCAAAAATGTAGGTACTTGTTGTGAATAAAAGTACTAGGCAAACCCACTTTGAGTGTGATACATAGAAGACAATAATGACAGTTAGAATCATACCTCAATGTGACAATGTGATTGTGGTCCTTAGACCTAAAGTCACTACAATGATCACATGTTGTTTAGTGTAGATTAACACAACTCAATGTGACCTTGAATATAGGTTGATATACAAGTAGTTCTTAGGTGAATTTTAACTCATATGGATTACAACAAGTGATGTAGATGGAATTTGTCCATCCCATTGGAGTGTTGTCCCAGTCACTTGATGAGTGAGACTATGAAATGCATGACCATGTTCATGTGAGTCAATGTATGATATTGATCCCATGTCTATCTCATTAGTCTACTCTAGATTACAAAACAAAGATCAAAGACGTTTTCATGCCTTGGATTCAATATAGATATTGGATACAAAGGGGTGATATGATCACTATAACATTGGTCACATTATTAGGTCAAGTTGTTCTCTAACTTCTCAAATTACTTGGGTGGCAATGAAGTGTTTTTAGATACCAATAATTTCTTGTGAAGTGTAATTTAATTATGGACATCACTACCAACATAATGTGTAGCCTATAGGGTCACATGCATGGGATGCATTGGAATAGGGGTATAATTGTGGGCATGATTGGAAATGTTTCATGTCAAATTGGTTCCTAAAATGTTTAGCTAATCAACCAGAACAATATTGGACTAAAAATAGTAGACAATTTGCTAAAAATTCTAAGCCAATTGGTTTTAAAAATAAAAAATCATATGATAATTCAATTGGCTAACCCCAAGCATTCATTTGGATTTTCTAGATGGGTAGCTAAAAATTAGTTGATTGATTGATCAAAATATCAATGGTATATCTAGAAGCTTTTGACTTACCCAACTAACATATTATTTGTCTGCGAGCGGGACACATCAAATATAGTTGTTGTCTTCTTGTTTCCTAGAGTTTTAGAAACCCTACTTCCTTACCTCTCCTACTTGAAGGGACATGATGTTCGGGTCATTGTTACACATCATTGTATGTGAGAATCATAGATGTCACTACTCACAAGTGGGGGAGAGAAGGAAATAGAGTGCAACACTAGCACATTGCTAATGAAATGTTGTTTCTTCCCCACTAGCTCAATGTGCATGATTAGGGGTTCATGTCCATCTGCGTGGACTAAATAAAGACATAGGAGGTACAAGATAGGGTTGGGATGATGTCTTTGAGGACCGTCTATGAACTAAAATTTGTGACACACACCACCATGTGAGGACGTCACTGAACTTGTTCTATGACAAGGAATACCTCACAAACCCTCTTTCTCAATACACATTTGTTGACGAGATCTATTTATAAGAAATATGAAGTTAATTTGTTGTTTTCTCTATGTTTTTCACCTCTATGATCCCTAACAAAATATTCCTCACGAGTTATATCTCACAATTCTCATATTTCTTAATATGTTGCTAGAAAGACTTGAATTTTGTGATGAATGACTTGTGTCATTGTGATGTTCATGTAAACTCTTATATGTACATCATTACTTAGTCTTTTCTCAAAAAGGTAGTTATGTAACGTACATAGACCTATATCTCATAGGACAAAAAGTAAAAATAATATTTTATACTACAATATCCAAATGAAGAGAAAATAAAAATATGTAATCCAATGCTTTTAGACAAAATGCATCATGTTGTGTGACACATTAGCCATTGAAGGGAAAATGAGTCCCACTAGGAATTGTAATGACTCCATTGTTGGCTAGTGCTTCTCTACCCAAGAAACATTCATCATCGAGGGGCCAATGTGTCTCATAAGAAAACAAATTGGTTACCTTAAGGTGTGTCACTCAATCAATGATGCAACATACATCATATCATTGTCTCATTGGCACAATTGTGTATGGCATTAGAATTTAAGCAAAATTTTCCATCCAAATCATTCTCTAAATTCTATCTCCTCCTTGTATTTCTTACAAGCATATCAAATTTTTCTTTTTTCTCTAGTTTTACTAAGAGTTTTCTTCTATTGTTGAAGTAAATCTATTTATCATCATCATCTAAGAATCAATACCAACCATGTCAGGGTCAGCTACAAGGATCCTTTGCTTCCATTAACCTCTATAATGGATAATATTTTAATCATGATGCAAAGATTCAAAATATCTCATTATTATATTTGCCCATGTTAATTAAGGCCTTCCTCTTCTTCTATTGATTGTGCTTTACACAATATAATTGTTTTGTATAGGTGCATTAGACATGTCCATACCATCTAAGTCGGCCCTTCTGCAACTTGTCCTTAATGCTTGCCACTTGCACTTCATTTCCTTATATAGTAATTTATTAAGTGATCTTTTCTTGTCTTCCCAAACATCCATCTTAGCATACACATTTCAACCACATTCACCTTGTTGAGACCTTATTTCTTCACCGCCGAACATTCACTTGCATGGTTGGTCATATAGTTGTTCTACAAAACTTGCCTTTTAAACTAAGAGGGATCTTTCAATCACATAATACTCCAGTTGCATTCCTACAATTCAACCATCCTATAGTGAACTCGTGACAAATGTCATCTTGGACATCCTCGTCTATTTGAATAATAGAACTAAAGCAACAAAATCTGTCACATTTTGGCATATCTACTCAATCCAATATGGCTCCACCAATCACATTGTGAGATTGAGTACAGTTGCAATGCATATACTCAGTTTTTGTCCTACTAATCATCAATTAGCTTCATTCCCATCCCCTTTTCAAAAGCAACTTTATCATTTAGTCCATATTTAATTTCTTTGATCAACACAATATCATAAGTAAAGAACATACACCAAGGAATTTTATTCTGAATGTTCTTTTGCAACTCATCCATAACAAGAGCAAACATATATGGATTAAGTGTGGATCCTTGGTGTTCCCCAACTATAATAGGATAGTTGTCTCTCTTTAAGGAGTATTCACACTGACAATTGAGTTATCTTACATGTCTTTAATCAAGTCATTTTATTCAACTGGTACACCTTTTTTTTCAAAACCATCCACAACACTACCATGTGTACTCAATCATAAGTTTTTTCCCAATCAGTAAAAACCATATAAAGATCTCTTTTTCTTTCTCTATACTTCTCCATAAGCCTCCTTATCAGACTAATATCACCTATTCACTACTAGGAAAATCATCTAACATAACATTTATTTACGACATATTAAAAATCCAATGATGTAAATGCAATGTTTTGATTAGGATGAAATCATCTCATTTGTTCTCTATTTCCTTGTTAGAATATTTGTCTCATTAGGGTTTAAGTTATCTTATTCATGAATTAGTTTGAAGAGCTAGCAAATTAAAATAACCATTCTTCAATCTACACATTCAGCAATAGACACTCCCCCAAAAAGGATTAACATGTTTTTATTATCCTTTGTCGACCCTTAATCTTCCATCAGATTCTATTCTTCTCTTTCTTCTTGTTCTTGTTTTGCTTATTCTGGGACATCAGGATGCAAACTTGCTTCGACAATGTTTTGCAACTCTCCACCCTTTTAAACTTGGCCTAAAAGTGACAGAGGAATAAGGCGTCTAGGAGGAGCCAAGCCTCCCACCACATATAAGAATTGGTTGACTTACTACAAAAATATTTGTTGGAAGTCTCTAGTTACTAATAGTTTCATCCAGTCTGGGTACTCCCAATCCCAATTCTCACAGTAGGCACCCACATCCTGAGTCTAGTTTGCATGAGACACTCTTCCCCTAGGATAGTTTTGAACACTGGAATGATGAAACCATTTAATATGGATGATTTTGAACTCCTAAAGTGAGAAAACATAATTTTTTATATGGATGCATTGTAAATGTTAGTGAGCTAGCAACTATGACAAAGAGGGGAAGTGAGGACCCTACATTCGGATTCAAGTCTGAATTGGAGACTTAAGAAAAATTTATCAAATGAATGAGACACAATTCCATTATGTAATTGTACCATTTGACTAGATTTAAAGATAAACGTTCATATTATGGACTTTTTTGTAGTACTATTTGACTATTGCTTTCATATTTCTACCTGATAGATAGTGTTGGCTATAGATTATTCATAGTTGGTAGTGCTCTATATTTCTTTGGATCGTATTGTGGCTTATCACATCCTGACTAAAACAAAGAAACATCTCCAATTATTGTGGCTTTGAGTGAGTTCTATGTTTTTTTTCCTAAGAATATATCTTTCTATTAGAGCACCCTTCATATTAATTTTCTTATGGGCATTTAACTGGTTGTGATTTCTGAGAAGGCACCTGATTTCATCTGGAAGGAACAATTTTTAGAGAGCCTACAAAAAGGTGTGTAATTGAGGATTAATTAATTTAGGCTTGGTTTTTCACTAATTGAATGTTGGTTTAAGAATGATCCTTCATTAATTAGTTGTATTTATTTAAAGAGGCATGATATAGTAGTCATCCTCTAGTTATAGAGGTGTTTTTGGGTTGACTTCCTCAATTGGTGACAACCTAACCCCCACCTTTGCCACCTTAGCCATGGCATAGTGTATTAACAAATTGGTAGGACAATGCCTTACTGATTACTTAATTTTCTTAACACCGCACTTTGCTCAATTTACTATTCAAGTTTAGATTGATTGTGAGTAGGTTGAAGTCATATTAAAATTTAGGCTTATACAATACTTCCATCTTTAACATAATGACTTGATCTGGTAATGTAAAATGGTTAACAAGTTATATAAAAAAATATAAGAAATGTAGTTAAACCTTTGAACTAACATAATGCAGCCCACTACATGTAAAAATTAGAAAATTGAAGTGATGAATTGGGTTATTAAAAAACGTAACCAAACAAAGTCAAAGAAAATTAGGTTACAATTGAGGTAAAAAGAAGTAGTCAATTATATCATACATTATTATCAAAAACTTCATTTTTTGAATTAAGAATCTAGATCGAGCATGTCTCCAAACTCAGATACATGTTGGAAATTGGCAATGTTTAGGTTTATACATCTCATCTTCACTGCACCTTATCACATTAAATGTACTTGCACATTCTCTACAAGAATAAGACAAGGACAACTAATCAACATCTACAAAGTTATTACTTTTTATAAATATGAGTGTTTAGCATGTCAGAGATTGCTAGAAAATGATTATCATGTAATTGGGTCATCGCTAGCATCCTTATAGGATCATCAATGGTTGTTATTTTTCTCTTTTTAAGTGTCTTGAATAATTCTAGAAAATCATAGAAGCACAGAAAATAAAATTAACATTTTTATTTTCACTTTTTGATAATAGGTCGCTAGATTCCTTCCATATATGCACCCATATTCAAACAAATTTGTGTCCCCCAAAACAAAAAAACATATGCAGCTACAATTTTTTTACCAACCAACCAACATGAGTAAATTGAAAAGTATGTGTTTATAGGCGACATGATCATTGAATATCGAATTTGGGTATGGATTGATGGAAATCATAGAGTTATCAAGGCGTAGAAGGACTCCCTAGCCAATCTTTGCCTTGGTCTTTTATGATGATCTAGATAAGATGTTGATTCCCATATAGTAGGGGTGTTATATTATTTCTTTTCCACATGCGACTTGACAATATCATGATTTGTGGTGTATGTGATAACTTCTTATTTTCTATGACTTGTTGATCCACATTGTCCTTCCTTACAATACATTTGAAGTATTAAATATATGACTACTATACTTTGTTAAAGGCATCTACCATTTTTAAGTTTAGAAACAAATGCATCCATGTGTTGTAAAGTACACACATATGATGGGACGAATAGCTATATTAAATTCAAACAATACAATTAGCCTAACATAACGATATCATAATTTTTCTTTAGAGTCATAGATTTTATGATCAAGTACTAGGTAAGGTGGATGGATGTATGCATCGGATAATTTGTCATTGTTTCCCAACCAACAAACTTAATTACCATGGCCTCGGTCGAGCGAAATGGACATATTCCAGTATTTTAGAAATAGAATATAACCAATGATATGTCATTCAACATCTACAAGTTCAAATGATGCACTTATTTGAAAATTATAATTACGCTAGTTTAATGTAGATTCATAGTACTTGTGACCAATTACTAAGTGGATAGACGTATGCATCAGGTTATTTGTTATTGTTTCCTAACCAACATATGTGATTCTCATTGGCTCGATCAAAATGAATCAGACATACTGAATTTTACATGACCTGAAGTAGGGATGATCATTGGGATGAGCCAGACTGATCTAATCATGTCCTGACCTGTATAGTCTGACCCAGATCCAATCCATGTAATTTACATGGGTACTCTAAGCCTAAAATTTTGACCCAAATTTTTATATGGCTTGGTCAAGGCCAAGGTGTACCCAAGGCTGAAAACCTAGACATTGATATAATTTTGTATGTGTAGCCACATATTTGTGAATTATATGTATCTTTTGTACGAATATTTTACTACAAACTTTTAGAATTACATTAGACTAATACATATTTAGTCAGTCATATTAACTACACTAAAAATGTAACATCCCTGACCTGGGTTATGCTTAAACCTAGATGTTTTGCTTAATAAAGTTGATTATTTTCTTACTCTTATCTCTTGATAAGTAATTAAGGCTCAAGAGGAACTTATATTTCAATTTTAGTCCTTTTGAATAATGTTGAAATAATGTTTTACTTGTTTTGGGCTAAAGTGCAAATTACCCAAGTTGAGGGGTTAAATTGCAAATGTTACATGGTGAAATGTTCCTATAGTATTGAAGTATCATAGGAATGAGAATGATGCAGAGGTATGGCTTGTAGGGGCCTGAATAATAAGAAAGAGCTTGTTGGGCAATGTTTGTGCATTAAAACCTAGTTTTGGTGTAATGTGCAATTTACCCAAAATATAGGGTTCAATATGCAAAATACCACTTCAAGAGGGTCCCTCATGATTCTTGGCATCAATTAGAGAAAAGATTTTGAGAGGGGCACCTCATTTGAATCATTTTGGAAGAAAGAGAATCTTGATATTAAAATAATCAAGATTTAAGCATAATTGGAACTTTACTTCAAATTAATGCAAAAATAAATATGTTAATCGAAGTTCCCTTCAACTAAAATGGTAATGGTTGAAATTATATAAGGTTGGACGATCATGAGCCTTGCAAAGGCACTAAGATATCCAATTGAGTGGAGAACCCACTCACATTAGTTAAATCAAAAGTAATATCCACTAAAAATGGGATATTAGTATTATATGATTTAAGGTGCTTAATTTGCTTTTCCTTAATTCATGGATAATGAAGAGGAATTCGAAGGATAGGAATATGGATTTTCATGCAAGGAATTGATGGGGGAGAGGTAGTACCAATTTTGGAATTAAAAGGATTTTATAAAATATTTTCTCTATCATTGAATTTCTTATTAAAACACCTTTTACAACTCAATTGAGAGGCTTTTTCAAAACCACTTCCACTCTTTGCTTGAAAAATGACAAAGGGAGCTTTGGAGGATCAGGAGAACGACCCCCAACCTGTTTTTAAGCTCCATGACCTCTTTTCACCTTGATTCCATGGTGGAAATCGAAAATCAATGCATGATTTCTTCTTATCTCCATTCCATCTTCAATTCTAGCCATTCCTTTTAACTCCAAAGCTTTAGGAACGAACCTTGTGGGGTGAGAAAGCTTATTTCACCATTAGGGACGTCAAGTTGGAAATTTGAAGCTTCATTGAAGGCGGGTTATATAACTTGAACCCTTGAACTTTGTTATTGATTCCATATCTTTATCAATTGTGGATTCCTTCTTTATTCCTGAAATTTTATTTGAATGATTGATGAAATCACCATGTAAATTACAGCAAGTTTCGTGGGTTTGTAGCTTGAAGATGATGATTTCATCACAAGCACACACCTCAATTAATATCCTAGGCAAATGGTTTCAAAATTTGAGGCCAATCGGTTTCAATCAAATCGGCCAAACGGTTTCATCAAACCGTTTGAAACCAAACGGTTTCAAACTGTTTGGAGTGGTTGACCATTTGCAATGATTGACCATTTGAGGAAATATGCTGATGTAATTGGATATTGATCCAATGGTTTCAATTGGTTTGATCTTAATGGTTTCAATTGTGAATGATCCCTCAAATGCAAACCCAAATTGGGTTGAGTGTTGAATCTTAAAGTAATTGAATCATTTTTTTGGGTTCACTAACCCAAACGGTCTCAAGACCGTTTGGAGGTCACCCAAACGGTCTCAAGACCGTTTGGAGGTCAACTTAGACCGTTTGGAAGTTTATGATGAAGTATGATTAGATGGTTGAAGATCCAGTGATATCAAATTGAAATACATTCAATAGCTCAATTGGTGATCGATTCAATGATGCAAACCTTAATTGAATTTCACAAATATCAACGATGGGATGGGCCAAACGACCTCAAGACCATTTGGAGGTCATACAAACGACCTCAAGACCATTTGAGGTCAGGTCATGTCATGGTTTGATGATGATCCAATGATTTCAATTGAATTAGTTCCACAATGTCAACTATTGATGGTTCCTCGATTTCAAAACCCTAATTGATGGTTTCTTGATTATAAACCCTAGTTCAATTGGTTTCAAAACCCTAATTGAAGGTCCAATTGAAGGGTGATTCAATGGTTCAAATGAAGAACAAATCAGTAGTTAAATTGATAGATTGTTTAATGATTGAAACCCTGAATTGATAAAGTGATGGAAGACCTTTTTGGTCCATTCAGTTTTGAGAGAGTTTGGACCAAATGGTCTTAAGACCGTTTGAGTCCAAATGGTCTCAAGACCATTTGGGATAAAATTGTCTCAAGACCGTTTGGGATCAAACTGTCTCAAGATTGTTTGAGACCAAACGGTCTCAAATCATTTGGAGACCCAAGTGGTTTCAAGTATGAATTGTCCATACGGTTTCATTATTATTTTGCTTAAAATTTTTCAACCCATTCAAGGTCTGAGCGACCAAGACTGTTTGGGGTCTAAGTGACCAAGACCATTTGAGGTTAAATAGGTCAAACCATTTGGACACCTAATATGATTAAATGTCAATTAGCTACTTGATTATTAATGTTGTAAAACAAAGGTGATTATAATGATTAACCCTAACTGTGTGTACTTAAATGAAGAGCTGACCTAGATCAATCTTGGAGTACTTAACATCCTAGAGAGGATGAGAGAGATAGAGAAATAGAGAGAGGAATACTTACATAATTAATCCCTAATTCTGTCATTATGAATAAAATATGTAACCAGGGTTTGATCTATAATAATGAGATCATGAAGCCCTCATTGAAAAGATTAATGAGCCCTGTCCCTAATTTAGGGCAAAGCTATGTGAAACCCTAATTTAGGGAAAAGCTATGTGAAACCCTAATTTAGGGAAAAGCTAAGTGAAACCCTAATTAAGGTTAAAGCTATGTGAAACCCATATATGGGGAGATGTTGTGTGAACCTTAATTTATAAAGATGGAAAACCCTATTACTAATAATGGAATAGTGATTAATATATTGATAGGTGAAATACCTAAGGGGATTGGTAATGGATGGCCTTATATCAATATTTCCTTAACGCAAAGATGAGTTCATATCATTAGTAATAGTTGCATATTCTAAATAAGTGACTTATGACCAATACATTACATGATAAATGTGATCAACTGGTGCATAAAGTATTAGGATGGGAAATACCCTAATACAAGCTAAGTGGATGAACTCAAGTAAGATTAAGGTGAGGAGGGAAGTGATACATCAAGATATGATACATATCACATCCAGCACCTTAAGATTTATACACCTTGATGTATTTTAAATCCAATATATTTGGATGAGTGACACATGAAGAGTGTCATGTCAATTGTTACATTGAGATGTAATGCACTTTGATAAGTGTAGGCTAACATGCCTTATGAAAAGGTTAATCCAAATTAATAAACTTTGATACAATCATATTCTAGTTAAGATGAGAGAGAAACTCATACTTTGTGTTGATAATTCATTTAATGATGAATAATGAGAATAAATAAGTATGATTGAATACTTATGTAACCAATATTGGCTCCTAGCTATGTGAAGAAATGAAATAGGACTTGATCATTAATAATATGATCATGAGAACCTAAATGGTTATTTATGGAAAACCCTAATGGAGGGTGATGATATGCAAGAGAAATCCTAACCCTAAAAAGGGAATAATGGTATTACTTTGTGTTGCATGGTGCTGATATGAAAGCATTATAACTATTATCATGAAGTACTAACCATGCAGGTATCATGAGAAGATAAAGATAGCTAGGTATGATCTATGATACTCTATATATTGGGAATGTTTTATAGGCCTTATAAGCCTTCATATGCTTTGTTTCTTAGTGAGAGGTAACCTAGAATTAATGAGCCATGTGTGCCATATGATGTTTTAATTATTAAAATTATTTATGGACTTCATAAGCCATAATATGCCTTGCTGCCTATTAAGGGTTAATAAGAGGTGATATGAGCTTTGTGAACTATTTAGAATGCTTATGTAGCAAGAATCGGGACTACCTTGGTCAGATGACCTGAAGGTATTAAGTTACCTGATAAGTGGTAACAAGTATTCTATGATGAATTGAGGGTCTGAATACCCATATTCTATAATCAAGATGATGAAATTGTTAAGAAATAAAAATGTACCTAATGAGATGAGGGATTAAGATCCCAATACTTCATTAAAAGAGTATGGCTACAGGCCATGACTCCACAATACAATACCAGCCATTAGGTGCGTGATATAAGCCTGAAGTGAGTGTATGTTACGGCTATAACTCTATAGCGATGATGTCAATATACCCTGGCAAGCTAATTGTAGTTTGATACATGATATCTCTGCCATATAATCTCGTACTGACCTAGAAGGTTGATGTTACTCTACTTAGCATATCGTAGAAGGATAAATGTTATACATGTGCTTTAATTCCTCACTAAACAAGTATCATGCTGACTTATCAAGTTATAGATGAAATTCTCAGAATAAGGATACTGCTCTAATCAATTTAAACATTGATCTATCTGCTGTTAAATATATAATTCCTCTTCTCAGTGTTAATTCAATAACTGCAATAATAATGTTTCTGGCGGAGAGTTATATCTCTCGCTGGGGCAATTTACAATTGTCTCACTCATGTGGGAACCACATTTTTAGGTGGATGCGGATGAGGAGACAAGAATCCTTCAGTAGGTGAAGGACAGCAATAGCGGAAGTAGGGACAGAAGTGAATTCTCAGGTGGAGACACTGGCTGATATGCCTTGTATAGATGTACATAGAGTCCTATGTGTCGTCTTTTTACTCTCAGGTCCTCGAAGTAGTAGATAGTGCTTTTGAGATTTTGGCTCAGTGCCTCGAGATTTTATACTGTCTGTGTTTAGTTTAATAGGGCAGTTGATGCTTGTAATTCTCAGAAAAAGATGATACATGACATGTACTTGTAAACTAGTATGTAATTAAATTACTTCAGCTCTTTGTGAAAGATTTTCCTATGTGTGGACCTCTCTGTAAATTGGTTATAATTTTTAGTGATTGTCAGTAATCCGCTGCTAACGAATGCTTTCTTTTAAGTAAATCATGTTTTTGTGATATGTACGCCACAATTTAGTGTATCAGAGCTCTAGGTTCACTGAGTCTACAGAGACATAGGATTAAGGTTGTTGAGTCTGTTCTAAGTGTCTTCCAGTTTATTTGATAGTATCTTCTACTCACATAGGATAAGATGAACTTGAAGATGTCTGGATCACATGAAGAACATGCTACTGAGAGCAGCGTTGCTGCACCAAGAGGAGGTGTAAGGGATCAAGCTAGGGAGGAGCCAATACTTGAACATCCCCAGTTTGACCCAGCTATGATAGAAAATCTAGCCACCCATACCTTGTTTGGCCAGTTTATGGAGACCATGACACACATGGCAGACAGGATGCCACCACCTGCACCTAGGGCAGCAGCCCATAATGAGGGACAGGGAGCTGGCAAGACTTGAGAGACTTCATCGGGTTGGAGCCATAGATTATGTTGGTACATCTAATTCAGTAGATGTTGATTTGTGGCTGACAGAGCTGGAGAAGGCTTTCAGGATCCTTGATATTCCTGAAGTCAAGAAGGTAAGACATGTAGTGTACCTCCTAAAAGGGAATGTTGGTCACTGGTGGATTATAGAAGAAGATAAGAGGCTAGGTGTTGAGGTAGGATGGGAAGAATTCCGACGAGAATTCGTCAATAGATACTTCCCTAAGATGTATCTAGATGAGAATATCTCTCAATTTGAGAGGATCAGACAAGGACAAATGAATGTTAGCGAGTATGAAGCTAAGTTCATAGAGCTATTGTGGTTTTGTCCGCATATGGCAGTTAATGATGAGGAAAGAATTCAGCATTTTGAGAAGGGGTTGAACGTTGAACTGAACACTCTTGTGTCTGCTTTAGAGAATAGGGAGAGGTTTGCTACTTTTGTGGAGTCAGTAAGGAGGATAGAAAGGTCTAAAATCGAGAAATGACAGACCAGTGGTAAGAAGGTATACACTTAGTTTCAAGGACAAAGATCTGAAAGTTTTAAGAAGTCGAGATTTTCTACATCGGTAGCACCATCGAGATTCAATACCCAGACGCAATGGACGTCAAGTAGGGGTAGGGACCGTAGTATTGCTCCAAGTAGAGCCCTGGGTATAGCATCAACATAGGTGACTGGATCTCTCAGACCCTATTTTGCGACCAGGGTCTATTACCAATGTAGACAACCGGGACATCTAGCAAAGGATTGTCTAGATAGGAATTCAATGGTGACTCTACCTCTAAGGCAGAGTCAGCAAGGCTCACAAAGGAGGTAGTTTTCTAGTAACAATAGAGGACGTGGACAAACGTCCCAAATTGGTTCATCAACACCTAACAATCAAGCACATGGTCAACAACAAGCAACTGTGAGGTTCTATGCAATGAATCAATCTGATGCAATAGTCAACCCTTGGGTTGTGTCTGGTCAGATGAAATAGATTCATTCTGATATTTCATTTCATGATTCTATGCGTTAAAAATAAGAAAGTTGTTGTTTTTGAACTTCCTCTGACTAGTCCTATAAGGACACAAGGAAGATGAGAATTTACATTTTACTCGGTATTCCTTAAAATGCTTTATAATCTCTCTTATTTGTGTGATAAAAGATGAGATATAGAAGTGATGCCTGAAGAAAATCCAATAATGAAAAATCATGTGTGTATAATGATATGAAAAGTGAGGAACATGATAGTAAATAAAGTGGATACTACCTAATCTCAATACTTGTATACCCTGGCCAGGTATATGATTATTGGAGATAGGGCAAGTAAGGAACTCTTTGATTGTTATCTTTATGATTACTCTGATAAAGTAGTCAATCTAAAACAATCTAGTGAGTATAATGAAACCAAATAGAGATTGCTGAGTGAACTTTCACAATTACATAGGGATTGCTAAGTGAACTTTCCCAATTACATAGGAATTGTTGAGTGAACTTTCCCAATTAAATAGGGATTAGTGAGTGAACTTTCCCAAATAACATAGGGATTGCTAAGTGAACTTTTCCAATTAAATAGGGATTGCTGAGTGAACTTTCCCAATTACATAGGGATTGCTGAGTGAACCTTCCCAATTACATAGGGATTGCTGAGTGAACTTTCCCAATAACATAGGGATTGCTAAGTGAACTTCCCCAATCACATAGGGATTGCTAAGTGAACTTTCCCAATTATATAGGGATTGCTAAGTGAACTTTCCCAATTATATAGGGATTGTTGAGTGAACTTTCCCAAATAACATAGGGATTTCTAAGTGAACTTTCCCAATTAAATAGGGTTTTCTAAGTGAACTTTCCCAATTACATAGGGATTGTTGAGTGAACTTTCTCAATAACATAGGGATTGCTAAGTGAACTTTCCCAATTACATAGGGATTGTTGAGTGAACCTTCCCAATTACATAGGGATTGCTGAGTGAACTTTCCCAATAACATAGGGATTACTGAGTGAACTTTCCCAATAACATAGGGATTGCTAAGTGAACTTCCCCAATTACATAGCGATTGCTAAGTGAATTTTCCCAATTACATAGGGATTTCTAAGTAAACTTTCCCAGCCACATAGGGTTTGCTAAGTGAACTTTCCCAAACAAATAAAGGATTGTTGAGTGGATTACCTCTGTTAAATATATATGTTTGCTCTTTGATGAACAACCTTGGGTAATGATAGGGGTATGATTCTTTATGTTTCTTCCTTTCATTAACATGACAATCAAGTAAGTATTATGACATTTGATGTACTTGGTTTAGAAATAATCCGTTGATGGATACTTAGAAAAGTATCAGTTTGCTTTGGACTTTGGTTCCAAGATAATGATATATGGAACAAGCAATGTCCTAAAATAAAAGAAATACCTTGTTCATGTATACCTTCAGTGGTAACAATAGAGAAATGAATATGATAAAAATGAGATGTTTTCTCAACACATATGATGAATACCAAAGTAAGGATTATTGTACCTGAGAAATAATAGATGATTTATGTTGGTTACCTATATTGGCCAACTGTGAAATCAATCTAGTTCCATAAAATAATATGGACATCATATGTTAGGAGTTTATGCTCTGCATAAACATAAACTTTGATAAGGTTGAATTAATGGAAGGAACAATTGTAATTGGCGGAAAAGTTTATCAATCTAAAAATATTTCCGTAGAATAACCCTGTGTGGAAGAACTTTGTGTGGATTAAAGATATATGGTATCTCCATGACATTAAGATGTTATGTGGAGACTTGATGGTATGATAAATGAATAAAATTTGTCTCTCCTTTTCCTGGGATTTCAGGGACGAAATCCTTGTTAGGGGTTTATAATTTGTAACATCCCTGACCTGGGTTATGCTTAAACCCAGATGTTTTGCTTAATAAAGTTGATTATATGCTTCCTCTTATCTCTTGATAAGTAATTAAGGCTCAAGAGGAACTTATATTTCAATTTTAGTCCTTTTAAATAATGTTGAAATAATGTTTTACTTGTTTTGGGCTAAAGTGCAAATTACCCAAGTTGAGGGGTTAAATTGCAAATGTGACATGGTGAAATGTTACTCTAGTATTAAAGCATCATAGGAATGAGAATTATGCATAGGTATGGCTTGTAGGGGCCTAAATAATAAGAAAGAGCCTGTTGAGCAATGTTTGTGCATTAAAACCTAATTTTGGTGTAATGTGCAATTTACCTAAAATCTTGGGTTCAATATGCAAAATACCAATTCAAGAGGGTCCCTCATGATTCTTGGCATCATGTAGAGAAAAGAATTTGAGAGGGGCACCTTATTTGAATCATTTTGAACGAAAGAGAATCTTGATATTAAAATAATCAAGATTTAAGCATAATTGGAACTTTACTTCAAATTAATGCAAAAATAAATATGTTAATCGAAGTGCCCTTCAACCAAAATGGTAATGGCTGAAATTAGATAAGGTTGTACGAGCATGAGCCTTGCAAAGGCACAAAGATATCCAAGTGAGTGGAGAACCCACTCACATTAGTTAAATCAAAAGTAATATCCACTAAAAATGGGATATTAGTATTATATGATTTAAGGTGATTAATTTTCTTTTCCTTAATTCATGGATAATGAAGAGGAATTCGAAGGAGGGGAAGATGGCTTTGCATGAAAGGAATTGATGGGGGATAGGTGGCACCAATTTTGTAATTAAAAGGATTTTATAAAATATTTTCTCCCTCATTGAATTTCTTATAAAAACACCTTTTACAACTCAATTGAGAGGCTTTTTTGAAACCACTTCCACTCTTTTCTTGGAAAAAGACCACGAGAGCTTTGGAGGATTAGGAGAACGACCTCCAACCTATTGGTAAGCTCCATGACCTCTTTTCACCTTGATTCCATGGTGGAAATTGAAAATCAATGCATGGTTTCTTCTTATCTCCATTCCATCTTCAATTCTAGCCATTCATTTTCACTCAAAAGCTTTAGGAACGAACCTTGTGGGATGAGAAATCTTATTTCACCATTAGGTACGTGAAGTTGGAGCTTTGAAGCTTCATTGAAGGTGGGTTATATAATTTGAACCCTTGAACTTTGTTATTGATTCCATATCTTTATCAATTATTGATTCCTTCTTTATTCCCAAAATTTTATTTGAATGATTGCTGAAATCACCATGGAAATTACAGAAAGTTTCATGGGTTTGTAGCTTGAAGATGATTATGTCATCACAAGCACACACCTCAATTAATATCCTAGGAAAACGGTTTCAATGAAATTGGCCAAACAGTTTCATCAAACCGTTTGAAACCAAACGGTTTCAAACCATTTGGAGTGGTTAACCATTTGCAATGGTTGACCGTTTGAGGAAATATGCTGATGTAATTGGATATTGATCATGTAACATACTGAAATCGAGGGTCTTTCCTGCAATTTACCCACTTTTGAGCTTTTCTTTGCCTTCTAGTCCATTTGGACCTTTTTCATAAATTTCCCATCTTTTTGAATCATTTTTGGACTCTATATGCAATTTGAGCATTAATGATGGTGAAATTCAATTTTTACCCCCATTATGATAATAAAGGGGTGTTTGCACAAATAACCCAGTTAAGGTAATAATTAAGGACTAATAATGCAAAATGGAATCTTATGAGAGAATATAAGTAGATAATGTTAATTTGGAGCTTTTTGGATAAATATATTAGTAATAATGTGTATTTGAGTTAATATGGAGAATAATAACCCACCTCGGTTTCTCTCTCATCTTATGGGGTAATAATACTTGATAGGGTAATTATGCAAAACTCCACTAAAACCACGAATTTGTTGACTAATGGATAATTTTGGAGATCAAGAATAAATATTTTTTTTTGTGTGGAAGCCAGGAGGCTATTTATTCATCTCGCCCTCCTCGTGCAAGCCAATATGGGTAAAAATTATAGGGCATCAGTTTTGCATAAAAAGGAAATGTGGTAGTACTACTACCATTACATCTATCTTCCACTCTATCACTATCAACACAATATGGAGGTCTGGTATAATCAAAGTATCCATTGGAGTTCTTTTGATGTATCTTAGCCAACGTGTCTGCAACTTTATTGTAGCTTCTTGGAGTGAAGCCTACGCTCCATTCAGACATGTCCTTTAACCTTCTTTGCATTCTATCAATGAGCACTGCCACCTTAGGTTTGCTTTCAGGATGGCATTTCAACAGGTCTACTAACACCTTGCAATCTATTTCGAAAAGTACTCTTTGGATGTTGTTTCTTCCTGCAATCTCTATAGCCACATCAACAACCATTACTTCTGCTATGAGTGCAGATTCTATTGTCACTTTTCTAACATGTCCATAGATCCATCGTCCCTCCTGATCCCTCACCACCACGGCTAATGTGGCCTTCTTTTTAGTCCAAGCTGCATCCGTATTAATTTTGATATGCTCAACGGGTGGGTATGACCAACTGGGTTCTTCTGGAGTTCCTGAGTTTTGATTTGATTCCTCTACCTTCCAAGATATGCTATTTAATTGAATCTCCCTTTGAATGTGTTCCACCAGGGCCTGCATTGGCATTGTGTCCTTGTCAAAAACGTGTTTGTTCCGGGCATTCCACAGGTTCCAGTAGGTAAAAAGGAATTTTTGAAGGTTTGGTCCTGCATTTATCACTTGTTCCTTGAACCACCCTTCGTTATTATTTTGAAAGAATTCATTGGCAGAATTGATCTTCAAAATAGTGAACCACACATTTTCTGAGTAAGGGTAGTCCTGAAAGACATGAGTAAAGTTTCCTCTGGTTCCTGGAAACACTCGCAAACACTGACATTGGTTAACTTGCATCGAGCCCGGCGGCTATTAGTCAACATAGCTCCATGTAACACTAGCCATGCGAAATGTTTTACCTTGGCAGGGACTTTAATACCCCACATAATGTTCCAGCATTCATCTACCGTGCTCACATGTGTTCCTTGTAATACCTGGTAGGCTGGTTTTGCAGTAAGCTTCCCGTCTGTGGTTCCTGCCCACACCCTTGTGTCTGGCAAATTAGTGCTGCTCGGAGGTTCAATCTTTAAGATATTGTTAACCATATTCAGCGGCAACCAGTGAAATAAGAAATCACGGTTCCATTGACCATTGTCCAACACTGTGTTGACTACAAGAAGGTCTCGTAATGTCTCTGGAACTGCTCGTCGTGCTTGAGCAGCGAGTATGACTCTCGGTCCGACCCAAGTATCGTACCAAAAGCGGATTGATTTCCCATTACAGGGTAACATGTAAGAGTTTTCAGAAATCAGTTGTTTGCATTTAAGAGTAGCCTTTTCTAGGTGGGATAGATTAGTTCCCTTACCATCATCTGTATATTCTATATATCTCTTATTCATGTACTTGCACCATAGCGTATTACGACCGCTTACAATATCCCATGAATTCTTTGCTATGAGAGATGTGTTCCATTGTCTCATTTTCCTCATCCCGATACCACCATATTCCGTTTTAGTGGCTACTTTGTCCCATGCCACCAAGGACATGGGGTTCTCTTTATGATAGCCACCCCATCTGAATCTTCTAATGCACCCATTGATTCTGTCACAGAGGCCTAAAGGTAGCGATGACGTTTGCATCACATAGGTAGGTAAAGCTTCAAGGGTCACCTTTGGTAAGCAACAATGACCTGTGAAGGAGAGCATCCTCACGGCCCAGCCGTTGGTCTTTGATTCAATTCTGTCCAGAACGTTAATTAAAATGGTTAAGAAGTGAATTAATATGCAAGTATAAATTAAAATGGTGAATAATGACCCATCTTCAAACCTCACTCTTATTATGGGATAATTAAGCTTGAAAATGCATGTAATAAGTGAATGGAGGACTCTTGGACTCCATATGTCAGTTTTGGAAACAAAGGGTTGCATATAAAAGCTATATGTAATTATTTGCCCAAAAATCATATTAATATATGCTTTAATAAGCAACATAATTATTGGGGGCCAAAGTTTGGGTAAAACACAAATATTATTATATAGAATGCAACTAGACGTCATTAGCAACCTAGGGTTAAAATTTGAAATCATTTGGAGTTTGTTTGACCTCCCAAATGTATTAAACAAGTTTTTAATAAAGTGTGACATTATATCATTAAGATATCAATGATGTATGCACATTTAAGCTATGGTTCAACTTTAATCAGTGTCACGCATGACACATCCATGCGGGTCCATCGTGGACACCGATCCAGCGGCTCGCGTGAAGCCCGACCCGCAGCCTGTTGGTATGTATGCCCATAGAGCAAGTCATATGATGATTGTAATGGGATACTTTGTAAATGATTTGAATAAATAATAAATGCAATTTCCAATCTATATGTTTAAATTGTTTCTGAGATGATGGTGTAACATGATAGATGTCTAAAGAATGCTTTTACTCAATGACGTATGCTTTTAGGTTAAGGACCTAAACGATGAGATCATGCGGATGTTAAGAGTATACATTCTTGTTTAGTCCCTAGTCGGTTGTTATTGTGGAAATAACCATAGACATCATTAACACTGAAGACTAGATTGTGTGTTGGTTGATGACGGAATCTCATTAGTCATGATATGGTGATATCAAACCAAGCACATAGGTACTTGTTAGAGAACAAGGTACCGGACAGACCCACCGTGAGAGTGACACATGGAACCATGACTTGGTAGTCACAGTCAGCTCTCACAGTGATGGAGGTGAGTGTGATTCTTAGACCTAAAATCACTGCACTCAACACATGTCATTGGGTACACTTTGACATCATCAAACGCAGTCCTGAAACATGGGTTGTTATAAAGGTGATGATTGGGTGGCTTTGATACATGTGGCTTTTGAGGGGTGAGTGATAGATATGGGATTTGTCCCTCCCGAGGGAGTTTGATATCCTTGGCCACTTGATGAGTAGGATTGAGAAAGGCATGTGCATGCACGTGTGAATCAGTATATGATATTGATGTCACACACATCTCACTCGGTCTACTCTGAGATCAAGGAAATGAATGAACATTGACAGGATGACTGTTCCATGCCTCGAGTTCATTCTGGATATCAGTGACAAAGGAATTATACATTCACTGTAACACCATTCACGGATAGTAGGATTGAAAGTTGTTCTCCAACTTTCTACTTTCACTTGGGTAGCACTGATGTGTGACTAGGCACCGCTCTTTGCTTGTGAATTCATAAGTGTTATGGACTCTCACTTCCAACGTGAAACGGACCTGCAGGGTCACACACATAGGATTTAACCTGGAAGAGGAGTTTTGTCTGCAAAGCAATGTTTAGATTGATTACTAAAGGAGTTTAGTAGTTCAATTAAACACTCAATTAATCGATAGCTCGATATCATATGGTTCAAGGTGTTGGACGTGTTGATTGGAGTATCGGATTGATTGAAATCGCATTTGACTGATTTTGCCCAACCTTCACTCCCAACCGATCGGCTCATGTGCTGAACCGGTCGGCTGAGGCTGCTGAACCGGTCGGCTCATGCACAGAGTGAAACGACCGGTTCAAGTGTTGAACCGATCGGCTCAACTGGTGCAACCGAGCAGTTGGGAAAGTCATGTCGGCAAGGATTTTCCTTTGGTTTCAAATTGCCCAACTCGATTGGGAATTAAATTGGTATTTGATACCAATTGGGAAAGAAATAAGGAAAGTCTTTTTGAGCTGGATCAGGACCGTGAACCGATTGGTTCAGGGCACCAACCAATCGGTTGGAGTGCCCCAAACGATCGGCTCAGATCCAACCGATCGGCTCAATGGCCGAACCGATCGACTCGACAGTGAACCGATTGTTTCAGGTGCCGAGCCAGTTGCTTTTTGTGGAAAATCTCGAACCCTTCTACTCCTGCTTTAGTCCCATATTGTCGGGCACAGAGAACCCTGTCCCATGACCCTCCTATATATATAGGGGTAGTGGGGGCTTCTCAGAGTACAACTCAGTGCAAGTTGGTTGCTCTGCAAAGTTGTCCTTCTCTCTAGTTTTGGTAACCGAGAGAGAGCCCGAGCAAGTGCTTCCCGCAAAGGGAGGTGTAGTAAGGGAAAGACAACTGCAGTTGCAATTAGCAAGGAGGAGAGTGTGTTGGTGACTAGTACGTCAACAGGAGGGTGCGACTCCTTCCACTTCCTTGTGGGACAAGGAGAGTGGAGTTCCAGGTGGTCCGTGTGGACTACTTCAGAGGCGGGAGGTCACTGCCGCTCAGGAGGACAACTGTCATCTGACAGTCCGGTAGGAGGAGGAGTCTTTCAGTCCCGGTGAGACCAGGAGCTGCACAGACACCGTCCAAGACTGGAGGTGAAGACAGTGCAAGGCGCATGGTATTGTCTCCGAGAAAGCCCCGGGATAAGGTATGATTCACAAACCATCTTTCCTATTATATAGACGTTGACGTGTTTCCTTGTTCTGGGTTTGGGGGAGAAAATTTTTGTTTCCGCTGCCTTCTCTCCTCCCCTAAAACCCTACAGTGGTATCAGAGCGAGGTTAACCGCTCTATATTTTAGGATTATCGATATGATCGATTTTGGTTTGTCGCTTTTATTTATTGCATGTGATGCGAATAATATCGGCTTTATACATGTCCAATCCACAAATCCCAAATATACATATATGATATGTAATATAAATACACTCGATATGCGTCGCCCTTAAACGAGTTTTGTGGTGGATGTGTAGCAGGATTATGGCCTATAAACCCCTATATCTATGTATGGTTGCTTGTATGGTTGCTTGCATCTCGGTCTGCGCACCGATTCCCCTCTCTTATTCCTAATGTAACTCAAAATAATTTGAGATTCTTTCCTACCCTTGCTCCCCCTGAATGTAACTCGGGGTTTCTCCTTTTTAAGCAATGTAATAATAGGATAGATTTTATTTCCTATTATGTCAAAGAACGGCAGACTACATGAGATGGACGGTTCGAGGAACGAGACGAGCGGGTGGCGACCTGATGAGATGCACGGCGACTGGTGAACCGATCGGCTGGAGGCGCCAGTCAATCGGCTGGTGGCACCTGAACAACCAACCTGATGGTGAGCCGATCGGTCCATGGAGATGAGATGATCAAACCCAGAAAGGCATGCACAGATTTCATCTTGTACATGTTTCATGTGATGTAGACCTAGATGACCGTGATTCCTCTTGGCTCGAGGAATCACAATAGGACGGCCATAATCATTGTTTTTTATCGTTTTGCATGTTTTCTGTGGGATATAGCATGTATATGATACTTACTATATATTTTGGTGATTGGATATGTATATGTATATAAAACCAAATCCCTCATTAAATATTAAGTTTTAGATGCCTTCCAAATGCGACACATGTGAAAAGCTTGATCGACCAAGTGTGGGCACGCCCAAGTGTGGTGCACCGTCTATCTCGTGGAAGCGTGAAGGATGAATGTGTGGGTCTGCCCAAGCAAGGTGCATATTCATCGTGTTGGCTTTGGGTCAGACTTAACAAGGTGACCTAGATAGGATCTAGTGCCTTGAGGCATGGAGATGATCATTGCAAGGGGTTGCATATGACATCTTTCAAGAGTTTCATATGATGCAATTGGCAAGAGTTGCCTACCTGGAAGATCTGAGTTGTGGGTGACAGCCCAAGCTGGTCCATGGCTCAGAGGATTTCAGGATCTTGACCCACTAGAAGATTGTACGCTACAATCTTCTGAATTGATGGTGAGGGCTATCAATTTGAGTTAAAATAGTGGGAGCAGTAATTAATTAAAGTCCTATTTAACTATCGTCAAATTTATTCAAATCAAATCAAAAAGGTTTTGACAAATGCAAATTTTCTCTTGTAGAATGGCAAAAGAATCATCTTTTAAAATGGGCAAATTAATTGAGAATAAATTCCATAACTGGTTGAGGACTGTGAGAAATGTTCTGCACAATCCAGATATACCAGGAGCCTTCGAATCCACTCTATGTACGCTTAATGCGTTGGTAAAGAAGAAAGTAGGGAAGGGAGAGAAGTGTTCTCTCGCCAAACCAATTTCTTCTACATGGAGAGGATGGAAGGAACAATGGAAGAAGAAGTCGGAGATAGAGATCTCTACTTCTAGTGTATACGTGATAGAGATTAACTTTACTACTTCTTCGTCATGGGTACTTGATACCGGATGCGGATCTCACATTTGTTCAAATGTGAAGGATCTTAAGAGAAGTAGGCCTTTAGGGAAAGGCGAGGTTGAACTACGTGTTGCTAATGGGGCAAGAGTTGCCGCCAGTGCTGTAGGAACCTATGAGTCAACTCTACCAAGTGGGCTAATAATAGAGTTGAAGAAATGCTATTATGTACCTGCCATAAATAGGAATATCATTTCCGTCTCTTGTTTGGAAAAAGATGGATTTGAATTTCTTATTAAGAATGGAAAGTGTTCCATTTCTAAAGATGGGATCTTTTATGGCAGTGCCCCAATGTCTTATGGTCTATACTTGATAGATTTGGAGACAAGTGTATACAACGTAAACACCAAAAAGCAAAAACTCAACGACTCAAACGAAACATATCTTTGGCATTGTCGTCTAGGGCACATAAATGAGAAGCGCATTTCTAGACTCCATAAAGATGATTATCTAGATTCTTTTGATTATGAATCAATAGAGACATGTGAATCTTGTTTGTTGGGCAAGATGACCAAGACTCCCTTTCAAGGTAAAGGTGAGAGAGCTAGTGATCTATTAGGACTCATACATATTGATGTATGTGGGCCTTTTAGAACTAATGCCAAAAATGGGTATCAGTACTTCATTACCTTCACTGATGATTTCAGTAGGTATGGCTATGTGTACCTGATGAAGCATAAGTCAGAAACCCTTGAAAGGTTCAAGGATTTCATGAATGAAGTATAGAACCAACTTGGTAAAAGTATTAAGGCACTTCATTCCGATCGAGGTGGAGAATACTTAAGCCAGGAGTTTGAGGACCTTCTGCGGGCCCGTGGTATTTTATCACAATGGACTCCGCCAGGAACACCACAACATAATGGTGTGTCTGAAAGAAGGAATCGCACCTTGTTAGATATGGTGCGATCAATGATGAGTTTTGCTGATCTTCCAATTTCCTTCTGGGGTCATGCTCTTGAAACCGCCGCATTTACGCTTAACCGAGTACCATCTAAATCGGTTCAAAAGACACCATATGAGATATGGATAGGGAAGCATCCCGATTTGTCTTTTCTGAAGATTTGGGGTTGTGAGGCTTATGTTAGGAAAATGTTTCCTGATAAGCTTGGACCCAAGTCTGATAAATGTTATTTTGTTGGATACCCCAAGGAAACGAGGGGATATTATCTATACCACCCTATTGACAACAAAGTGTTTGTTGCCAGGACAGCTGTGTTCCTAGAAAAGGAATTTATTTCCGAAGGAAAAAGTGGGTGGAAGATAGAGCTTGAAGAGGTTCAAGCCCAACAAGAAAACATTGAACTGGTAGATGTATGAGATGAAAATGAAGATTCACAAGGTGTTGTGGAATCTCAGTCTCCTCAGGTAACACAAGGACCTCATAGATCTAGTAGGACCTGCCTTGAACTTGAGAGGTTTGGATACCTTGTGACTCAGGAAGGTGGTGAGTTGATCATAGATGATGATCCAACTACCTACGTAGAGGCTATGGAGGGACCAGATTCTGAGAAATGGATTGAAGCCATGAGATCCAAGATGGAATCCATGTACTCCACGAAAGTATGGACTTTGGTGGAACCACCCGAAGGGGTAAAACCCATAGGGTGCAAGTGGGTCTTTAAGAAAAAGACCGACATGGATGGCAATGTGCAAACTTATAAAGGCAGATTGGTTGCTAAGGGATTTCGACAAGTTCAAGGTGTTGACTATGATGAAACCTTTTCTCCAGTTGCTATGATTAAGTCCATCAGGATCATGCTTACTATTGTAGCTTATTATGACTATGAGATTTGACAGATGGATGTTAAAACCGCATTCCTTAATGGGAATATAAATGAGGATGTATACATGACACAACCTGAAGGTTTTGTAGATCCAAATAATGCCAATAAAGTTTGTAAGCTGCAAAGGTCAATCTATGGATTGAAGCAAGCATCTCGGAGTTGGAATCTTCGATTTGATGAGGAAGTCAAAGTGTTTGGTTTTATTCAAAATGAAGATGAGCCTTGTGTGTACAAAAAGGTTAGTGGGAGCTCGACCACATTCCTCATATTGTATGTGGATGACATACTTTTGATGGGGAATGACGTCTTAGCCTTAGAGAAGGTAAAGACTTGGCTTGGGAATACTTTCTCAATGAAGGACTTAGGAGAAGCATCCTACATTCTAGGAATTAAGATCTATAGAGATAGATCTAGAAGGCTTCTTGGACTAAGTCAGAGCACCTACATCGACAAAGTGCTGAAGTGGTTCAGCATGGAGAACTCAAAGAGAGGCAACGTCCCTGTGCTACATGGAGTCACCATCTCTAGAGCTCAATGTCCCCAATCTTGTGAAGAGAGGGAGCGTATGAATGGGATCCCATATGCATCAGCCATCGGATCCATCATGTACGCTATGTTGTGCACACGCTCAGATGTCTCATATGCTCTCAGCATGACGAGCAGGTACCAGTCAGATCCCGGGGATGCTCACTGGACAGCCGTAAAGAACATCCTCAAGTACTTGCGAAGGACTAAGGATCAGTTTCTTGTTTACGGCGGCAAGGAAGAGCTGGTTGTAAAGGGTTACACCGATGCAAGCTTCCAAACCAATAAAGATGATTACAAATCGCAGTTAGGATTTGTATTTTGCCTTAATAATGGAGCTGTGAGCTGGAAGAGTTCCAAGCAAGAAACAGTTGTCGATTCTACTACAGAGGCCGAGTATATTGCTGCTTCACATGCAGCAAAGGAAGCTGTATGGATTAGGAAGTTCATCTCTGAACTTGGTGTAGTTCCCAGTAGATGTGATGTAATTGAGCTTTATTGTGACAATAATGGAGCTATTGCACAAGCTAAGGAGCCCAGATCACATCAGCGGTCCAAGCACATACTGCGGCGCTTCCATCTCATACGAGAGATCGTACGGTGAGGAGATGTGAAGATTTGTAAAGTACCAACTGAAGACAACATAGCTGATCCACTGACTAAGGCCCTTTCTCAGCAGAAGCATGATGGTCATGCTAGGTCACAAGGAATGAGATTCCAAGGTGACTGGCTCTAAGTGCAAGTGGGAGTCTGTTGGTATGTATGCCCATAGAGCAAGTCATATGATGATTGTAATGGGGTACTTTGTAAATGATTTGAATAAATAATAAAGGCAATTTCCAATCTATATGTTTAAATTGTTTCTGAGATGATGGTGTAACATGGTAGATGTCTAAAGAATGCTTTTACTCAATGACGTATGCTTTTAGGTTAAGGACCTAAACGATGAGATCATGTGGATGTTAAGAGTATACATTCTTGTTTAGTCCCTAGTTGGTTGTTATTGTGGAAATAACCATAGACATCAATAACACTGAAGAGTAGATTGTGTGTTGGTTGATGATGGAATCTCATTAGTAATGATATGGTGATATCAAACCAAGCACATAGGTACTTGTTAGAGAACAAGGTACCAGACAGACCCACCGTGAGAGTGACACATGGAACCATGACTTGGTAGTCACAGTCGGCTCTCACAGTGATGGTGGTGAGTGTGATTCTTAGACCTGAAATAACTACACTCAACACATGTCGTTGGGTACACTTTGACATCATCAAACGCAGTCCTGAAACATGGGTTGTTATAAAGGTGATGATTGGGTGGCTTTGACACATGGGGCTTTTGAGGGGCGAGTGATAGATATGGGATTTGTCCCTCCCGAGGGAGTTTGATATCCTTGGCCACTTCATGTGTAGGATTGAGAAAGGCATGCGCATGCACGTGTGAATCAGTATATGATATTGATGTCACACACATCTCACTCGGGTCTACTCTGAGATCAAGGAAATGAATGAACATTGATAGGATGACTGTTCCATGCCTCGAGTTCATTCTGGATATCAGTGACAAAGGAATTATACATTCACGGTAACACCATTCACGGATTGTAGGATTGAAAGTTGTTCTCCAACTTTCTACTTTCACTTGGGTAGCACTGATGTGTGACTAGGCACCGCTCTTTGCTTGTGAAGTCATAAGTGTTATGGACTCTCACTGCCAAC
This sequence comes from Alisma plantago-aquatica, assembly GCA_963693085.1. Classification (NCBI taxonomy): domain Eukaryota; kingdom Viridiplantae; phylum Streptophyta; class Magnoliopsida; order Alismatales; family Alismataceae; genus Alisma; species Alisma plantago-aquatica. The sequence continues at coordinate 1,023,581,262 of OY856410.1, forward strand.
GTGAAATGGACCTGCAGGGTCACACACATAGGATTTAACCTGGAAGAGGAGTTTTGTCCACAAAGCAATGTTTAGATTGATTACTAAAGGAGTTTAGTAGTTCAATTAAACACTCAATTAATCGATAGCTCGATATCATATGGTTCAAGGTGTTGGATGCATTGATTGCAGTATTGGATTGATTGAAATCGCATTTGACTGATTTTTCCCAACCTGCACTCCTAACCGATCGGCTCATGTGATGAACCAGTCGGTTGAGGCTGATGAACCGGTCGGCTCATGTGATGAACCGATCGGCTCATGCACAGAGTAAAATGATTGGATCAAGTGTTGAACCGATCGGCTCAATTGGTGCAACTGAGCAGTTGGGAAAGTCATGTCGGCAAGGATTTTCCTTTGGTTTCAAATTGCCCAATTCGATTGGGAATTAAATTGGTATTTGATACCAATTGGGAAAGAAACAAGGAAAGTCTTTTTATGCCGGATCAGGACCATGAACCGATCGGTTCAGGGCACCAACTGATCGGTTGGAGTGCCCCAAACGATCGACTCAGATCCAACCGATCGGCTCAATGGCCGAACCGATCGGCTCAACAGTGAACCGATCGTTTCAGGTGCCGAGCCAGTTGCTTTTTGTGGAAAATCTCAAACCCTTCTACTCCTGCTTTAGTCCCATATTGTCGGGCATAGAGAACCCTATCCCATGACCCTCCTATATATATAGGGGTAGTGGGGGCTTCTCAGAGTACAACTCAGTGCAAGTTGGTTGCTCTGCAAAGTTGTCCTTCTCTCTGGTTTTGGTAACCGAGAGAGAGCCCGAGCAAGTGCTTCCCGCAAAGGGAGGTGCAGCAAGGGAAAGACAACTGCAGTTGCAATTAGCAAGCAGGAGAGTGTGTTGGCGACTAGTACATCAACAGGAGGGTGCGACTCCTTCCACTTTCTTGTGGGACAAGGAGAGTGGAGTTCCAGGTGGTCCGTGTGGACTACTTCAGAGGCGGGAGGTCACTGCCGCTCAGGAGGACAACTGTCATCCTACAGTCCAGTAGGAGGAGGAGTCTTTCAGTCCCGGTGAGACCATGAGCTGCACAGACACCATCCAAGACCGGAGGTGAAGACCGCGCAAGGCGCGTGGTATTGTCGCCAAGCAAGCCTCAGGACAAGGTATGATTCACAAACCATCTTTCCTATTATATAGACGTTGACGTGTTTCCTTGTTCTGGGTTTGGGAGAGAAAATTTTTGTTTCCACTGCCTTCTCTCCTCCCCTAAAACCCTACACATCCAACGACCAGGAACTTGTCTTCAACCTCCGGCCGTTACGCAACAGTGATGCCTTGACTCCTCGACTCGGTTCTCCCTCTACACCGCATCGTTTTGAATGATTTTACGTGTGTTGGCTTCATTTTTCTCTAATGAATCGAATGAGCCGTGGCTCATCCTCTCCCGTGAACTGTAGCCCGAACACCACTATGCGCTGGCCGAGACCTCTCCACTCCTCTACCTCCTAGCTTCCACACACCACCTCACCTATAAATACCACCCTTCCTACCTCCGTCAGACACCAAGAGAGCTTTGCCGACAACTTATTTGCCCGAAGCGATCACTGAAATACGCCGCAAACACCAAACTGATTCCGAGCTTGCAGAGCTGTTTACGGAGCTATGAGCGATTAGCAGCAAAATTGAACCCGTATGTACGTTCCTCGTTCAATTCCCTACATTTTGAGTACATATACGCTTAATTTGGTTGAGAATTGTGGATTTGCCCAACTTCGCAAGTTGGGACCTCGGTGCCATGTCCCTTGCTGAAGGTAGAAGACGACTGAGTGGTTTTTGACGGTTTTTCCCGTCCGTGATCTTCAGTTCGCCCTTTTTATTTGCTGCCCTTTTGGTCTTTTGCCCACATGGCAATTATCTAATTTCTGATTGGTTAATCTTGTTTAATTCATAGGAAATCACTTGTTTATCGGAAAAATGCAAATAAATGCTCGTTGCAAAGATAAAATTATGTAGAATCTGAATTTTTAGTTTTTGATTCCTTTTTTCCATCCAAAATCTGATAATTAATTCAAACCTCAATTTAAATGTATAAAATGTTAGAAAATGATAATGAAATTGTTTTTACTCTATTTTTGGTAAATAAATATGTTTTATCGATTAGAATAAAATTAGGAATCACTTGGTCCTATTCCCAAATGCTTTTTTGAAGTTTATCTTAACTATGATTTTAATCACCTTAAATGATCTAAAATGTGCAATTAATCTATTTTAACTCCAAATTGGGAAATAAAATATGTTTTCTTAATTAGGAGAATGTGATTAATCGATTGGACTAGGTTTTAATCTTTTAATCGTGGTTTTGAAAATAAGTTCCAAAATTAGGGTTTTTCGTATGCTTTATGCCTTAATATATACTAATACATGAGTAATGTTTATAACTAGGGAAAAGTGGAAGTGAAAACAATATGATTGGTGAAAGTAATGGTAATGAATCAAAATAAGGTATGTGGATCCTATTTTGGTATGTGATAGTTATTTGTGTATGAGATCCCTATTATATGTGTGGAATGTATGAATGTGAAATCTATGTGCAAACAACCCTAATCTTTTAGGTCGGTCTTATCCAACCCTACAAACATTTTGTGCTAGCCTTGTTATCCTTCTAAATGCCTTTATTGGCTCTTTACTTATTTAATGCCTCCATTGCCATTGTGGCTCGTCTAGTTGAATTATGTGAATCTTGCTACCACTTATGTTGGCTCATTTACTTGGAAATATTGTACATTGATGCTGCCTATGTTGGCCCCGTTATTGAATTACTTGAAATACAAATGTTGGCTTGCTTAATTGGAATGCTTTTTGGAAATTATTCCCATTTGCTATGATACAACTCTATTTATATTTCTCAATGCTGCCAAGTGACTTATTTATGCATGATGTATTTTAGGCCAAATGACAATGTAGTGTACATGTGTACAAACCACCCATAGGGCATTGAGGTTTTAGTCCTCCTGTCAGGCACTGGGGTTTTAGTCCCCCTGCCATTTTATATTAGGAACTGGGGTTTTAGTCCCCCTGCCACTTTATATAGGCATTGGGGTTTTAGTCCCCCTGCCACTTGGTGAGGTCTGGTAGGTGCCTCATCCTACATTGAGATGACTTTGTGTCTTAATATATTCATGCTCAGTGATTAATTTAGTTGATTGATTATGGAAGTCTTCTCTCTCTTATTCTTATACTTGCCTCATTTCTTTTAAAATCTCTTAGTGTAGAGAATCTTTTATATTGCAATGCTTTAGATTATTTAACTGTCCTATTTCTCTTGAATAACACATACACCTTTATCTTTCTCTTTCTGGGTGATCTCAACCACCCAGATTAGGATCAGAGTGCGCATGGAAGCTTGGTGAACCTGCCTAAGGCTAAGGAGATCTTGCACATCTAGATAGCTTGGACTAGTTGCATAAACTTTTGTTATGTTGTTTGTGGAGACAAGTTGTATTATTTTAAGTCTTCCTATACCTAGATCCTATGCTTGTATAAAGTTGTACTCCCATTTGGGAAATTTTTATAAAGTACTCTTTATACATTTTGAATAAAGTCAAGTTTTATTTCTTCCGCATCCACACATTTGATGTATTTGTTTTTAATGTTTAATGGTAGAGACTATGTCTTTACAGATTCAATGGTTTTAATTGGTTTGATCTTAATGGTTTCAATTGTGAATGATCCCTCAAATGCAAACCCTAATCGGGTTGAGTGTTGAATCTTAAAGTAATTGAATCATTTTTTTGGGTTGACTATGCCAAACGGTCACAAGATCATTTGGACGTCAACCAAGACCGTTTGGAAGTTTATGATGAAGTATGATTAGATGGTTGAAGATCCAGTGATATCAAATTGAAATACATTCAATATCTCAATTGGTGATCGATTCAATGATGCAAACCTAATTTCACAAATATCAATGATGGGATGGTCCAAATGACCTCAAGACCATTTGGAGATCATCCAAACGACCTCAAGACTGTTTGAGGTCAGGTCATGTCATGGTTTGATGATGATCCAATCATTTTAATTGAATTAGTTCCACAATGTCAACAATTGATGGTTCCTCAATTTCAAAACCCTAATTGTTGGTTTCTTGATTTTAAACCCTAGTTCAATTGGGTTCAAAACCCTAATTGAAGGTTCAATTGAAGGGTGATTCAATGGTTCAATTGAAGAATAAATCAGTAGTTAAATTGATAGATGGTTTAATGATTGAAACCCTGAATTGATAAAGTGATGGAAGACCTTTATGGTACATTCAGATTTCAGAGAGTTTGGACCAAATGGTCTTAAGACCGTTTGAGTCCAAACGGTCTCAAGACCATTTGGGATCAAATGGTCTCAAGACTGTTTGAGACCAAACGGTCTCAAATCATTTGGAGACCCAAGTGGTTTCAAGTGTGAATTGTCCATACGGTTTCATTATTGTTTTGCTTAAATGATTTCAAACCATTCAAGGTCTGAGTGACCAAGACCGTTTGGGGTCTAAGTGACCAATATGATTTGAGGTTCAATTGGTCAAACCATTTGGACACCTAATATGATTAAAGGTCAATTATCTACTTGATTATTAATGTTGTAAAACAAAGGTGATTATAATGATTAATCCTAATTGTGTGTACTTAAATGAAGAGCTGACCTAGATCAATCTTGGAGTACTTAACATCCTAGAGAGGATGAGCGAGAGAGAGGAATGCTTACATAATTAAGCCCTAATTCTATCATTATGAATAACATATGTAACCAGGGTTTGATCCATAATAATGAGATCATGAAGCCCTCATTGAAAATATTAATGAGCCCTGACCCTAATTTAGGGCAAAGCTATGTGAAACCCTAATTTAGGGCAAAGCTATGTGAAACCCCAATTTAGGGCAAAGCTAAGTGAAACCCTAATTAAGGGTAAAGCTATGTGAAACCCATATATGGGGAGATTTTGTGTGAACCTTAATTTATAAAGATGGAAAACCCTATTCCTAATAATGGAATAGTGATTAATATATTGATAGGTTAAATACCTAAGGGGATTGGTAATGGATGGCCTTATGTCAATATTGCCTTAACTCAAAGATGAGTCCATATCATTAGTAATAGTTGCATAATCTAAATTAGTGACTTATGACCAATACATTACATGATAAATGTGATGAACTAGTGCATAAAGTATTAGGATGGGAAATACCCTAATACAAGATAAGTGGATGAACTCAAGTAAGATTAAGGTCAGGAGGGAAGTGATACATCAAGATATGATACATATCACATCCAACACCATACGATTTATACACCTTGATGTATTTTAAATCAAATATATTTGGATGAGTGACATATGAAGTGTGTCATGTCAATTGTTACATTGAGATGTAATGCACTTTGATAAGTGTAGGCTAGCATGCCTTATGAAAAGATTAATCTAAATCAATAAACTTTGATACAATCATATTCTGGTTAAGATGAGAGAGAAACTCATACTTTGTGTTGATAATTCATTTAATGATGAATAATGAGAATAAATAAGTATGATTGAATACTTATGTTACCAATATTGGCTCCTAGCTGTGTGAAGCAATGAAATAGGACTTGATCATTAATAATATGATCATGAGAACCTAAATGGTTATTTATGGAAAACCCTAATGGAGGGTGATGATATGCAAGATAAATCCTAACCCTAAAAAGGGAATAATGGTATTACTTTGTGTTGCATGGTGCTAATATGAAAGCATTATAACTGTTATCATGAAGTACTAACCATGCAGGTATCATGACAAGATAAACATAGCCAAGTATGAGCTATGATACTCTGTATATTGGGAATGTTTTATAGGCCTTATAAGCCTTCATATGCTTTGTTGCTTAGTGAGAGGTAACCTGAAATTAATGAGCCCTGTGTGCCATATGATGTTTTAATTATTGAAATTGTTTATGCACTTCATAAGCCATAATTTGCCTTGTTTCCTATTAAGGGGTAACAAGAGGTGATATGAGCTTTGTGAACTATGTGGAATGCTTATGTAGCAAGAATCGTGACTACCTTGGTCAGATGAACTGAAGGTATTAAGTTACCTGATAAGTGGTAACAAGTATTCTATGATGAATTGAGGGTCTGAATACCCATATTCTATAATCAAGATGATGAACTTGTTAAGAAATAAAAATGTACCTGATGAGATGAGGGATTAAGATCCCAATACTTCATTAAAAGAGGATGGCTACATGACATGACTCCACAATACAATACTAGGCATTAGCTGCGTGATCTAAGCCTAAAGTGAGTATATGTTACGGCTATAACTCTATAGCGAAGATGTCAATATACCCTGGCAAGTTAATTATAGTTTGATACGTGATATCTCTACCATATAATCTCGTACTGACTGAGAAGGTTGATGTTACCCTGCTTAGCATATCATAGAACGATAAATGTTATACATGTGCTTTAATTCCTCACTAAACAAGTATCATGCTGACTTATCAAGTTATAGATAAAATGCTCGTAATAAGAATACTGCTCTAATATATTTAGACATTGATCTATCTGTTGTTAAATATATAATTCCTCTGCTCATTGTTAATTAAATAACTGTAATAATAATGTTTCTGGCGGAGAGTTATATCTCTCGCTGGGGAAATTTACAATTGTCTCACCCCCGTGAGAACCACATTTTAGGTGGACACGGATGAGGAGACATGAATCCTTCATTAGGTGAAGGACAACAACAGCGGCAGCAGGGACAACAGTGAATTCTCAGGTGGAGACACTGGTTGATATGCCTTGTATAGATGTACATAGAGTCCTATGTGTCACCTTTGTACTCTCAGGTCCTCAGAGTAGTAGATAGTGCTTTCGAGATTTTGGCTCAGTGCCTTGAGATTTTATACTGTCTGTGTTTAGTTTAACAGGGCAGTTGATGCTTGTAATTCTCAAAAAAAGATGATACAAGACATGTACTTGTAAACCAGTATGTAACTAAATTATTCAGTTCTTTGTGAAAGAGTTTTCCTATGTGTGGACCTCTCTGTAAAATGGTTTTAATTTATAGTGATTTTCGGTAATCCAATGCTAACGAACGCTTTCACTTAAGTAAATCATGTTTTTGTGATCTGTACGCCATAAAAAAAGAAACACACTAGACTAAATTTAGAATATGCACATTCATTCTATGTGTAAAATGTTTTTTATAATTGAAAATAAAATATAATCTGAGAGATTTGATTATTTACTTACATGTGTTCCACAAATGACCTCATTTAGGATAATTCTGGACCATCCATTATAATAAAAATGTGCATTTCTATTCGGTGTTAATAGTATTATTCTAGTTAGTTGTTGGATGCTTTTTATATTTCATATAAATAAATGGGATATGAATGTGATTTTAAATGACTTCGACCAAGATCCTATGTGTTTCATCCATTGAATTTACATTACAATTTGTAAGTATATTAGGTCCTCTAATGATACATGTAGATTACATGTACGTTGTGGTACACATTTCAATAACTATGTTAATATTTTGTCTTTGGTATATGTTGAAAATATCTTCATTTACTATGTTATTTGAGTTGACATGAATCTGTCCTAAACCCATCTCTATTATGTGGCCAGGGTATGGAACAAAATTATCCAAACTTTACCTAATCCTAAATCCAGCCGTAATCCAATCAAAAAGATGAATTTCTACTTGGGCAAGGGCTTGTCAAAACCCGAGGTGACAGGAACAAATGATCATCCCTAGTCTTAAATAATAAAACTACATATATATACATACAAATATATATATATATATATATATATATATATATATATATATATATATATATATATATATATATATATATATATATATATTCTCAATGTCTCTATCTCTCTCTCTAGCCTTCCATCACCAACCCGTCTTCGCTCTCACCATCCTCAACTCTTGTTGGCCACTTGTGAATCACAATCATCCTAATTGTCATCTGCGTTACGCTTGTAGTATGCAAAATTTAATATACACCTACTAAATATGCTGATATGTACGATGATTGTGCATTCAAATGACTTCGCTCTTGGACTCTTACATCATGATGAAAGATTGTTCATACTGGAGGCATTTCCCTATTGATTGATATTCCCCTTTCTAATCTGAATTTTGAATACATGATAGTTATGGATCTCAATATTTCCCTATTATGCTCGAACTCTCGAGTTAGCAAATTGACTTCTCAATTTCAAAAATACACTCTTACCCTAGTCTTGAAAGGAAGGGATTGAAATTATGACCTTGATCTTTTAAACTCTTGAAATATGGTTGCCCTATTATGATCTTGATCTTTGGTATCATGATTTTATGAAGTACAATTTTAGACTAATATCATGGATTAGGGTGGTACTTGACTTATGACTCCCCTAATCTGGGTCCCATCTCTATTATGATTGCCTCTAAATTTTCATCTTATTTAGTATATAGAGTTTGGAAAGGTAACCCCTTCCACCAAGTATTGATTTCTTGACCAAACTCTCTAATATGTAAGCTTTAATATGATAATGATATTGAATCTTGAAACTCGATTAGATGAAGATCTTGAAATATGATGATGTAGATCATAGCTTGTGGTTAAGTTCCTAGAAAGTCCTATGTCTAGTTTATTCATCAACCTCAAATACCATGACAATGAAACTGATGTTGATACCATGAAATGTTGTTGTTTGTCTCTCGATTTTTGTATATGGATGAATGATCACCCCTAAGGTCTAGATAAGAATCAAAACACTAGCATCAAAATGTTTGGTCCTTTGACTTTAATGTCTAAACTTGACTTTATATATTGAATTATAAAATCTTGACTCCTGATTGATGATCTTGATATAGATTCGACTCCTATGATCACCCTATTTGGATCTTGAGAACACCATAAATATATGATTAATGACTTTCCTATTCCTAGACCTTGAAAAATTTGAAATGATGACTATGTTTATTCTCTTGATTTTTTACTTAGGTTTTGTGTCACTTATTGACTAGGATGGGACCTTCCATTGAATTTGAACATTGAATTATGATTGAAACATAATGTTCACCTCAAATTGTTGAAATATGAAATCTCAATCGTGGAAGTATGACCCCACATAGGCCAATGACAAAGCTAGGAACCTAAATTGTTGGGACTAAAATTCATATTTTACTCTTGATTCAAGAGATCTATTCATTTGATCAAAACTGTAAATTCTCCAAATTTTAATTTATAGGATAATCTCTCAAAAATTTTAACTCATGTGATGATCTTTCCTACTTGATGATCAATATGACTATTTTTTGGCCTTGATGCTTGATTGCCATAGTCTATAATCATGTTGATGTTCAAGTAAATGATGATACTTTATTGGAGTACCAAGATGATTATGATATCAAATATGAAATTACAATCCTGATTGAGGGATTTATTTAGTTTTTGGGACATAATTGCTTTTAAGGAGGGGAGAATGTGATAACTTAGTTTTTGTCTCTCCACTGGTATATTCTTTCTCTCTCATAAAGTGTCCTTCATATTCATTTTGATACAATTTTAATGGAAGTATTTATTGTTTACATGTTCTATCATATATTTTTTTTAAGAGAGTAATGTTGATGTGGTGTGCAAAGAGCTCTCATTGACATTATCTTCTTTTTCTCTCTTTGTGGATTTTACTTATTTAGATTTTGATTCAAAAATTTGAGAAGGTAATATATATTGTTGTTTCTATATTGTTTGGTTCTTGGTGATTGGTCTTCTAAATTCTCTCTCACAGTATGTGGATAATATTTTTTATTTTTTATTGCTTATTGCATATAGCATGTGGATTTGGACACACTTTTTAATATTCTAATTTAATTTTTATGATTGGGCGGAAGTCGTATTAAAATTTAGGTAGATATAATACTTCCATTTTTAGCATAATGACTCATTCTCTAAATGTAACATGGTTTAATTGTTATACTAAAACTATAAGAGATATAGTTAACTTTTTGAACTAATAGAATGTGACACGTTGCATACAAAAATTTGAAAATTTATGTGATGAATTGGGGTATTAAGAAAAGGTAACCAACCAAGTCAAACAAAGTTAGGTCGCAATTAAGGCAACATGAAGCAGCCAATTATATCAGACTTTACTATTAACAACTTCATTTTTTTAATTAAGAATCATGGTCGAGTATGCCTCTATACTTAGATACATGTTGAAAAGTGACAATGTTTAGGTTCACATGTCTCATCTTAATTTCATCTTATCACATTACACATACTTGCACATTATCTACAAGAATAAGATGAGGACGTCAACTAATCAACACCTAAAAAGTTATTATGTGCTATATGTATGAGTGTTTGGCATGAGAGATGGATAGAAAATGATTAGCATGTACCTAGGTCATTGTTAACATCTTCTAGGATCAAATTCAATGGTTGTTATTATTTCCTTTTAAGTTTCTTGAAATTTTTTAGAAATGAGAGAACCACAACCAATACAGTTAAAATTTTCATTTTAGATTTTTTTGATAATATGTTTTATATTTCCTTATGTACATCCCTATTCAAAAAAGTAGTGTCTCCCAAAACACAAAAACATATTTAGATAAACTAACATGAGTGAAACTGAAAAAGATGTGTTTATATGCGACATTAAAATTTATTTTAGAACCTTTTGTATATATAAAAGATCTTGCATAGTCATGTTGTTATTATAATTAATATTTTGTCAGAATTAAGAAAGAAATATGTTACAACCCCAATTTTGGGATCATTTGCTGAGAAATATAATTTCTCATATTAAAGATATTTGTGTTGAATAAATGAGTTTCGTTGAAAATAGCCTTGTTGTTTGATTTGAGGGCTTTATTGGCTATTGGGCCCAATAACAAGGATATTCAATTAATTAATGAATAACTGATAATTGGAGAAAAGAAATATGTGGAAACCTCTAGAAGGCAAATCCAAGGATGGATTTCGTGCCACATGGGTTCCTTGGATTCTGAGGAGTCCAACATTGCATAAAGAATGCATTAAGAAAAGAAAAGATCAAATGAGTATTTCCTTGTTAATAAATAAATTAAAAACATTAATGCTAATATGTGAGAAATAAGTAAAAAGAGGTATAATCAAGCTATCCTTAGTGTAATTTCATAACCCAAGGATTCCTAATGATAAAAGGAATACTAATGAGGAAAATAAAAGAGAAATAAAGAGAAATCCTCAAAGAGAGATATTTTGATAAGAATAAAACAAGATAATGAGAAATAATGCATATTGATGCATTTAAGGATAATGAGTTTTTCTTAAAAAGGAATTTCGAATTCTTTGATTTTCTTGGGATCCAAGGAGTCCCAATGAAGAAAGAGAAAAGAGAAAATACCCATAACATAAAATAAGAAGATAATGTGAGTATACAATTAATGTATTATGTGATATTGCTAAAAAGAAAGTGATTTCTTTAAAGGAAAATAAGATTTCGTTCATATGAATTGAAAAGCAAGAAACAAAGAAAATAAGTGGGATACTTTTCGAAATCCTAATGAGGAAGGAATATTATAGAAATGTGTGAGAGAGAGATAACTAATTTCTTTAAGTAGGAATCACTTTCCTAGTGGTAGAGGGATGGGTTACTTCGTGGGCAAGCACCCCAGGGCAGTACTACACCCCCCTATATAAGGGATAAGGCCTGGGGCTGAGTCCAGAAGATCCCACGCCTCATCTTCTCCTCTTCTTCCATGTTTCCCATCCATAAGCCCTAGCTAAGAAGGGATGCATGATCGGGGAGTCATGAGGCGGTCAGGAAAGGTTGCAATGATTGCTGCGTACTTCGTGATGCTAGGGAGTTGCATTCTATCGTAGCCACGCCATAAAAGAAGCGTTGCGGTGGCCGAACTGCTGCATCACCGGACGCAGGTCGTGTACCGGCCCTGCCCGAACCAACCATGTGGGTTGTGAGTGGAGGGCACCCCTGGGTGCGCGGGAGGGTGTCAGAGTTAGTGAGGCAGTTGCGGAGGGCGATGGAGGTCCGAAGAGCAAGGGATTATCCGCGCAAAGCACGGCTAGGGCGACTGAATCGCGCCCTCTGGAGGTTGAAGATGACCTTCGACGGTTGGACAGATCTACCCCTATGCGGGGTGAAGAGTTGTTAACTTAAGTGGGGGCAAATGTGTAAATTCGAAATGTCCCTGAACAAGCCGCGACTACGCTGCATGGAGAGGACACTTGGCGCACTATGATTGGCTCTGGTAAGTGAAATCTTACAAAAATCATAACTAAATATTGGTAGCTCCGATGAGAACATGTTATACATGAAAATTGATCAGAAAATCGAGGGGAATCTAAATAAAATATAATAGAGGCCTGATTCCCTATGAAATTCGAAAAGTATATAGAGATACTATCTTTTATAGTTTAATCAATGAAAAACCCTAACCTTTGATGATTAATGAGTTAGAAAGGGTTAAATGAGTATATAAAGTTGATATTATCCTGTTAATGATAAAAAGGATCATTAAGATTGGAAAAGGATGAATTTGCATGTAATTAGTTTAATTTCAAGTTTAATGTGCATGGATAATACTTTAATGAGCCATGAAACTCTAATGTTGGTAAATTCGACTCTTAATGGCTTTAATTGACTAATTTCATGATTAAGGTTGGAATATGATATTTTGAGTATTAAAGTCCCTAAATTGTGGATAAATAACCTTAATATAGAAATTAGGGTTTTTGATTAAATCAAGGAAGAATTAATAATAAATAGAGTTCATATGGGAATTAGACCATCATGACTTATGAGTTGTTAATCCGAAAGAAACTAAAGGTGATAATTGAGTCTAATGACCTTGAAATAACTTAAAAGGATAAAGAAGGTAGTTTTGGTATAAAAGAGAAATGATCGACTTTAATTGGGCTTATGATGTTGAAATTAGGGTTTATGAAGTAAGAGAGATGGAGGCAAAAACCCTAATAAAACACTAATTATGGTTAAAACCCTAAAAAGGGGTAAATAACCTAGGCAACAACTAGGATGAATGGATCAAGATGATGAATTTAATGATAAAGAAATTGGATGCCTTTTTCTGGAATAATTGTGTGTGCGCTTTCTTGAATCTTGGTTGATTGATTATTTCTGCATTCAAATCTGCTTAACAAGTATGTGGTTAATTATGAATAACTGCTTTAGTTTCCCGAGAGATTCCCGGATGTTTAATCACATTGAATGCAACTAAAATGTTTGGATGTTCATATTGCAATTATAAAGTGACTATGACTATGACTATCACCATTTAATATAAATGTGTAAATCCTGCACCTACATGCTACCCTGATAGAAGATGCCATAAAGGTTAGGCCCAGGAGGGTAGACCAATGGGCACCATGAGAGGTGACCCTAAACACCAAGCTCGGGAATGAGAAGGTGATTGATGAGGCAAGACTAAGGAGCACCATGAGAGGTGACTCCCAGGCACCAAGCTCCGAATTGAGAAGGTGGCCTTAAGTCAAATCTAGGGTTAGGGCAAAATCGGTGGGGATTGTCACATGGAAAATGTAAATTGACTTGTTAATTACCTTGATTGCAATACTTAAATTGTTGGACCTAACTGTGAAATTTTTGGTTGCCTCCACATACCAGCAATTGCTGATCGATGTTTTATTTGTCGGTGTTTTAGGTAACATCCTGAAAATCACAAACAGAAAAGTGGCACATCGTGAAAATAAGAAATAAAGTGCAAGGAGGATTAGATAGAGTACTTCAAGCTGTGGATAGTTAGATTTCCCAATGTTTTAAAGATAAGTAAAAGTTTTAACTTTTGTACCCAATTCCAATTTAGTTAGTAGAATTTTATAATTATTGTTGATTATATGCTGAACCTTTGATCCTGTAAATTGATTAACGATTCCGACCTTCGGGTCTCCCTTAATTGGGGGTTACCGGGAGGCGGGGTCGTTACAATTGGTATCAGAGCGTAGGTTCTCCATCTAATCATCAATAATTATTAAATTTTTCAAATTCCATAGAACCGAGGGAGTTATTAGAGGAGTGCCCGAAAGACTGAGGTGTCTAGAAAAGGATCACTTCCGGGGGATGGCAAGATTTTCCTCTGCACCGCTAGTCGGAATACGAGGACTCCCGGATTGTGTGACTGCCTGGCCAAAGTCTTAGGGTATGAATCGAAATAAGATACCTTTAGGAATCTCTCATCTTGTTCATCCCTTCTCAACTCCAATTCTGTTAAGGACCTTAAGGATTAGGGTTTCCTCTCTCTTCTCCTCACTCTCTTGAGGTATGGGTAAGGTTGATAAGGATTAAAGAATCCTCCATCAAATTAATAAAAAAGCATGTAAATAAGATGTCATGGACATAAGCTTAATAGAGTAAGCGTAAAGGAATAGATACATGCTTAGGGCGTATGACACGAGTTGTCATTGCCCTCAGGAGAGGCCTGAGGATAGATCTCTTGTTAAGAGGATGAGTAGAGAGAGTTAGTCTTAGAGGTAGAGACCTCCATTAAAGGTAGAGACCTAGCACATCCTTTGAGGATGATGGTAACCCTAACCCTAAGTGAAGGTTAGAAAGATATATGACATGATGAGTTAGATGTCGTGATCGATCGAGTGTTTGGTTGGTCATGTCTTTGGGATGCCTTAAGAGGGTAGATGACCTAGTACCTTTGGCAACCCAACCCTGGAGAGGGTCGTGCATGCCATAGCAAAGGATAGCTCCTTCATGGATGAGGTTAGAGAACCTATAGTTACCCTATGGGCTTAGGCAAGTAGGGTATAGCTTGATGAATCCTGGTGAAGAGATCATGATGGATGGCTTATGGAAGGGCTATGGATGCTCCTAAGCAAACATAAGTTTGAGCATAGGCTTCACCCGCATAGAAGTATGCCTGTGAGTTTGATCCTTCACGGAGAGAGGACATCTAGTGGTAAGGTTAAATGTGGAGTTAGCTCTAGAGAGAAAAGTGGGACTCAAGCAAGAAGGTTGGAAGCTTAGACTCCGAGACATAAGGAATAGTGGAGAGTTAAGGATGATGCGACCTACGTGGATGATAGTGGTTGCCTTATGCTTGACTCCTGGAGGCTGATATCTTGGTTGCCTTTAGAGGAACCAAACCCTAGAGAGAGGACGAAACTTCTAGTACCCATGGTATAAGTAGTTACATGCTGGATGAGATAAAGAGTGCTTTAGACCCTAAGGAGGTTTCAGTAACCAGTTGTGAGGCTTTAACCTAGTTGGTTGCCCTGGAAGAGGACTCAACTCTGAAGCGTTGCTCGAGTAGAAAGATCATGGAGGTACATGACATACCTTGGGCATGCTTGATTCGTGGTTAAGAGGTTGAGCATGTAACCCAAAGGAGAACCTAGGGTTCCTAGGCCTAAGAGGGGAAGCAGTGTATCCGATGCTCATGATAAGATTTGAGTCTCTATATTTTCGAGCACGATCCTCCTCATGTGTAGAGGTAAAGGAAATCCCTTAAGTTAAGGGTATGTTTGATGAACCCCTCACAGTTAAGTTGATCTAATGTTGAGGAAAGAGGACAAGTATGACCTAGCATAGTTAATAGGTGGTCTTCTTGTGCCTTAGTAGTTGTTAGGTTAGGCATGCTCATGAGAATGTAAACCCTAAGGATGCTTGTGACCTTTTTTATCAAGGTGTAGTTTCCTCCCATCCCGGGAGAGCGACCCTTTGGTAGGGAGTTTACCAGTTTGGTTGGTGTTGAGGAAACCTAAGGAGGTTTCATAGGATCTTGAGAAGCTAGGTGAAGAGTACATGGCATGAGAATGAACCTATAGACCCATAGTTAACCATCTCTAAGTGCATATGGATGTGTTACCATGAAGGTAACCGGTATGGGGTCTAACCAAGGTAGGCAGGTCGCCATGATCCCTGAGAAAGGATGAAAGTTTTTCATGAATGCAGGGAGAGATGATGAAGGATTGGGTAAGGTTCTAAGTTGAACATGTACTATGTTAGAATCCTAAGTCTATCCAAGGGTTAGGTAGGGATAAGACCGATGGAAGAAGGAGTTGCCTAATTCCCTAGTTGCACATGACCATAGGGTCAGGAGGTAACAACTATCATTGTCTGAGGGCCATGGGTTAGGAGATTGATCACCTTCATGAACTCATGGGACCCAAAGGGCAAATGAGTAGGGCACTCTCTGGATGCATAAGGGAAGAGGGATAACCCCAAAAGTGCTGGCACCCTATAGACCTAGAGGAGATGACCTAGGATTATGCTTGGACCAAGTAAGTCTGAGACCAGTTTTCCCTGGAAGTAGTGTGGATATCATGATGTTTGTGATATAGAGACATAAGCTGCACGTTTCAACTTGGATTTGAAAGTGTACGGGCAAGGTGGGATGTACCATCTCTACTCTTGGAACAGGAATAACTCTGTATTTGGACTACAGCCAAATGCTTATTTCTTCTTGTTATGGGAGTGAGAGATAGGACAGTATGCATGCCTTACACCAAGGATAAAGATGATGTAAGTTGAAACGTTGCTATAAAGTATGAGGATTGAGATGATAACATACCTTTGTGGAGAGAATAATACATGGATGGTTTACAAACACTAAGAGTATTAAGGAGATCATCATGTGAGGATGTTTTATCTTGAACTATGTGGAATTTGCAAGTTAACCAAGGTCGAGTTCGATCACAGTGAGGATGAGCTCAGAGCTTTTTGATGGAGATAGACATAGAGTTTGAGATGAGATGATAAGTATAATACATGGAGGTGTATGTTACCTAACACTTAAGGATGAGAGGTGGTAATGAATGCTTTGGTTGAGATCTAGCTGCCTAATTAGAGGCTAGAAGAAGTTGAGGTTGTTTGGCTAACCCTAAGTTTGAGAAGAAGATGTGTTTTGGCTAACACTCGGATGTAATAAGATATGTTGAACAAGTTAATGGTTGTTTGGGTAGCCAGTTTAGTCCTTGATGTAGTAAAAGGATGGTGATAGAACCTCAGATACACTTCTTTGGATAGGAAGGTAATAAAACCCTTTTGAGAGTGGTTTAGGGTTTCCGAGGTATCAAGCTTGAGGAATCATAACAATACAGGACATCATGATATACCTTGGTACTACAAAGATAGTAAGTGATGGTAGCACTCTGGATGCTTAAAACAAAGTTGCATGTAGCATGTGGCCATACAAGCCAGGAGGTGAAGGACGAACACCAGTAACCCAGTGTATCGATATAGATGATAAAAGAGTCCATGAGAGGGAATGGGAGTTCATCACTATGGATGTTGCGGTAAGTCTCCCTTTGACTGAGAAGGTCAAGATGCAATATGGGTTATGGTAGATCGCCTTACCTAGATAACATGAGAAAAGAAGAGTTCTGTCAAGGGACAGATCTGGTTGAACTACATATGAAAAGAGATGGTTCAACTACACCATGATGCAAGTTCAAAAGTTCTTGGGTATGACCAAGGTTCACTTCCATGAGGTGGGAGTGGATACATGAAGAACTCGATGATAGTACAGTTTATCACCCCATACTAATGGACAATATGATTTGATGAGAGCATGTGTGCTCATTTAGGGTGATACAAAGAGACAGTTCTTAAGATGTGATGTTAACCACCATAGCCTTTATCGGGATGCAAGAAGTTCAATAAGGAGGCAGTGTCGGTCACCACTTCATTAAGATGATGTTGGTGAAGGAGGCCCAGTGAAAGTCATAAAAGAACCACAGTGAGTGCAGATGAAGTCGCTTGATCGAGCAATGGCTGAGAGAAAGCCCAAGGGTGACATGAGTCATGAGCTAATGCAAAGCAGACTGACATGCAGTTCACCGTGGGGGAATATAATGTGAAAATCCGACCCCTCTAAGCTACAATTGAGAGAGCTGAATCCCCGATATATGGGTCCATTTGAGATGGATTGGTGGAGATGGTTGTGCTTAGCCCTACCCCACAGGATAACATGATGTGTAATGTGTTCCATGAGTCCGATCTAGAGCACTATGTGAGGTACCCAAGCCATGTGTTGAGCCCTGAACCTATTCAGCTTTTGAGAGGCTGAAATGTCCTGAGTCACCTATGAGGGTACGATATACCAAGGTAAGAAAGAACTCAGATGGAAGAATATGAGATAATGAAGGTTCTTGGGAAACATCATGGAAAGGGTGAAGCCACATGGGAGCCCTGATGGACAAAGGAAATGCTTATCCTGAATTGTTTGCTTGATGGAATTTTGAGGGCAAAATTCCTATAAGAGGGGAAGGATGTTACAACCCCAATTTTGGGATCATTTGCTGAGAAATATAATTTCTCATATTAAAGATATTTGTGTTGAATAAATGATTTTTGTTGAAAATAGCCTTGTTGTTTGATTTGAGGGCTTTATTGGCTATTGGGCCCAATAACAAGGATATTCAATTAATTAATGAATAACTGATAATTGGAGAAAAGAAATATGTGGAAACCTCTAGAAGGCAAATCCAAGGATGGATTTCGTGCCACATGGGTTCCTTGGATTCCGAGGAGTCCAAAATTGCATAAAGAATGCATTAAGAAAAGAAAAGATCAAATGAGTATTTCCTTGTTAATAAAGAAATTAAAAACATTAATGGTAATATGTGAGAAATAAGTAAAAAGAGGTATAATCAAGCTATCCTTAGTGTAATTTTGTATCCCAAGGATTCCTAATGATAAAAGGAATACTAATAAGGAAAATAAAAGAGAAATAAAGAGAAATCCTCAAAGAGAGATATTTTGATAAGAATAAAACAAGATAGTGAAAAATAATGCATATTGATGCATTTAAGGATAATGAGTTTTTCTTAAAAAGGAATTTCGAATTCTTTGATTTTCTTGGGATCCAAGGAGTCCCAATGAAGAAAGAGAAAAGAGAAAATACCCATAACATAAAATAAGAAGATAATGTGAGTATATAATTAATGTATTATGTGATATTGCTAAAAAGAAAGTGATTTTTTTTAAAGGAAAATAAGATTTCGTTCATATGAATTGAAAAGCAAGAAACAAAGAGAATAAGTGGGATAGTTTTCGAAATCCTAATGAGGAAGGAATATTATAGAAATGTGTGAGAGAGAGATAACTAATTTCTTTAAGTAGGAATCACTTTCCTAGTGGTAGAGGGATGGGTTACTTTGTGGGCAAGCACCCCAGGGCAGTACTACACCCCCCTATATAAGGGATAAGGCCTGGGGCTGAGTCCATAAGATCCCACGCCTCGTCTTCTCCTCTTCTTCCATGTTTCCCGTCCATAAACCCTAGCTAAGAAGGGCTGCATGATCGGGGAGTCATGAGGCGGTCAGGAAAGGTTGCAATGATTGCTGCGTACTTCGTGATGCTAGGGAGTTGCATTCTATCGTAGCCATGCCATAAAAGAAGCGTTGTGGTGGCCGAACTGCTGCATCACCGGACGCAGGTCGTGTACCGGCCCTGCCTGAACCAACCATGTGGGCTGCGAGTGGAGGGCACCCCTGGGTGCACGGGAGGGCGTCAGAGTTAGTGAGGTAGTTGCAGAGGGCGATGGAGGTCCGAAGAGCAAGGGATTAGCCACGCAAAGCACGACTAGGGCGGCTGAATCGTGCCCTCTGGAGGTTGAAGATGACCTTCGACGGTTGGACAGATCTACCCCTCCGCGGGGTGAAGAGTTGTTAACTTAAGTGGGGGCAAATGTGTAAATTCGAAATGTCCCTGAACAAGCCGCGACTACGCTGCATGGAGAGGACACTTGGTGCTCTATGATTGGCTCTGGTAAGTGAAATCTTACAAAAATCATAACGAAATATTGGTAGCTCCGATGAGAACATGTTATACATGAAAATTGATCAGAAAATTGAGAGGAATCTAAATAAAATATAATTGGGGCCTGATTCCCTATGAAATTTGAAAAGTATATAGAGATACTATATTTTATAGTTTAATCAATGAAAAACCCTAACCTTTGATGATTAATGAGTTAGAAAGGGTTAAATGAGTATATAAAGTTGATATTATCCTGTTAATGATAAAAAGGATCATTAAGATTGGAAAAGGATGAATTTGCATGTAATTAGTTTAATTTCAAGTTTAATGTGCATGGATAATACTTTAATGAGCCATGAAACCCTAATGTTGGTAAATTTGACTCTTAATGGATTTAATTGACTAATTTCACGATTAAGGTTGGAATATGCTATTTTGAGTATTAAAGTCCCTAAATTGTGGATAAATAACCTTAATATAGAAATTAGGGTTTTCGATTAAATCAAGGAAGAAGTAATAATAAATAGAGTTCATATGGGAATTAGACCATCATGAATTATGAGTTGTTAATCCGAAAGAAACTAAAGGTGATAATTGAGTCTAATGACCTTGAAATAACTTAAAAGGATAAAGAAGGTAGTTTTGGTATAAAAGAGAAATGATTGACTTTAATTGGGCTTATGATGTTGAAATTAGGGTTTATGAACTAAGAGAGATGGAGGCAAAAACCCTAATAAAACACTGATTATGGTTAAAACCCTAAAAAGGGGTAAATAACCTAGGCAACAACTAGGATGAATGGATCAAGATGATGAATTTAATGATAAAGAAATTGGATGCCTTTTTCAGGAATAATTGTGTGTGCGCTTGCTTGAATCTTGGTTGATTGGTTATTTCTGCATTCAAATCTGCTTAACATGTATGTGGTTAATTATGAATAGTTGATTTAGTTTCCCGAGAGATTCCCGCATGTTTAATCGCATTGAATGCAACTAAACTGTTTGGATGTTCATATGGCAATTATAAAGTGACTATGACTATGACTATCACCATTTAATATAAATGTGTAAATCCTGCACCTACATGCTACCCTGATGGAAGATGCCATAAAGGTCAGGCCCATGAGGGTAGACCAATGGGCACCATGAGAGGTGACCCTAAACACCAAGCTCGGGAATGAGAAGGTGATTGATGAGGCAAGACTAAGGAGCACCATGAGAGGTGACTCCCAGGCACCACGCTCGGGATTGAGAAGGTGGCCTTAAGTCAAATCCAGGGTTAGGGCAAAAGCGGTGGGGATTGTCACATGGAAAATGTAAATTGACTTGTTAATTACCTTGATTGCAATACTTAAATTGTTTGACCTAATTGTGAAATTTTTGGTTGCCTCCACATACCAGCATTCCAGATCGATGTTTTGTTTGTCGGCGTTTTAGGTAACATCCTAAAAATCACAAACAGAAAAGTGGCACATCGTGAAAATAAGAAATAAAGTGCAAGGAGGATTAGATAGAGTACTTCAAGCTATGGATAGTTAGATTTCCCAATTTTTTAAAGGTAAGTAAAAGTTTTAATTTTTGTACCCAATTCCAGTTTAGTTAGTAGAATTTTATAATTATTGTTGATTATATGCTGAACCTTTGATCCTGTAAATTGATTAACGATTCCGACCTTTGGGTCTCCCTTAATTGGGGGTTACCGGGAGGTGGGGTCGTTACAAAATATTTCTCTTCCCTCCCCCAAAGCTCATGATAGAGTCTGGAAGCATGAGAGAGTGGTTAATCAAGAAATGATAGCCCATGAGATATAAAGCCAGATCCTTTCATTTAGGATGATCATATTATGTGTAGTAATTAACTATATATGTCTTTTATTACTAGACGAATCTATTGATATCACACACAAAATCTTAATAGGCATTAACTCAACATGTACAATTATTATTCTTTTTTTTGGATAAGGTAAAATATCACTAAAGACCAAAAACCGTATAAGGGATAGACAAAATCCCAAATACTATACAAGATCTATACTAGATCCCATCTTTGTGCTATTTGTGTATTGACCCCTATCAGAATATCGGGCTTGGCTCTAACCAGCCATCTCCACCTATTTAGAATGGTGTCAAAAGTTGAAAAGGTATCAGAGGAATCCTTCCCATGAAGTTTGTTACTTCTCTTTTCCCAGTTTACATAGATCCAGTTAGTGAGAATAACCCCCATGAATCCCCTTTCCTTAGTGTTCCTTCGAGTCTTCTCAAACATCCATGGAACTACATCCTCCAGCTTCGTAGGAGGTGAAACCCCCCATCCACATTTGATGGCCATTCTTCTCCACATATACTTAGAGTATCTACATTAAAAAAATAGATGACTACGGGACACAATTCCCTCCGAGCAAAGAAGGCAGCCCAGTTCACAACTAAGTCCCCAACTTGCTAATCTGTCCATAGTGGGCAGCCTCTTCAAAATTTCTCTATACGAGTAGAAGCTCCACTTTGGGCATCTCTGTTTGTGCCTAATTCTCTCTAGAGCAAGGCTTCTCACTATCCTCCTCATTAAGACCAGTGTACCTCCCCATCATCCATACGGACTAGAGAGAATTAGGCTTGGTGACCAGATCATTGATCCTACAAGCAGTCGCTTCCCAAGCCATCCGCACTGGATTAATCACATTCAGTCCGCCACTAGAGAACGGCTGTGCCACAGTGCCCCAAGAGATGCCATGCACATTGTTGTTCCATAGAAACCCCACCATAATAGACTTGAATTTCTCCAGAATAAACGTTGGCATCTCCACTAACCTGCACCAAAACCTCACCTTGCTAGTGAGTACGACTTTGATCAGTACAACCCTCCCTGCCATAGAGACACAAATTCTAGACCACTTCTCGATCGTATTTCTCAGATTATCAACACAACTTTTGTAATTTTCACCTTTCCCAACACCCCC
Organism: Alisma plantago-aquatica; assembly: GCA_963693085.1. NCBI lineage: Eukaryota > Viridiplantae > Streptophyta > Magnoliopsida > Alismatales > Alismataceae > Alisma > Alisma plantago-aquatica. The sequence continues at coordinate 1,023,603,998 of OY856410.1, forward strand.
AGATATAAGGATGCATAAGTATCTAGTTGGAAATCTTCCTTCAGAGATACCAGCCACCTCCTTGAGCCTGCCTCTCCTAGAGTCACACGATCTCGAGAAGAAAGTGCATGACTTGATGTCACAGATGTAGAGACCTGAGATTTTGCCAAACTTCTGTAGCACCTTCCTCAGCCCCCTTAGATGCTTGGCATGTCCCACTATGAAAAATAGGACATCATCAGCAAATATCATGTGGCTAAGCACATTCGTACCATGTACCTTGTACACCCGAATGACCCCAGATTCCTCAGCTTGTACAGTCAAGCAGGTCAAGTTTTCCATGACGAGCGAGAAGAGCAGGGGGGATAAGGGATCCCCTTGCCTAAGTCCATTGGATGCCTGGAACATACCCTTAGGCACACTATTAATAAGAACATAAAAGGAAGTGGTCTCGACACATTACTTGGTGATGTCGATAAATCGATTGTCAAACCCCAATGCCTTCATCGTGCTCCAAAGGCCTGGCCAAATGACATCGTCATACGCCTTCGATATATCTACCTTACTGCACACCTTCTTGTCTCGATTTTTGGCTTGAAACTCCAACATAAATTTTGAGGCCAGCAGGGTGTTATCCGCAATGGAGCGGCCTTTAATGAAGGCAGATTGAAACTTGGATACAATAGTCGGCATAATCTTCTTGAGTCTGCCCACCATCAATTTGGCTACTATCTTGTACAAGACCGAGCAACACACGATGGGGCAAAAATCATTCATGTTCACAGTAGAGTTATGCTTTGGGATGAGTCTGAGAAAGCATGATTCGCCTATCTAACCATCCTTCCTCACACCAGGGACCAACGCACCATACGGCAGACATCTTTAATAACAATAGGCCAACAAGCTTGGAAGAACTTGGCATTGAAGCCATCCGACCCTGGTACTTTGGACGCACCAATGGAGAAGGCAGCGCGTTTGATTTCCTCATCCATCAATTCACGGCCTCAACAAAACAAAAGGGCCATAGTCGGGGAATATCAATTTCAATGATGATTCATCTAATTTACCACCCCCTAGTGATTTTTTGAATCTGACACTTCTCATCAAACTCTTCTAGATAGTAATTAAAATGACGTATCACAATCCTATAATATCATATATGGCATTGGAAGGATGGCAATCATAGAGTAATCGTTGGCCATGGCCTTTTATGGTGATTTAGATCAGATGTTGATTCCCATATATTAATGAATTTATATTATTTCTTTTCCACATACGATTTGACGACATCGTGATTCGTAATGCATGTAATAATGTCGTTATTTTCTTTTTTCACTGGATTAAATTTAATCTATGTACCTTCATTTTGTATATAACATGTTTATTATAATTGACAATAAAATATAAATTAAGAGATTGAATTATACTACTTATATTTATACCACAAATCACTTCAGACGAGACATTACTGGACATTAATTAAAATAAAATTGTGCATTTTTTTATTTGGTGTTAACTGTAATGAGAAGTGGTTGGATGTTTTTAATATATCATATACATAAATAGGATATGAATGTGATTTTAAATATGTCTAATCTGGATTCTATGTGTTTCATCAATTGAATGTATATAATAATTTGTAAATATATTATTACTTCTAATGATGTCACTAATTATGTTAAAATTTTATTTTATGTGTATGTTGAAAATATTTTCATTTACTATGTTAGTTGGGCCGATACGAATCTGATTCAAAACTCATCTTTATTATGTGGGCCGAGTATGGATTAAATTGTTTGAAACATTATCCGAGGCTAAATTCGACCCGAAGCTCAATTAAAAGCATGAGTTTCAACTTAAACATGGACTTCTCAAACCCTCTCTATCTCTCTCTCTCTCCTCCACCAACCCCTCGGCGCGCTCACCATCCTCGGCTCCTGCTGGCCACTTGTAATCACGGTCGTCCCGATCGTCGTCAGCATTACACTTGTGGTGTACAAAATTTAAGATACGCCTCTTATCACTCCTATCTCCATCCTCTACCCTAACCTCCCGAAAAATTGAACCCATCGAAACTCTACATAAGGAACACCAGCCTCGGAGCAGTGAGCACATGGACTTGTATATATCGTTTACGACATGTAGGACGTTTTTAGCTTAAAATGATCAATTGTATCCTTGATTGTGGTATAGTATATGCATGTAATGGAGAAGCATCTATAAATTCAAGTGATGCAGTTAAACTAGAATAATGATCAGGTGATTTGTTCTTTAGTACCAGATAGTGCGTGTAACCAAGTAGTGGGTGGATGGATGTATGCATCGGATCATTTGTGGCCGTTTATTCCCAATCAACTTACTTGATTACCATTACCTTGGTCGAGTGAAATGGACATTTTCTACGTTATTTTAAAATGAAATGCAACCAACCGTACGTTGTTTAGTATATTCATGTGATGGGAAATATATCTATGGGTTCACTATGATACACTTAGTTGAAATAAAAAATTAGGTGAGTTTTCTGTAGAATGATTGCGTGTGTGATCAAGTACTGAGTGGATGGATGCATGCATCCGGTCATTTATGGTTGTTTCCCAACCAATATATATCGTTGCCTTGGTCAAGATGAAACGGACATATTCTACAGTAAATTTGCATCACCTTAATTAAGCTCTCTCTCTCTAGCCGTCCACCACCAACCGTTTGCGCGCTCACCATCTCGGCTCCTGCTGGCCACTTGTAATCACGGTCTTCCTGATTGTCGTCAGCATTACTCCTGCAGTATGCAAAATTTAAGATACGCCTACTATATCTCAAGCTTTAGCGATAGCCCTTTCCTATCACCATGACCTGCTCCCATTTCCTATGACCATCCTCTACCCTAACCTCCCGAAAAAACGAACGCATCGAAGCTCTATATAAGGAGCAGTAGCCTCGGAGCAGTGAGCACATCGAATAGCAGTTACTTAACATTCACACAGCTACTTTCCCTTCCCCGGCTCATATTTTGCCTCACCTCCTCCTACCCACCTAGGTAATATATAGCTACCCAACAAGCCGAGAAACAAGAAGGCAGACTATATTTCCAGGCGAACCATCTGCAAGAAGGAACTAGCTAGCTATAAACCTACACAGTAATCAGCACAATGCCTGCCCAGCAGCTCCCTGCCACCGGCAAGACCGTGTGCGTGACCGGCGCCGGTGGGTACATTGCTTCATGGCTCGTCAAGAGACTCCTAGAGAAGGGGTACACCGTCAAAGGAACCGTGAGAGATCCTGGTAAGCAACTGTTGATGAATTAATTACCTACAGCCTATTAACCTTGCAAAGTTGCAGGCTGGGATAATTCATTCAAATTATATATTCTTGGGTGTTGATGCCGAACTTGATAATATGTGATATCTTAGACTGAATATAATTAACCCACTGATCGCTTGTGTCGGTCGCAGAGAATCCCAAGAATGAGCACCTGAAGCAGTTGGAGGGTGCCAAGGAACGTCTTGTTCTCTGCAGGGCCGACGTTCTCGACTACGACAGCCTCCTGGCCGCCATGGAAGGGTGCGATGGGCTCTTCCATACCGCAGCACCAGTCGGCGCCGATGATCCGGTTCGCTCATATGCTTAATTACCTGTCTTGATTCCATCTCCATCTCTAATCTTGTTGTCTCACAGCAGCTTTTTTAATCATCGTGTCAAGTTTCGTACGTCTTTTTTTCTCCAAACGTTTTTACATATTATTGAACAAGGAGAAAAAGAAAGACTTTTTCCCTCACTTGAAACAAAAAAAATCCTTATTTTTTGATCCCATATTTTATGACGACGACCATCTACGTCACGGCAACGCCCAATTCGCGTGGGTGGTGAGGGGTCGTATATGCATGTGCGCTGTTTTGTTAACGGCTGACGTCGTTTTGTCGTCCGTCAGTTTCTCCGTGTTCTTCTACTACTCTCAAGAATCAACAAAAGTATACTGACGACCTCGACCGCGTTTGCTCAACTTGCTTGCAGAAAATGGTGGAACCCGCCGTAGAAGGAACCCGCTACGCCATGCGCGCCGCCTACACTGCCGGCATCCGCCGCGTGGTGTACACCTCCTCGATCGGCACGGTGTACATGAACCCGCACAGGGCGGACCCGGAAGCACCCATCGGCGACGCCGACTGGAGTGACCTGGATTTCTGCCGCTCCGGCGGGTACTGGTACTGCTACGGGAAGACCCTAGCGGAGAGGGCGGCTTGGCAGTACGCGGAGGAGTTCGGGATCCGCCTCAGCGTCGTCAACCCTGTGCTGGTTCTCGGACCGCTGCTGCAGAGCACCGTTAATGCCAGCGTCGCGCATGTGGCCAAGTACCTCACCGGGGCGGTGAAGACGTATGCCAATGCCGTGCAGGCGTATGTTCATGTTAGGGACGTAGTGGAGGCGCATGTGAAGGTGTTTGAGTCCGAGAAGGCCACCGGTGGGAGGTACATCTGTGCCGAGAGCTCACTGCATCGAGGGGATGTTGTCGAGATACTTGGGCAGCTATTCCCGGAGTACACGGTACCAACAAGGTGAGCCATCATGAGCTAAGTAACAGTATTTTATTTTGTTATCAGCATGATTTATTCTCTAATTTTGTGTTTAATTAATTACTGCTAATTATGCACATGGATCATCTCATCGCCCAAAATTTGATTAAAATTAGCCAGCTGAAACCAGCATGCAGGGAATCAAAACAAACCACCCGACTCACATGCTTTGATTCGTCCAAAGATTCATACTTCTACAGCTACCAAGTCCGCCCAAAATTCTTAATTACCACGTTCTATTTTCAGGTGTTCCGACGAGGTGAAACCTAGGAAGAAACCCCACCGCTTCGACAACCAGAAGCTCAAGGATCTGGGACTCACATTTACGCCCGTCAAGAAGGCGCTCTACGAGACAGTGAAGAGTCTACAGGAGAAAGGACACCTCCCAGTCATCGCCTCGGCTGATAACTGTGCTTGAAATAGTACCCAAGATGTTTACTTTGTTTGATTGTAACTCTGATATGCTGTGCTTGTATGTGTGTATACCAATAACGCCCCACAGAAATCATGATTAGATTAACTAAACCATGTCTACTTGATTACTTATATATATACATACGTCATGCCTTTGCCATCATGTATTTTGTGATCTGGCGCCACGGCCATTGTACGCAGTATACTTTATTCCAAAAATATATGCCGTATGAATGAATACATTACAATTTATTAGCATGTGAATATGTGATCATTCTTGACTTCTTTCATACAACAACACCAACGAGAACGAAATTTCACACATTTGTGAATGAATCCCACTTGACTTGACTTCGTCAACTTGCTTCTCTAACGCTCACACCAGTTTGTTTTTGTCAAGTTTTATATTGTGTTAGGTCTCCAATCAATGACTCTCGTGGGCAATACCAGCTCCATCATTGGTTCATTTCCTTTCCTTTGACTCGACACAGAGATAAAAACCACACATTCTAACAAAAGCCACCGTATCTTGTTGAACTAGCAAGATCCACGTGCTAAGCACATGGATTCTAATTAAAACAACTCATTAACTAAAATGTCAACATAAAATACATTTAACCATCATATATGAGGTAAGTTAATCTATTGTCACCCCTATTTGACATTCTCATGGAGTTCGTTTTGTGTTTAGATGACAATGTATAGTGGCGTTTCATTAGCATTTTTATATCTCTAGTAAAATCTCTCGTAGCTCCATAAAGTATTTCATATCAACTAAAGCAAATCATTCAAATAGCACCCAAGATTAACTATGTCATTGTTTCTGTAAGAAAACAACGGGTGACATGTCCAAACATGTCTGATCTAGGCTTAATCTGCTAGGATAAGATTAATGCGGCATCACCACCTACTCGAATAGTTGCTAAAGAAAACTACTTTGAAATCACATGTGTATACTTTGTTATTTATTGGATTAGAGTTGCCTTTTAGCTGAAGCAAACTGCTCAAACATCAACAATCATTATTCTAATAATTCTTTTATATATATATTAAAAGCATGTTACTCAAATAGATATAAATATATAAATGAGTCTTGCCAAAATAAGGATAAAAAAGATAAAGAAATTTAAATCATGGTTTAGGAAAACAATGAGCAAAAGTGAGTTTCTCAAATAACAATTGATAAAAAGGAAAAAAAATAACACTAGTAGAATCAAGAACAAGTCGTACTAAAATAGCTATCAACAACGACATCTATTTTGCTAACAATAAATAAGAAAATCCAATTGAAGCATGTTTCCCAAAGAGTAGTGGCTAGCACTTTTTTATTTTTTTACTCGGAATATCCAACGACTAAGAAAAATAATGGAAGCAAACTACTTAAATAGCAAGAGTTACAACTTTTTTTATTGTAGCAGTTGGTAATAAAAATTAGAAGCAACATTCTTAAAAAATAAAGATTCATCAAAAAAGACATCCAACTCAACTAACTTATTGATATGGTCCACACAAAAGAGATAAGAATGCCAACTGCACTAGTTCAAAAAAGTAGACTAGCTAGTAGTTGGAAGAAAACTAATATATGATACTTTCTATATGGAAACAATGAAAAAAATATGTTCAGTTGTTTCGGGTAATGGAGAACAATATGCCAAATGTACCAATCCAAAAAAGAACACAAACTATTAGGTAGAAACATAATAATTTACATACAACTTGTTAACAAAGAATAACTTGATCAATATCCAACAAAATCCCACCACTGCCAATCGACCACAACCTCATCTGAAACATAAGGCATATGTAAGAATAAAAATGAGTGATATTGAAGACTAAATATTGGGGCTCAGAAGAGTACTCTCTGCGATAGGGTCTATAGACCTTCTCTTTGACGACCCTTGCAAGTTGGCATATATGCATGGGTAGTTAAACTATTGTCTAAGTGAACTTACAATCTGATTGTTGACCCATGTCAGCACAACTTCAACCAAAAATGTATTTTTTGTCTGGTTCACGATTTTTACTCTTATTAATTTACATTCAACCAGTTAAAAGAGAACATATAGACTAACATCCAACTGACTCCCTCCAGACTATAGTTTGTTATTACCAAAATCACCGCTGCTCTCATTCTATGGCATACACATGGTCACTGCTAAAAGAATACAAAAAGAAGCAAGAAAGCAAATAAATACCATGAATTGATAGTATACTATAAATTTTTTTTTGTGTGGTACATAATTGGTACTTACAATAATTTATATAAACCCCTCTAAAGGATAAGAATATGATTAACTATCAACTAGCTTCATCCAGCCTATAGTGTGTCCTTGCTAAAATTTCTTGGCTCCTCTCTTTGGTATGTAAATATTGACAACTAATATATAACTAAGACTTAAAATAACTCTCCATAAAACTTGGTAAAAGAGAACATCTCAATTAATTTTCAACTCACTCCATCCAATTCTAATATGTGATTATCAAAATTACCTCTACTTCTCTTCTTTAAATAAATAAAATGTTACACGGGCCAAAGATGGAAGACATGATGTTGGAACTCATGCTGGAAGGATGAATTCACAAATTGATGGGATGGATCATTGAGGTAGCATAAGCAAACACACAACCTACTAGAATAAGTCTATACACAGGCAGGTAGGTGGAAAAGCATACAACCCGCATGATTGTTCATGGTAAGTGGTTAATACTACAATAGAAATTGCCGATATTATCAGTGAGAAATAATGAAAAATGACACCAATGGGTTGTGTTTCATTCTATATCTCTCTTGAAAAGGATTTTAAAAAGACAAATAGCTTGTATCTCATAGGCATGTTAGACAATCTAATTCAGTTCATTAATGGGCTAATTCCGTGTATGAGTTGATGTAGTCCAAATCCACCTAAAAGCACAACTTTTGCAAAATGGTACACTCATAATCAATTCCCATTCTATATGTCTAACCAGAAACCAAACCCTAATTTTTTAGCATTATATACATATACAAAAGTCGATCTTTAGCAACCCATGATAGGACCTGGTTTTGATAGATTTTTCATTTAAAAATGACATTAGAATAGATGAAAAATTAATCCCAACATTAATTTCCAATCCAAAATCATCTAAAATTTAATTCCCAATTTTGAACTATCTTAAGTTCACATTCGAAACTACTTGAATTTAGAACTAATCTGAAATGACAAAATTTCCATTCAAAAATGAATTTTCAAATCATTCTTTCATATTGGATGTACAGATTTAGACAGAATTTCAACATTCTTAATTTTAAAGAACTTATCATGAATAACTACAATTATAGACTAAACCTTTGTAATACTACCACTGCCATGAGACGTCCATAAAACAAAATAAACTAAAAAAATATGGGCCAACTTACAACTAAATTTGATGTTGCCACTTATGGTTAACACATGTCGTAAGTCTAAAACTCATCAAAGCATTAGAAAAAGAAATCCAAATACGTCAACTAAATCTTGATACACATGTGTAGTGGAATGTAGACATTATTATTTTGTTTAGATGTCTAATAGGTCAACAAAATGGAAGGATATCTACTTTCAGCGTCAGTAACTGAGCAACATGCCAAAATTAAAACTCACATTAGACCACTCCTTTTATTTGTAAGGCTTTTTATATGAGAAAATAAAGATCATGGTTTATCATCAGAACTTTTTGGTTAATATCAATACTTTAAATACAAAAGTTGATTAGATAGTCTTTATCTTTTTATCCAATACTAAATCTTGTAGCAATGTAGCAATCTATTTAAAATTATTATATAAATGTTCGTTGATGTAGATAAGTTCATTTATATCCAAATCGGTTTCTTACTCATTTAAAAAGTAACTGAAGCAACTCGATTATGTATGCCGGTCATAGATAGTGAAAAAAGCAACTAGAGCAAGTGGCCACAATACCACAGCATAAATAACTGTCATGAATGTAAGGAGGCACACAAGAAGGATAAATAGGCACACTAATTTGAGAAGAAATAATTAACCCGACAGCTAGACAGGAGGGATAAACAGGAAAATTCGCATGGCACTTGCAGTTATTTATAGGGTAGTAGAAATAAGGACTACAAAGTATTGGTCTAGTTGGTTTCTATTATTTTGAAATGCCCTACCTTGTTGAAAACATCATACTTTGAATTTTCTAATTGCTCCCCAACGCGCTCGTGCCAATTTTTTTTTTCAACTATTAAAATCTACTACACTTCCAATGAATGGCGCTCATGGGATATGAAAGTCCCATCGTTGATTAATTTATATTGACTTGATTGAGAGAGAAAGAAACCTCCACCTTCTCACCAAAGAGGAAAAAACATAGCTCCTAGGACAACAATTTTGTAACTACCACTGTATCTTGTTGTAAAACAAAGTGTATAGAGTATTGATTTCTATGATATGTGACACTATATGAACTCACTAAAGGAGTCAAACCCTGAATAAGTTAATTGACTTGTTGAGTTGCAACTCCATTTGTATTCAAAACACCTTGTTCAAGGTGGAAAATTTGACTTGGTTCCAAAATTTGTGATAAAATAATGTTCTCAAATTATTGTTCAAATTTGATGGACCTAAAGAAACTTCAATTTACATGTTTATTATATATATATTATAAAATCAAGTAAGAGTAATGCAAATCAAAGCTTGAGTAGAATAGTTAAGAAAAATTTGTGTACAAAAATATCAATGAAGAAAAAGACACAAGTGAGGCAGTCACTAACAGAAATCAATCTCCAAATTTAACCGATTGAATAAGAGAGAGAGAGAGAGATCCTATGTTTTTATTAGCATTTCACGAAGTCTCATTGTAAGGAGTGGAAATTGAGAGTGAATCCACTCACTTTGAATAAATAATAGAAAACCATCCAATGACAAATTTGATAAGAATTTTTTTGTAAATGAGATTTAACTAAATCTAAGTATGCATTGTATCATTCACCATAAAATGTAGAAGATAAAATTTTACATGTTATAATATTTATATCAATCATTCTTCTTCACCACACTGGGTATACATAAAAGAAAACTAGAGAAAAATAAGTTGTAGTGGGTAAGCCAACTACTTCAATCTACCCCCCAAGAAAGATCATCTACACCTAGCTAAGTCCTAATCAACTTTGATGCACACTTCCTTACTCTCCATGTAACGAACTCACTTTTTGCATCCCCCAATTAAGGAAAGACCTTCAAGTTAAGAGTCATTATCTATATTCCCAAGGATACATATTAGTCAAACAACAAATAATAGAGAACAATTTCAATTATATTTCAAATACTATTTACAAATTTTACAATGATATACCTCATGGAATTAATACATATTGAGAACAAGTATCATCTATCTAGTCCTGCTTGGTATAGCTTTAATAGTGTTGATATCTTTTATCTTATTCTTCATGTCTTTTATCATGTAAAACGTATACCTAAAACACTGACAAACAAAATGCGGTCAGCATATTACTATACTGTGTATGTGGGGTGCAACCACAATTTGTGCAACTAACATGATCACATAATAAGCATCAAATATTTCAAATAAAAACTGACAAATTTCTTACATATTATAACCCTTACTAGATATATTATCTTGGGTGTGATCATTGTCCCCTCAAGGAATCATGTGTATCACCCCTTGATATATGTCGACCTAGGATTTTGAATATTATCCTTAGTTGATGTGATACTCATATTGGCATTATAGTAGAACAAGAACTAAGTAAACAAAAACATCTTATTTATCAAATCATTCCTCGAAAATCATTCAGATAACATCGGCAAACTATATTCCAGGTAGTCATAATCGTAACCACATACCTCAATGGTGAACCATGCAGATTATCATATAACTATACTTCATGCATATTGTCCAAGAAAGCAAATCAAGCATTCACATCTAAGAGTATGTAAATCCTAAATTGTCAGCATCACTTTAATTAGATAAAACCCTACTTGGCCCTAATCTAGGTTTTAGGTTTCCGGGGTATCTAGTTACCATTATGGTTATGTCTCAAAACCATAATTCCCATGATTCTCACTTTAATAACTTAAGAACCCTAATTTATATTAGGTGTAGACATGATTAAAAAATTTACCACATTATTTTCATTACGACTACTAATATCAGATTAGTCACATAAACAACATGGAAATTTAGGATCTTAAAACCCTACTTAATCATATGCATGATTATTCACATCATAAACCCTAGTTATTGTTATTATTATCATAACCACAATAGGTTACCATTATAGTACATGATATCAATTAATAGCATAAAAGAATAGAGTTTTAACATTTTTAACATTTTAATATCCAAAACTAGGGTGCTCCATGTGCTAATCACCACTTCATCATATATTGCCCAACTTTTAGAATAAAAACATAATTAGACCCTGCAACTATTTTATTTGGGTTGCTCTAAATTTTCTAATCAAGTTTCATATATAACTTGTCTAATTACAAGCATCCTAGTAATTTCTATGACTTTTACAATTAAACATTATTCAACCAATCAGAAGCTGACACGTCATTATTTACCCCTTGATTAAATTGTTGGTGGTTGTTGGTGGTTTAGGTGCATATTCACTGCTGGTGTGGCTTTGAACCATCCAGTTCAAGATCATCAAGTCTGGCTTCATCTCTCGCTCCTCCCCATATGTAGGTCTCTCTCTCTCTCGGGAAACATAGACTTTATCGTTGTGTTTTGCATGCGACACCACCCCTCAACCATTGAGCCCTCTAGTTTCCAGAAATCCAACTTCTATGGTCTCCCCTACCGACACCATCTTTGACAGTCAACGTTCACTCTGACTCCTCAAACTATGCCCCCTTCTACCTCCTGATCACGTTGTCCTGTCGTGGTTTGTGCTTCCAGGTCGGAAATACCTTCTTCTTCCTTAGACCCTCATTTGCGGCTAGAGCTAGTGCCATCCTCAGTAGCCATCCACCGATCTCTAGATCTCCCTTGCACATGCACACCATTGAAGACCCAAACTTCGGTGAGAGTTGAAGAACCACCATCCCAGATTCAAGGACCTCCTTAGTGTTGATCGCCACAAAAGGATTGGCAGGGTGTCTTGGAACTCTAACGACTCTCCTCACCACCCTGAGAACCTTACAGATATTTACCAGAGTCAAGGCTTCAGCCAGGACTAGACACTATTTTTTGACGCCACCCTCGTCATGGTGGTGGGGTTTCCTGATCATTCAATGCTAGAGATGAGCTTCCTCGGATCCGAATAGGCTGCTTCCAGCTAGATAAGGCTATTGGGTTTTTGCACTCCTACTGATCAAGGAGGCTACACCCTCCATTCCAGTATTGTTCCCTCTTCGTCTCTTTTTTACTTCCCCAGACGATAGGGGTTGGGTGCTTCATATGAGATGGAGGAAAGGACTCCTAATCCCTCTATATATAGCTATAACTACTTGGTATAAAACCCTATTGGCTTCTATGTAGAGGGAAAAGAAGGAAGAGTGAGAGGCAAGACACACCATGGTCTAAGAAAAGAAAGGCGTTTAATTCTTGCATCATATATTCCTCTAATATCTCCTTATTCAAAGACTATAAGTCTCCACAAACGCAATTGTTAAAAAATTCCCATCTTACCTTATAATCAAGATTTAATGCAACCAAGTTTTTCCTTGCACATAAATATATCTATTTTCTATTATCTTACAAGGATATATCCATTTTACAATAAACTAGCACCAAGTGATATTATGAGGGAGGAAAGGCATGTTTTTCTTTCCAATATAATAAAATACTTCCTTTAAACTCCATCTTCTTACATTAATCTCTTTTCTCCCCACAATTAATGAATAATGCCAATTGTTTGTAGATAAACCAATAAATACATTTCCCCTCTTGCTTTCCTTGAAAATTATGGGAATAAATCTTATATACAAAATTATCTCATGGAATATCCAATTTCTAAAATTTTCTTCCTTTCTATTATTATTTTCAAATATCTAAAATTCGTATCAAAATATTAATGTTTGATTCTTTAAACATGGTGTTTCCCTCTTTGCAAGATAATTATTTCGTTAATTATCCCAAAACACCATATCTTTTATTTTCTTTTAGAACCTTGACAATTATTTGATTTATCATAACAAAAGCTATGATTATTTATTCATGTATGAAATCCTTCTGTTTTTGTGAACTTGTTCCACAAGCACATATGCCATAAGGAAGCCATCATTGTTATCCCATCAATAATATAATTGGAGAAAATATTTATCAAATTATGCTTTCTATTTATATCATTCAATTTTTTACCATAATTGAGGATATAACATTGATCCCTCCTTAAAAGGAATTTTATCCCCAAAATTCATGCCCAGTCAAGTTAAGATGAATGATATCTTAGTTTCAAAATTTAGGGTTAGTAACCCTACTTGGATATTTTAAGCCTCTTTTATTAATCTACCAATTTCTCACATTATTGCTAATATTAGTACTTGAATTCAATTCAAGCTATAATCTCATCATTTCTTAAAGTTTATATCTTCATTTGTGATTTCATATCCTCTTGATGATTACCCCTAAGTATTATGATCCTTAGACGCTTCCTTGAGGTCTCTAGGGGTATAGGTGCTTTTTGGAGTGATCTTATCCTTATGGATCGAAGGAGTTCCCCTCACATTCACCCATTGGCCACATGAACATCATGAAGGTAGCTAATATCATGAGACATGGGCCTTGTGTAAACGTAGATGTTACCTCTTGACCAGATGGTCTTGTGCATTAAAGGATCTATGAACTCCTAATCCCATCAGTCCATGTACCTTTAATACTCCCTATTTGACATTAGGATTGACGTCAGACTCTACCCTTCCCAATGGGTCATCATTATCACATTATTTTCATATGTAACTCTTTAAATTGGATTCAACCATCTCTTATATTGCTTATTATTCGCTTTATGTCCCCTCATTGGACTCGTGGGAACATTTCATGGCAACATTTCTTTTTTGGAGTTGGTCTCATACGGTCAGCCACTTCCATAGTGACTTTTCCTCATGTTCCTCAGAGATGGCATACTTGGTTTCAAAGAATCATATTCCATATATGTGCTTTCATCTTTTATATTAGGTGAGATTCATGGTTACCTCAATCTTTTGGTTTAGTCAACTTAACTTTATAGGGAAAGTCCTAACCTAGGGTGCCTTCTGTGCTCATAGGAGGATGTTAGGCTCTCTAGAAACAACCTGACCCCGAGGTCTAAGGTTTTACCTCCCCCACAAATCATCTTCCCACTCTTGGTTGACCCACCCCGGTTTGGCACACTAGCCTTAAAGGTTTCATATTTTCATCTTTATGCATTGTTTTTATTATTATAACTTCTCAACCCTTGTTTTCCCAATCTGTGAGATACCTTCTCATGAGGTTTGTACATGTAGTGGACTTAGGCCACTTTCCCCTCTAAGGGCTTGGTGCCTATGTCGGCCTTACCCTCTAGGGTTTGAACTTCCCCTCCACGGGCTTGGTACCATGTCAGCCTTCCCCTCTATGGGCTTGACCTTCTGTAATCTTCCCCTCCAGGGGCTTGATCTTTTCTGACCTTCCCCTATGGGGGCTTGATCATAGTCATCCAAACTTCTAGAGATAGCATGAGTGGTTCGAGCAAGTTATCATGAGATTTTCATTTCTCATATATATAACCATTGGTTACTTATGTTTCTCATGCATATACCCATGCATTTTTTTTCTAACTTCTCAACTTATTCTCTGTGGGAACTCCATTTTTGAAGTATTCATATGGGGAACCCTCTATCTAAGGTAAGTCCCTACAGTAGTCATCATATGTAAGCCTTGGCCAATCACCTATCACTATAGTAGCAATTATACATAGGCCTTTGTTGAGGTGATTATCTTTTCTGGGCCAGATCACCGTCCATCATAGTGACCAATCATACATAGTCCCTCTTAGCTCGAGGTGATTAGATAGACCCAATCATGCATCCCACATGTATTGTATAATTTCATCAGAGTTAGTTGAGTGAGTTATATTATACTCAAAGAGTGTCATTTAACTGCATGCTCCAATTCATCCTATTGGTTGAGACTATTTTTTCCAAGATCGTCTTAATATCCCTATTAAACACCTCAACCTGCCCCTAGGTTTGTGGGTGATATGGGGTGCCTACCATGTGTGTCACTCCATATTTTCTCAACGACAAACCAAACTTCTTATTGGTGAAGTGAGACCCCCATCACATATCATTCCTCATGGCACTCCAAACCTACATAATATATGATCTTTCACAAACCTGCACACAACCTAAGCAACATTGGTGCGGGTTGAAATTGCTTCCAACCACTTAGTCGCATAATCAACTACAAGAAATATATACTGATTGGAGTTAGATGACACAAAATGACCCATAAAATCTATTCCCCATCGAACAAAAACCTCAACTTCTTGAAAAATGTTTAAGGGCATTTCATGTCTTTTTGATAGATTTGTTGTGCATTGTAATGACCCTGCCACCCGATAACCCCCAATTAAGGGAGACTGAAAGGTCGGTGCCGTTATCCAACTAACAGGATCAAAGGTTCGACAAATAATCAATAACAATTATGAAATTTTACTAACTAACTAGAATTTGGTATAAAATTAAAACTTTGCTTACCTTTGAAAACTTGGAAATATATCTATCCAGAGCTTGAATTATTCTATATAATCCTCCTTGCACTTTATTTCTCATTTCCACAATGTGTCATTTTACTGTTTGTTCTATCAATTGTTGTTCCTAAAACTCCGACAAACAAAACGTCGGTCAGCCGAAGCTGGTATGTGGGGGAAACAATAATCATGAAAATATGGTAACAACGTAATCTTTCAATTAATCATTTAACAACCAAGATTACATTTTAAGCCATACTACTCACCCCTTACCTATCCCCTGACTCTGTGCTATCCCTTATATGCTACCTCTTCTTTAGGTAGCTTCTTACCCCCATGGACCTACCTTACAGGTAGCCAATACCTAGGGTAATAGAGTTGCATGGCACTACCCGAAGGTAGCCCAATATCTAACTCATGATGACTTGATGGTCCTACCCCATTGGTAGACATTTACTAAGTCATCTAATGACCTGATGGACCTACCCCATTGGTAGCCATTTACAAGGTCAACTATTAAGCCACAGAGCAGACCATGATCTGAGCTAATAGGCACATATCTTATGTGATAGTCATAGCCACATTAGATTTTGCATGAATTAAATACATCCAATAGTTTAATTCAAGTCATGATGGAAACATCGATAAATCCCGGAAAACTAATTCGGGTAGTCATAAGCGTAACCACATACCTGATCCAGAGCAACTTGATTGTCCAATCAATAAGGATAAAGAATCATTCAACATTCAATCCATAATATCCTGAAATTAATGCATACGATCCAAGTGTTATAGTTTATCCAGAACATTCTAAAGCTAGACTTGGATTCCACCTTAGGCTTTCTAGACCACATTAGCGTTTTATTAGGGTTTTTGCCTTCATAACACTTTTATCATATTAAATGCTCTCTTAGTTCATAAACCCTAATTTCAACATCATAAGCCCAATTAAAGTTGATTATTTCTCTTTTATACCAAAACTACCTTCTTTATCGTTTTAAGTTATTTCAAGATTATTAGACTCAATTACCACCTTAAGTTTCCTTTGAATAGACATCTCACACTTTTTTCTTAATTCATAATTGTATTCCAATTACTATTAGTTCCTCATTTATCCATTAGAAAACCCTAATCACCAACTTGAGGGTATTATATCATGAAAACCCAGTTCTAGAATTATATTTTCATATTTAACCCAGTAAAACCCATATTTTCTCAAATTAGGGTTTCTAAACATAATTATGTGCATAAACCCTAAAACAAGCATGAAACTACCTTTTTCAAAATTAACTCTTCCTTTTATTATTAATAGGTTAGTATTTCTCAAAATTAGGGTTCCAAACCAAATGAACCCAAAAGAGTCATTAAATCCGAGTTCCATATCAAATTAGGGTTTTACCATAATTTAATACATCAAAGGTGATAACTTGCTGTAATTTTTAAATTGCAAGATATATAAGGTTTCAAAGATATTTTTATTGGATTCCTCACGTTTTTTTGATCAAATTTCATGTATAACTTATTTTCATCAGGGCTACCAATCTTTAGTTGTGATTTATGAAAGATAAATATGTTTAAGCCGATAAGAAAGTGACACGTCGGCAAGCGGGACTTACTTTATTTTCCACACAAAATTGGTCGATTACTCTTCTACCCTTGCTTCCTTCTCACTTATGCTGGGGTAGGGGAGTCTTTATCCCCTGCTCGTCTTCCTCCTCTGCTTCTCGACGCAGAGCAATGGAAGGTCAACTCCAGTGTTGACTTCCATCGGAAGGGCTCCTTCCTCGCTCAAGGCTGGTCCTCCACCTCCGCCCGACCCAACCGAACTCATCGGTGGTCCCAATTTCCCCAGCCATGACCGAAGTTGCCGAGATGAAGTGAGGGGTCTCTCCGGAGGCAACCAAGGAGGTTCGAGATGCAGGAGAGGCTCGAGAGAGGAAATTGGTGGGAGATACTTGTTTTGGAAGTCCTGAAGCATCTCGCGGAGTTGTTCGTCATCTCACAGAGGAAATCCACCCCCTTAAATAGCATGTGGCTATGTCGCACATCCGGCGGGTCTGTAGGTTTTAGGGGATTCTTCTAGAGACCCCCAAGCTCGACAAAACTTAGGATTAAACTGTCCGCAAGAAACTCGCGAATAAAACTAGCATATTTCCGAGTTTGCACACTCATTGATTGATAAGGAAATCAATTGAGGAAACTGAGGGTTCTGTCCCTGCTTTCCTAACTAGACGCAAGATGGAAGACAAGCTCATCACCATCATATCTAGATCTGACGGCCCTAAACACACGTGCCAGATAAAAGGAACCATATTAGGAATCGTGACATTTAATATGATTTGAAGATTACTCCTTTACTTTAGGAAATCTTGTAAAAGCTATAACTCCCGAACCAAATATCCAATTAATCTCAAATTTGGAGGGAAATTCCATAATGACTTAATATATCTCTCTACCAAATTTGGGCTCATTATCTAAAAGGAAAACGTTCCTTTTCTTTTGTTGCAATATTTCTCTTAAATATATATATTTCTCACCTATTTTATTTTTTTCCTTGCTATTAAACCATTATTCTGGGTTTCTTGAACCTCAAGGAATCCCAAAGGCACGAATTCCCATATTGGTGAAAATCTATTTGCCTTTATCTTCTTTTGAAAGTTAATTTCTCATATTTCCCTTTTATTAATCAATTTCTTTTCCTTTTTGAATTCTCTTTTTAAGGATTTCTCTTTATCTCTCATCTATTTTTCTATTGGAATTCCTTTTAACATTAGGAATCCTTGGGATACGAAAATCCACCAAGGATAACTCAATTATACCTCTTTTCACATATTTTCCACATTTAATCATTATTTTCAATTTCTTTCTTAATAAAGAAATACTTAATTGATCTTTTCTTTTCTTATTGCATTCTCTATGCAACTTTGGACTCCTTGGAACCCAAGGAACCCAAGAGGCACGAAATCCCTCTTTGTATTTGCCTTCTAGAGGTTTCCACACTTTTCCTTTTCTCTATTTTCTTATTTACTCGATACTAGTGGAATTTCTTTTGTCTTTTCCCTTATTGGGCCCAATAGCCAATAAAGCCCACAAATCAAACAACAAGGCTATTTTAAACAAAATCCATTTATTCACAACAAATTATATCATTATTTGTACAAAAATCTTTAATATGAGAAATTACATTTCTCACCAAAGGAACCCAAAATTTGGGGTTGTAACATCCTTCCCCTCTTATGAGAATTTTTCCCTCAAAATTCCATCAAGCAAGCAAACAGACAGGATAAGTCTTCTTATGTCCATCAGGGCTCCCATGTGGCTTCACCCTTTCCATGGTGTTTCCCAAGAACCTTCATCATCTCATATTCTTCCATCTGAGTTCATTCTTACCTTGGTATATCATACCCTCATAGGTGACTCAGGACATTTCAGCCTCTCAAAAGCTGAATAGGTTCAGGGCTCAACACATGGCTTGGATACCTCACATAGTGCTCTAGATCAGACTCATGGAATACATTACACATCATGTTATCCTGAGGGGCAAGGATAAACACAACCATCTCCACCAATCCATCTCAAATGAATCCATATATCGGGGACTCAGCTTCCTCAGCTGTAGCCTAGAGGGGTTGGATTTTCACATTTCCTACAGTGAACGACATGTCAGTCTGCTTTGCATCAGCTCACGACTCATGTCATCTCTGGGCTCTCTCTCTCAGCCATTGCACGATTGAAGCAACTTCATCTGCACACACTGTGGTTCTTTTCTGACCTTTGCGAGGCCTCCTTCACCAACATCATCTTAATGAAATGGTGACCGACACAACCTCTCTATAAGACTTCTTGCATCCTGATAAAGGTTATGGTGGTTAAGATCACATCTTAAGAACTGTGTCTATGCATCACCCTGATTGAGCATACCTACTCTCATCAGACCCTCTAGTCTGGATCATACATTCCATTAGTATGGGGTGATAAACTGTACTATCATCGAGTTCTTCATGTATCTACTTCCACCTCATGGAAGTAAACCTTGGTCATACCCAAGAACTTTTGAACTCTCATCATGGTGTGGTTGAACCATCTTTCTCTCTAAAGTAGTTCAACTGAATCTGTTCCGTGACAATACTCTTTCTCTCTCATGTCATCTAGGTGAGGCGACCTACCATAACCCATATTGGATCTTGACCTTCCTTGGTCTAGGGGAGACTCACAACATCCATAGTTATGAACTCCCATTCCCTCTCGGGAGCTCTTCATACTTTATATCCATACACTGGGTTACCGGTGTTCGTCCTTCACCTCCTGGCTTGCATGGCCACATGTTACATGTATCAGGCATCCAAAGCTTTACCATCACTTACTATCTTTGTAGTTTCATGGTGTATGGTCATCATGATTTCCTCAAGATCGATTCCTCGGAAGCCCTAAACCACTCTCATCAGGTTTTTACTACCTTCCTATCCAAAGAAGTGTATCCAGGGTTCTACAACCATCCTTCTACCACATCAAGGACTAGGCTGGCTATCCAAACAACCGCTAATCTTGTTTAACATATATCGTATGTCTAAGGGTTAGCCAAACTTATCTCTTTTAGCCTAACAACCTCAACTTCTTCTAGCTTCCATCTAAACTAGGCACTATATCTCAACCAGAGCATTCATTACCACTTCTTATCCTTAGGTGTTAGGTAACATACACCTCCATGTATTATACTTATCATCTCATCTCAAACTCTGAGTTGGTCTTCATCAAGAAGCTCTAAGCTCATCCTCATGGTGATCAGACTCAACCTTGGTTAACTTGTAAATTCCACATAGCTCCTGATAAAACATCCTCATAAGCTAACTATATAATTACTTCTCTTAGTGTTTGTAAACCATCCATGTATCATTCACTCAACCAAGGAATGTTATCATCTCTATCCTCATTCCTTGTAGCAACGTTCCAACTCACATCATCTTTTATCCTTAGTGTATGGCATGCGTACGGTCCTATCTCTCACTCCCATAACAAGAGGAAATAAGCATTTGGCTGCAGTCCAAATACAAAGTTCTTCCTGTTCCAAGAGTAGAGATGGTGCAACCCACCTTGCCAGTACACTTTCAAATCTAAGTTGAAACGTGCCACATATGTCTCTACATCACAACCATCATGATATCAAAATTACTTCCATGGAAAACTGGTCTCGAACTTACTTGGTCCAAGCACAATCCTTGGTCATCTCCTCTAGGTCTATAGGGTGCCGACACTTTTGGGGTCATCCCTTTTCCCTTATGCATCCAGAGAGTGCCCTACTCATCTGCCCTTTGGGTCCCATGAGTCCATGAAGGTGATCAATCTCCTAACCCATGGCCCTCAGACAATGATAGTTGTTACCTCCCGACCCTATGGTCATGTGCATCTAGGGAATTAGACAACTCCTTCTTCCATCGGTCTTATCCCTACCTGACCCTAGGACAAACTTAGGATTCTATTATAGTACATGTCCACTTAGAACCTTACCCAATCCTTCATCATCTCTCTTCTTGCATTCATGGGCTGACTTTCATCCTTTCATAAGGGTCATGGCGACCTGCCTACCTTGGTCGAGCCCCATACCGGTTACCTCCATGGTAACACATCCACATGCACATAGAGATGGTTATCTATGGGTCTATAGGTTCATTCTCATGCCATGTACTCTTCACTTAGCTTCTCAAGATCCTACGAAACCTCCTTAGGTTACCTCAAAACCAACCAAACTGGTAAACTCCCTACCAAAGGGTCGCTCTCCCAGGATGGGAGGAAACTACACCAAAGGTCACAAGCATCCTTAAGGTTTACATCCATATGAGCATGCTTAAACCAACAACTACTAAGGCACAAGCGTACCCATAAAACCATGCTAGGTCGCACTTGTTCTCATCCTCAACATTACATCAACTTAGTTGTGAGGGGTTCATCAAACATACCCTTAACGTAAGGGATTTCCTTTACCTCTACACATGGGGAATACCATGCTCGAAATTATAGATTCAAATCTCATCATGAGCATCAGATACACTGCTTCCCCTCTTAGGCCTAGGAACCCTAGGTTCACCTTTGGTTATCCAACTACATGCTCAACCTCTTAACCACGAATCAAGCATGTCCAAGGTATGTCATGTACTTCCATGATCTTTCTACTCGAGCAACGCTTTGGAGTTGAGTCCTCTTCCAGGACAACCAACTAGGTATAAAGCCTCACAACTGGTTACTTAAACCTCCTCAGGGTCTAAAACACTCTTTATCTCATCCAGCAGGTAACCACTTATACCATGGGTACTAGAAGCATCGTCCTCTTTCTAGGGTTTGGTTCCTCTAAAGGAAACCAAGATATCATCAACCTCCAGGAATCAAGCTTAAGGAAACCACTATCATCCACATAGGTCGCATCATCTTCAACTCCCCACTATTCCTCAAGTTTCGGGGTTTTAGACTTCCAACCTCCTTGTGGGGGTCCTGCTTCCTCTCTCTAGAGCTAAAACCACCTCCAACCATACTTACTAGAGGTCCCTTCTCCATGAAGGCTCATGCTCTCAAGAAAACCCCTATGTGGTTGAAGCCTATGCTCAACTCATGTTTGGCTCAAGATTATTCATATCTCTTTATGCTTATCTCATAAGCCATCCACCATGCCCTTCTGGCCAGGGTTTCAACCTACTACCGTACCACTGACATACTCTGGATGCATGCTATACCCTACTTGCACAAGCCCATAGGGTAACTATAGGTTCTCCTGTGACCTCATCCATGAAGGAGCTATCCTTCGCTATGGCATGCACAACTCTCTCCAGGGTTGGGTCACTAAAGGTACTAGGTCATCTACCCTCTCATGGCTCGTGTGGCAAGCCACCATGACATCTAACTCATCATGTCATCTCTCTCTCTCTCTAAACTTCACTTAGGGTTAGGGTTAACATCATCCTCAAATGATGTTCTAGGTCTCTACTTCTAATGGAGGTCTCTACCTCCTAGACTAATCCTCTCTACTCATCCTCTAGACAAGGAGGTCTATCCTCAGGTCTCTCCTGAGGGAAAAGACAACTCATGTCATACGACCTAAGCATGTATCTATTCTTTAGTTTGTGCTTAATCTATTAAGCTTATGTCCATGACATCTTATTTACATGCTTTTTATTAATTTGGTGGAGGATTCCTTAGACCTTATTAACTTTTCCCATACCTCAAGAGGGTGAGGAGAGGAGAGAAAATCCTAATCCTTAAGGTCCATAACAGAATTTGAGTTGAGAAGGGATGAACAAGATGAGAGAGTCCTAAATGTATCTTATTTCGAATCATACCCTAAGACTTTGGCCAGACAGTCACACGGATCTGGGAGTCCTCGTATTCCGACTAGCGGTGTGGAGGAAAATATTGCCAGCCCCCGGTCGTGATCCTTTTCTAGACACCTCTGTCTTTCGAATAATTCTCTAATAACTCCCTTGGGTTCTACAGAATTTGTAAAATTTAATAATTATTAAAGATTACTTGAGGAACCTATGCTCTAATACCAATTGTAATGACACTGCCTCCTGATAACCCCCAATTAAGGGAAACCGAAAGGTCGGTGCCATTATCCAACTAACAGGATCAAAGGTTCGACAAATAATCAATAATAATTATGAAATTCTACTAACTAACTAGAATTTGGTATAAAATTAAAACTTTGCTTACCTTTTAAAACTTGGAAATCTATCTATCTAGAGCTTGAACTATTCTATCTAATCCTCCTTGCACTTTATTTCTCATTTCCACAATGTGTCATTTTACTATTTGTTCTTTCAATTGTTGTTCCTAAAATGCTGACAAATAAAACGTCGGTCAGCCGAAGCTGGTATGTGGGGGAAACAATAATCATGCAAATATGGTATCAACATAATCATTCAATTAATCATTTAACAACCAAGATTACATTTTAAGACATACTACTCAACCCTTACCTATCCCCTGACTCTGTGCTATCCCTTGTATGCTACCTCTTCTTTAGGTAGCTTCTTACCCCCATGGACCTACCTTACAGGTAGCCAATACCTAGGGTAATAGAGTTGCATGGCACTACCCGAAGGTAGCCCAATATCTAACTCATGATGACTTGATGGTCCTACCCCATTGGTAGCCATTTACTAAGTCATCTAATGACTTGATGGACCTACCCCATTGGTAGCCATTTACTAGGTCAACTATTAAGCCACAGAGGGGACCAGGATCTGAGCTAATAGGCACATATCTTATGTGATAGTCATAGCCATATTAGAGTTTGCATGAATTAAATACATCCAATAGTTTAATTCAAGTCATGATGGAAACATCGATAAAATCCCAGAAAACTAATTCGGGTAGTCATAAGCGTAACCACATACCTGATCCAGAGCAACTTGATTGTCCAATCAATAAGGATAAAGAATCATTCAACAATCAATCCACAATATCCTGAAATTAATGCATATGATCCAAGTGTTATAGTTTATCTAGAACATTCTAAATCTAGACTTGGATTCCACCTTAGGCTTTCTAGACCACATTAGGGTTTTATTAGGGTTTTTGCCTTCATAACGCTTTTATCATATTAAATACTCTCTTAGTTGATAAACCCTAATTTCAACATCATAAGCCCAATTAAAATTGATTATTTCTCTTTTATACCAAAACTACCTTCTTTATCCTTTTAAGTTATTTCAAGATTATTAGACTCAATTACCACCTTAAGTTTCCTTTGAATTGACATCTCACACTTTTTTCTTAATTCATAATTGTATTCCAATTACTATTAGTTCCTCATTTATCCATTAGAAAACCCTAATCACCAACTTGAGGGTATTATATCATGAAAACCCAGTTCTATAATTATATTTTCAGATTTAACCCATTAAAACCCATATTTTCTCAAATTATTGTTTCTAAACATAATTATGTGCATAAACCCTAAAACAATCATGAAACTACCTTTTTCAAAATTAATTCTTCCTTTTATTCTTAATAGGTTAGTATTTCTCAGAATTAGGGTTCCAAACCAAATGAACCCAGAAGAGTCATTAAATCTGAGTTCCATATCAAATTAGGGTTTTACCATAATTTAATACATCAAAGGTGATAACTTGCTGTACTTTTTAAATTGAAAGCAATATTAGGTTCCAAATATATTTTTATTGGATTGCTCACATTTTTCTGATCAAATTTCATGTATAACTTATTTTCATCAGGGCTACCAATCTTTAGTTGTGATTTATGAAAGATAAATATGTTTAAGCCAATAAGAAAGTGACACGTTGGCAAGCGGGACTTACTTTATTTTCCACGCAAAATTGGTCGATTACTCTTCTACCCTTGCTTCCTTCTCACATCTGCCGAGGTAGAGGAGTCTTTTCTCCCCTTCTCATCTTCCTCCTCTGCTTCTCGATGCAGAGCAATGGAAGGTCAACTCCAGTGTTGACTTCCATCGAAAGGGCTCCTTCCTCGCTCAAGGCTGGTCCTCCACCTCTGCCCGACCCAACCAAACTCATCGGTGGTCCCAATTTCCCCAGCCACGGCCAGAGTTTCCGAGACGAAGTGAGGGGTCTCTCAAGAGGCAACCAAGGAGGTTCTAGATGCAGGAGAGGCTCGAGAGAGGAAATTGGTGGGAGATACTTGTTCTGGAAGTCCTGAAGCATCTCGCGGAGTTGTTCGTCATCTCATAGAGGAAATCCACCCCCTTAAATAGCCTATGGCTATGGCGCATAGCCGACGGGTCTGTAGGTTTTAGGGGATTCTTCTAGAGGCCCCCAAGCTCGACGAAACTTAGGATTAAACTGTCTGCAAGAAACTCGCGAATAAAACTAGCATATTTCTGAGTTTGCACATTCATTGATTGATAAGGAAATCAACCGAGGAAACTCAGGGTTCTGTCTCTGCTTTCCTAACCAGAAGCAAGCTGGAAGACAAGCTCATCACCGTCAGATCTAGATCTGAAGGCCCTAAACACGCGCGCCAGATAAAAGGAACCATATTAGGAATCGTGACATTTAATACGATTTGAAGATTACTCCTTTACTTTAGGAAATCTTGTAAAAGCTATAAATCCCAAACCAAATATCCAATTAATCTCAAATTTGGAGGGAAAGTCCATAATGGCTTAATCTATCTCTCTACCAAATGTGGGCTCATTATCTCAAAAGAAACGTTCCTTTTCTTTTGTTGGAAGATTTCTCTTAAATATATATATTTCTCACCTATTTTATTTTTTTCCTTGCTATTAAACCATTATTCTGGGTTCCTTGAACCTAAGGAATCCCAAAGGCATGTATTCCCATATTGGTGAAAATCTATTTGCCTTTATCTTCTTTTGAAAGTTAATTTCTCATATTTCCCTTTTATTAATCAATTTCTTTTCATTTTTAATTATCTTTTTAAGGATTTCTCTTTATCTCTCCTCTATTTTTCTATTGGAATTCCTTTTAACATTAGGAATCCTTGGGATATGAAAATCCACTAAGGATAACTCAATTATACCTCTTTTCACATATTTTCCACATTTTATCATTATTTTCAATTTCTTTCTTAATAAAGAAATACTTAATTGATCTTTTCTTTTCTTATTGCATTATCTATGCAACTTTGGACTCCTTGGAACCCAAGGAACCCAAGAGGCATGAAATCCCTCTTTGGATTTGCCTTCTATAGGTTTCCACACTTTTCCTTTTCTCTATTTTCTTATTTACTCGATAATAGTGGAATTTCTTTTGTCTTTTCCCTTATTGGGCCCAATAGCCAATAAAGCCCACAAATAAAAAACAAGGCTATTTTAAACGAAATCCATTTATTCATAACAAATTATATCATTATTTGTCCAAAAATATTTAATATGAGAAATTGCATTTCTCACCAAAGGAACCCAAAATTTGGGGTTGTAACATGGACCATTTATATCATGTGATGATGAAGGTACATAAAGGGGAAAGCATAACCACTACCAATGTGCCTTTATGTACCTTCATCATCACATGAGAAATGTCTCAGAATGTCTTCCCTCAAAATAGAGACACCTTTCCTTGGACATGCTGTAGCATATGACATTGTACATTATCCTTAGCCATTTGTGCAGACTCGAGCATATTGATTTCAAAATGGTCATCCTTGATACCCACTGTCAGTATTCCTCTACCCATCTCTAAGATCATATTTGCTATGGCTTGAAATGCCTCCCTAATAGTAGTTCATTTCCATGATCATCCTTCATCTACATAACAACAAAATCTACTGGAAAAACAAAATTTTCCACCTTGATAAGAACATATTCACATATACCATACAACCTCACCACTGAATTGTATGCTAGTTGTATGGTCATATTGCTCTTCCTGGTTTTCTTAAGACACAACTTCTTAAAAGTGGTCATGGGCATGAGGTTAATGCTTTCCCCTGAGTCAGATAGAGCTTACCCAAACTTGGTCTTCCCAATGTAACATGATATGTTGAAACAACTCAGATCTTGTCTTTTCAATGGAAATCTTCTCAAAATGAAGGCGCTAACTTGCTCTTTCAACACCACTACATCTGAATCGTCTATCCACATATTCTTGTTGATTATGTCTTTCATAAACTTTCCATAAGATGGAATCTATTCAATTGCATCAAAAAGAGGGATGTTGGCATGAAGCTTCCTGAAGTTGTCCATGAACTTTTGAAATCATTGGTCAATCTTCTTTTCCTTTAAGATGTTTGGGAATGGCACCAGAGTCAAAAATTTTCTTTGGTGTGGTGGGACATATGCCTCTTTCCTATCCTCCTTTGTCTCACCAGTATCATCCTTAGCTTCTTTTTCCTATTCTATGATGGCTGGCTCAAGTGGATCAGTAGTCAACACTGGTCTTGTGTAACCTGTATTATTAGCTGCCTCTGGAATTGTTTTCTTTTCATTCAACAATTTCTTCCAATTGTGTAGCAACAATGCTTTACTTGATGGTTGCCTAATGGAACATCAGTGTTTCCTAGAAATCCCTGATGTCCCAGTTTCTTCAAGGATGCAACTTCAACTTCTAGGTGTGAAATCTGGTTCTCAATACTGCAAATCTGAGCTCCATGATTTTGCAAGTCTCTCTGTGTTTTACCAATTGTGATAACCTACACTTTCCCCTATCCTCAGGTAAGTGTGGTGCACTTCATCCTGCAGCCAACTCCTCACTCTAACCTTGAAAATATGTTTTGACGCCGAAATGGATTATCATTTGTATTGGTGTCTTATGGTGACACTCAATTTCATAAGAAACCTAATTTTGAGCTACATTACACTTTATCATATTTGTTCATATTTTTATCTCTTATTTATTTGACACCCTACCTTAATCTTGTTTTCATAGTGTATAGGGTACTCTTATCGTTGCAAAGCCTCTAATTTCATCCAAATCAGGGCTAGGATGAATGAGTTACACATACCTGAATTTTTCCCCTCTTAAAAGATTGTTTTCACTTCCCCCACCCCTTTTAGTCAAGCCTAGTTGAGGGTGAGCAGCCCAGTGGCCCCCCACCCATCTCTCCTTCCTTTCTTCCCTCACTTCCCAGCCCTCTAAAATGAACTTGTTGTGTTAATTAGATATGTACGCCATGGATCCACGATGGATCTAATGGCCATCGAATCATCATTGCCCCACACCTGGGAGATGTCACAGTAGCAGTAGAGTCTGCCACCGCCAAAAAGTCATTTGCACCCCTCACTCTTGTACCCGACACCTTTTGGCCCGCGCAACCCATGACAAGCACCAATGGAGGCACAAAGGGGTGTTGGGCAGGTCCGAGGAGGCTGCCTCCTTTACTCTTTCCCCTCTAATGGTTGCCGACCATCCAAACCATAGCCATCCCACTTTGAAACACCCCCACTCCTATTTATATGCTAATTCTCTCCACTAAGCCCCACTTCCTACCTCCCCTTCTCTCTATTAGATTTATGCAACCTCCTTGCCACTAATCTTTGCACCACTGTCGGCAGCGGGTTTGAAAACCCTAGGTGTGGGAAGGTGACGAAGCCTAGATCATCATATCAGAAGGATGCAACCTAGATTTCTCATCCATTCTCACACCTCCTCCACTTATGTTCTCACTTCCTTCTCATCTTTTGCTCGTTCACTCTCCCACGATGCCACACATGCACCACTGTCTGAATATTGACATGCCATGAAGGCTTGGGCCCGCGTTCACCATCCTATTTTAGACCTCTCTATCCCTCACACTGAAGATGACCCATTGATCCTCTTCTCCACTCATGATGGGATGCGTTACATCTGAGTCGCACTTCCAGTGTGAGGTGAAGTCATTCAACATTGCAACCAATCACTCACTTGGTTTACGTGCAACCTCCACCCTCTATTTCCTCGTTGCCCTCCATCACCCCCGGGCGCAGCACACCACTCCGGGGCAAGATGCCAATGTTGCTCAACCACACCCATAGCAGGCCACACATATAGCAGTGAGCTAGCACGGGTCTGGGAAGGGTCGTGACCCAATCTCAGCCCACAAGGTGCTAAAATCCCTCTCTAAATCACCTATATAGTGGTTACCTTAAATCCATTATAACTTCCTAATTCTTCATCCAAAAACATGATGTTATATATTGTTTTGATCAGAAACAATGCCATATTTTCAATAAAACTATCACATACAAATAATTTCGTTTGTACCTCTCATGAATTGTTAAAAATGCTTCCCTTATTAATCTTTATATGTTAATGACACTCAAGAATGCTTTACCTTGTATCATTATGATTCATAGTTGCTTTGTCTTGACAAGTTATTAACTTTTGTCTACTTTTGATATGATTAAAGGTCGTGGACCATATAAATGGACCCTAATGATCACCTTAACCTTCTAGGTCTACCTTTGACCTAAAAATGGTTTCTTTATGTGCATGCATAATGTTGTTTGATCAAGTGTGGGGATGTAGCTTAAATAGTCATCATCTAATCATAAAATCTCAAAATAAGTAAGATTTGTGATATGTTATGACATGTTTTATGGATATAATATATCTCCTTTCCATAAGTAGTTACAGGACTTACTTGGTACACATTATGCCCTTATATGTGATGTTGGTTACTTATGACCTTGAATCTTTAATCCTTATGAAAAGTGGATCCTAATGGCCCAAACCTATATTGTGAACCTCTAATCAGTCCTTAAAATGCCTTGTAAGATGTTTTGCTTCATATCACATTCATATGCACTCACGGCTTATATATGACAACTAATGTGATGTGAATACACATATTGCTGGTTTGACTTTAATATTGCACGAATGACCCTATAATGATTACCATGTCATCTTAGACTTCCAATCAGTAGGATTATCATGATATTACTCTATAATCCTAACTTGATCTACTTAGTGCTTCTATGGCTTGGAAATGTACAATATTGCATGAATTGACCTAGTAGGACTAGTTATGATCTTGCATGTTTAAACAATGATGATGATCTAAATCTCATGATTCCCTTACTACTAATCAGACCTTATCTTTATCTAGCATTACTCATGATGTGGATGTATCACCTATACCTAAGGTGTTAATATGACCTTTGGACTATGGTTGATTGTTTGCATGCATGTATAAAACTTTGGACCTAAGTTGATTTATTTGAAACCTAGTTCTAGGGGAACATTCACGACTTATATCATGTTTATCTTAATGAAACCCTCATGATATAAGACACCATGTTGTATTTTTTTTGTGAGGCTCCCTTGGTTTGGATCTTCATTCGGTATACTACACAAGAGTCATGACTCTTAAGGTACGCTTAATGTCGTTACCCTACTATGTTATTGGCTTGTTTGTATGTATGCTTTTATGAGTGCTTGGTTAGATAATTACTTGTTTGAGCTATTTGTTCCCTATGATTAGTGTGTTCACTCTTCTTGTAGTATGTTGCATAAACCTCAAACATAATTGAACTTTTCCATTAGATAGACCTTGGGTATGTACATGTATTCTTAGGGTAAGGGAACAAGGCGTGAATGAAATAGGGTTAGCTCATTGTCTTAGGTCTTGAGATCCCTCATATATATAAAACGGTTAGCTAATGTTGAGCACCTTATGGCCCCTTCTTTGAGGAGTTGGTCAATGGCCATAATATGTTGTTAAGCATAATGGAAATGCACTTGAAACATGCTTGTATAGAACAACATTGTTAATTTTTTCTTTCCTTGTTGTGTCTTCTTGCATATTATAATGTTCTAGCCAAGAAAACTTTTACTATATGCTTAAGTTGTTTACATGCCTTTTCATAGCGTATTCAATGCACTTGCATTGATATATTCTTTTGATTGATTTTGTAGTTGCCAAAGATCGGCTGCATTCTGGACTCGAATGAAACACCAATGGGTTAAGACTAAATATAGAAATGGGTACATCTTTTTCTATCTCCTTTATTAGCTTGTTATATCTTGTTGTTACTACTTTTACATATATATTTTTGGGGTGAAATACTTGTAATCCATTCTATATATGGATGCCCAGGTCCACTTGCCTTTGGTTGTGTATCCATTACGAGTGTGGACTTAGGGTAACAAATAGTTTTGTGACAAATGGTATCATAGCTATACACATAGGCCTCAATATATGTACGATGATCATGCCACCAAATGACATTATCTTTGGGACCCTAGATCATGATGTGAGGACATGGTACAAGAGGAAAATCCCCCTATTGACTATTGTTCCTCTTTTTAGACTCAATTCGAATGATATCTGGAGCTAGATTTGAATCTTGCACTATCATTCTCAAACAGTTGAGCTCTCAATCTGACTTCTCAATTTCTGAAATCTACCCTTACCTTGATCTTGAAAGGAAGGGAATGAAATTATGACCTTGATCTTGAAAAACCTTGAAATATGGTTTCCCTATTATGATCTTTATGTTTGACTCACAATCTAATGAAATTTGATTTGGTAGTTGGTACTCTCTCTATTTTGGATATGCTTTATAACTCATGATGAATATGGACTAGTATGCTAGATTAGGGTGGTAGTTGACTTTTGGATCCCCTAACCTAGGTCACCTCTCTATTTTGACTACCTCTAAATTCTCACCTTATGTATTATTTAGAGCTCGGAAAGGTTTCCCCTTTCATATTATTTTTATTTCTTAACATAAGCCTCTAATAGGTCAATTCCATGATGATTTGACACACGATCTTGAATCTCAATTTAATGACACTCTTGAAATATGATGATTTTGACTATAGGTAGTGGTTAAGTTCCTAGAAATACCTAGTTCTAGATCATTCATCAACATTGATACCATGAAAATGAAATTTGTTGTTGATATCATGAAATGTTTTTTGATTTACATATATGGATGAATGATCACCCTAAGGTCCAAATAGGAATCTAAACCCTAGCTCAAAAATGTTTGGATCTATGACTTTGATGTCTAAACTCAACTCTTGATATTTCTGTATGAAATTTTAACTCATGACTATTGATCTTGGTTTTTCCTTGACTCCTATGATCAAACTATTTTGATCTTGAGATCCCACTCGATAGATGACTAATGAGTTTCACTTTCCCAAAGCTCAAAATTGAAATGATGATGATGATATTTTTCTCAATTTATGACTTAGGGTTAAGCTTCATTCAAACAAGGGTGGGACCTTCCATAAATTTTTAGCACAAAATTTTGATGTTGAAATATGATGTTGGTCTTGAATTGTTGAAATATTGAAATCTCAATCATGGATGTATAACACCACATAGACAATGTAGAAGTTAGAACCCTAAATGTTGGGAAAGAAAGTCATGCCTTACTCTTGAACTCTATTTGTTTAACTTGAAATGTGATCTCTCTAAAATTTATGACTCATGTGATGATGCTTCCAATTTGATGATCTATGTGACTATATGTTGACCATGATGCTCTATTGCCTAATTTTGGAATGATAGATATTGTAAGTGGTGATGATACCTTATGAGAATACTATGACGATCTTGATGTGGAATAGGAAAACTCAATCTTGATCGATGACTTGATTTAATTATGGGGACAAAATTTCTTTTGAGGTGGGGAAGATGTGACAACCTAAAATTTCCCCTCTCCTCAGGTAAGTGTGGTGCACTTCATCCTAGAGCTAACTCCTTACCCTATCCTTAAAAATATGTTTTGATGCCAGATTGTGTTATCATTTGTATTGGTGTCTTATGGTGACACTCAATTTAATAGGAAACCTAATTTTGAGCTATATTACACTTTATCATCTTTGTTCATATTTTGATCTCATATTTATTTACAACCTACCTTAATATTGTTTTCATAGCATAGATGATACTCTCATCTTTGCAACACATCTAATTTCATTTAAATTTGGGAAAGGATGAATGAATTACACACACTTGAATGTTTCCCTCTTAAAAGCTCGTTTTCACTTTTTCTCCCTCACCCTATTTGGGCTTCCGGCCGACATATATGATCCTAGTTGAGGGTGCATGACCCAGTTGTTTCCCACCCATCTCTCCTTCCTTTCTTTCCTCACTTCTTGGACCTCTCACATGGACTTGTTGTGGCCATTAGATCTATGTGTCGTGGATCCACGAGGGATCCAATGGCTACAAGATCATCACTTCCCCCACACCTAGGAGTTGCTATAGTAGAAGTAGAGTCTGCCACCTCCAGTAGGTCATTCACAACCTTCACTCTTTTACCTAGCACCTTTTGGTCTGCGTGTCCCATGACAAGCACCAATGGAGGCACAAAGGGTAGTTGGGCGGGGCCAAGGAGGTTGCCTCCTCTACATTTTCCCCTCCAATAGCCGTTGTCCATCCAAACCCTAGAACCCCACTTTGAAACACCCTTGAATCCTATTTCTGCACTCATTATCTCTAATGAGCCCCACTTACTGCTTCCCTTTTCTCTGTATTTTCTTTGTGCAACCTCCTTGCCTCCTTTCTTCGCACTGCAGCCGGCAACAGGTTTGAAAACCCTAGGTGTGGGAAGGTGAAGACACCTAGAGTGTTGGATGAGAAAGATGTGCTCCATATTTCTCAACCACTCTCACTCCTCCTACACTCCCGTGCTTATTTCCCTCTCGTCTCTTGCTCTCCCTTTCTCTCTCACTCGTTCACTTTCTCACAATGCCACGTATGTGCCAGTTTTCGAATGGCGGCATGCCATGAAAGCTTGGGCTTACATTCACCATCCCGTTATAGCCCTCTCTCTCCCACACACTGAAGCAAACCCATCTATCCTTTCCTTCACTCATAATAACATGCATGCCATCCAACCCCGTACTACCAGAATGAGGCGATGATGTTCAACATCATGCCCAGTTGACCGGTTCATGTGCAGCCACCACCCTCTGTTTCCTCATCACCCTCCATTGCCCCCATGCACAACACACCACTCTGAGGCGAGCTTCCAATGCTACTGAACCACACCCACCATGGGCCATGCACTCAGTAGTGATCTAACATGGGTCTGGGTAGGGTCTCGAGCCCAATCTCAGCCCACAAGGTGCTAAATCCCGTCTACATCGCCGACATCACCTATATATCTTTTTGATTAGAAAAATGCCATATTTTCAATAAAACTATCACATACATCTAATTCATTTGTACCTCACAAGAAATGTTGTAAATGCTTCGTTTATTAATATTTGGGTGTTAATGACACTCAATCATGTTTTTCCTTGTATCATTATGACTCTTAGTTGCTTTTTCTTGACAAGTCAGTAAATTTTGTTTACTTTTCATGTGATTAAAGGTCTTGGACCATCTAAATGGACACTAACAATCACATCAACCTTCCATGATTACCTTTGACCTAAAAAATGTCTATGCATACATAATGTGGCTTGATCACATGTGGGGATGTAGCTTAAATAGTCATCATCTAATCATGAAATATCAAAATAAGTAAGATTTGTGATGTGTTATGCCATGTTTTATGGATATCTTATATCTCATTACCATGAGTAGTTCAAAGACTCACATTAGTACACATTATGCCCTTATATGTGATGTTGGGTACCTATGCCCTTGAATCTTTAATACTTATGAAAAATGGATCCTAATGGCTAAAACCTATATTGTGAACCTCTAGTTCAATCCTCAAAATACCTTACAAGATGTGTTGCCTCGTATCACACTCGTAAGCACTCATGGCTTATATATGACAACTAATGCGATGTGAAAACATATATTGATGGTTTGACTCTAATCTTGCACAAATGACCCTCTAATGATTACCATGTATTCTTAGACTTTCAATCAGTAGGATTATCATGATATTACTCTATAATCCAAACTTTATCTACTTAGTGCTTCTATTGCTTGGAAATGTACAATATTGCATGATTTGACCTAGTAGGACTAGTTATGATCTTACATGTTTAAACAACGATGATGATCAAAATCTCATGATTCCCTTACTTCTAATCAGACCTTATCTTTATCTACAATTATTCATGAAATGGATGTATCACCTAGACCTGGACTATAGTTGATTGATTGCATGCATGCATGGAACTTTGGACCTAAGTTGATCTATTTGAAACCTAGTTCTAGAGGAACAACCACTTGACTTATATCATGTTTATCATAATCAAACCCTAGTGATATAACAAACCACATTGTCTCTTTTCTTTGCGAGTTTCCCTTGGTTTGGATCTTCACTAGGTATCCTACACAAGAATCATTACTCTTAAGGTACGCTTAATCTCTTGACCCTACTATGTTATAGTCTTGTTTGTATGTATACTCGTATGAGTGCTTGCATAGATAATTACTTGTTTGATCTACTGGTTCCCTATGATTAGTATGTTCACTTTGCTTATAGTATGTTGCATAAACCTTGAACATAATTGAACTTGTCCATTATACAGACCTTGGGTACCTACCTATATTCTCAGGGTAAGAGCACAAGGCATGAATGAAATAGGGTTAGCTCATTAACTTAGCTCTTGAGGTTCCTCACGTATATAAAAGGGTTAGCTAATGTTGAGCACCCTTACGATCCCTTCCTTTGAGGGAGTTGGTCAATTTCCATAATATGTTGCTGAGTATAATGGAACTGCACTTAAAATATGCTTGTATAAGACAAAATCGTTAATTTGTTCCCTCCTTGATGTATCTTCTTGCTTATTATCATGTTCTAACGAAGAAAAATTTTACTATTTGCTTAAACTATTTACATACCTTTTCATAGCGTACTCAATGCACTCACATTGAAATATATTGTTTATCAATTTTGGTAGTTGCCAAAGATCTGCTACACTCTAGACTCGAATGAAACACCAATGGGTTAAGACTGAATATTGAAATGGGAACATGTTTCTCTATCTCCTTTAATAATTTGTTATATCTTGTTATTATTGCTTATTCATATATATTGACTATGTGAAATTCTTGCTATCCATTCTAGGGATGGACTCCCAACTCCACTCCCCTTTGGCTGTGTATCCATTAGGAGTGCCGATTAGGGTAACAAACAATCTCTAACACCAATGATTGGCTGATTCTGACTGACCAGCTTGCCTAGAATGTCCTCAATGCGGTCTATCTTACTACGACTCCTATCTGGTTGTTATACACTAGCCTATTGTGGCTTGGCCTATTGTGCTTGAGAAACATCCTGTTGAAAGTTATTGGGATTCATCCAAGAAAACATGGGATCTTTCCTCTAAGAGTAGTAATTTCCTCCCTTGTAGTTATGTTGCCACATATGCATTCCTCTTTCTCTACTCTAGAGGAATTTCTAGATTTATGATCTAGTTCCTTGGAAATCTTGTCTAAGTTCTCATTCAATGTCGTAATGACTTTAGACTCACCAATGATTTTAATAGATGTTGGAACTTACCCTTCCACACCCCAAGATTGGTTCTTAGCCATGTTCTTCAATATCTCATGACACCTAGATGGCTTGTTGTTAAGGAAAAATCCTAAACCAGCACTACAAAGAGTGGTCCTTTCTCCTTTATGCATCCCGTAATAGACGGTCTTTACCTTGCGATAGAAATCCATCCCATGATGAGGAACCTTGCCAAAAAAATTGGAATCTCTCCCATGATTCAAAATAGGACTCCTCTACTTGTTGCTTGAAGTTTTAAATCTTCCCCACTAACTCATTAGTCTTTTAGGGCAAAAAGTAGTGTTCAAAGAATACATCAATCATTTAGTCTCAAGTTTCTATGGACTTTGGAGGAAGGTTGACGAACCATGAATTCACATTATCTTCCAATAAAGAAGGAAACAACTTCAAATAAATCATTATTGCTAGAATCATGTCAATCTTCACCAAATCACAACTTTACTCAATGTTATTAATGTGCCCCTTCAGGTCCTCCAGGGTGTGGCCATGAAATGCTTGTGATTTGACGAGTGCCACCAATCCAAGGTCAATCTTGTAACTATCCACATTAATAGCCTACCTCATGTTTGGTCCTAATTGTGTTGGGGCAAAAGAAGCCTTGATCTTCTCCCAGACAATCTCCTCTTCAACTACTAAATTTCTATCACCCATTTCTAGCTATTCTAATTGTGTGGGATGTGGTGGTGGAGTTGGGATGAGTCCTCCCATAGAATCACCATACTATCTTGTCCTATGCAAGAACTCCTCCTGGTCAGTACTTTATAGAGTTGGCCCTCTATAGTCAATGCTTCTTGTCTGAACCATGCACTAGTACCTAAAAATAAGAAAAAATACGGTGAGAATGAGATATTGGTGGTTAAATAAAAATTTGATTTTTATCTTTAAAAATGATGAAGAAAACAAAAAATGTGGCCTAGAGTGTTCGATCACAACACTAATAGTGTTGGACACACCGTCTTCTTCAACAATGGTGCCAAAAACTTGATTCTTGTAAACTACACGTCCAAAACAATGATGCACATATCAATGTAATATAGGCCCAAAGAGGCCCATATATTTTTTTTGGTCGGTTAGAGGCCCAGATATTGAACATAGGGAAAAAATATATCCACAGACTACTAATAATGATGACCTAATTAGCAAGGCCTAAAAAAAGAGTGATTAGTTTATCAATTGACTAAATTGGAGGAATTAAAACTAAAATTACTAGTTGTGATCACAATTGGAATGAATTCCTTAGGATTTTCATGTCACCATAGTTCACATTACAAATAACATCATTTCATTAATAAGTATTCCTCCTAACCCTAAACAAAGGGACCTGTAGTAAGAATTACCCACTCTTGCACCGTAATTCACTATAGAATCTAATATAAATCCTACTCTCGTAGCTATTTGATTATTAGTTAGGTGCTTTACTGAATTTTCTGGGTTATTTTGTTCACATTTGTATGCCCTCTCTCAAGGAATAGTATAAATTGTGTACAGATATAAGTTTTCCAACCCTTAATCCCTTCTCAAAGAAATTAATAGTCTAAGGAATCACCTATGGTGATCAGGCACAAGCAATTCATGAAGAAATCATAGAGACATGTTAAAAAATTAAGTGAAATATGCATATTAATTCATAACTATAAATTAGAATGAAAAACTAGGCTACTTGTGTATCCTAAGGAACAATGGGAATTATCCCCACATGATTTGCATTGTCAAATACATGGGAGAAAAAAAGAAAAATGTGGGAAACATTAGAAAACTAAAGTAGCCACTGAAGAAGATGGTCTGGATGACTCCCTCTCTCTAATGTGCCGATTTGCTAACCTCTGGTTGCAAATCCATCCAAAGGAGGAGCTCAAATCTCCCAGAACATGTCTTCTTTCTCTCCCAACTCTCGGTTTTTGTTCAATCGAAAAGTACATGATACCTAGGTCTGGTCATACTCTTACTATGTCATAGAATTGACTTAGGGAATCATTAAGTCCTGACTATTGGATTAGAAATAATATTTATTCCTGATGGATTTTTGGTACAAGTCAGTACCATCGAGTTGGGCTTTGGTAGTACCAATATTTCTCTTAAATGCTACCATTAAAATGTTGGTAGTACTGATTCTTGTGTCGGCACTACCAAGTTTCCTCGATTTAACTATATTCCTTTTCTTAAAATGTCAGTACCACCAACAATCTGTTGGGAGTACTGAGTTGATCCATTTCTTGTAAATTCATATGAAATGTAAACTATAAAGATCATAAGCTCCAAAATAATGATAAATCAACTGTGAATAGTAAAAATAATGAATATTTGATGTAGTTAAGTGTCACATTCTACTTATGATAAATCATGAACAATTAATATGAAATAGGCAATAAATACAAACAATACATAGTAAAACAAATTGTAAAAGAGATAATTATTTTGTTCATCAATTGTGTGCACAACTCTTTTTCACAATCCTTCTATGTGCTTCTAGGAACTTAATATCATTAAGGCTACCTAGTTAAGCCTGACTCAAAAGAAAGCATGATAGTTATGCACTCTACTTGGTAGGCCCACATAACAACCATCACACTTCCACGAGATAGACAACAAACCACGCTTGGCATGACCACGCTTAGTCGATCAAGATTTTCATGTGTGCTTTGTATAGAAATCATCTTAGACTTAATATTTATTGAGGGATTTTATATATAAGTACGTATACATATCCAATCACCACATACTTATAGTATGCATCATATACATGATATATTCACAAACAAAGAACATGCATTCACAAACATACAAGCAATTGCTATGGCCATACTAAAGCAGTTATTTGGAGCGACAACGAATTGCTACCACCTAAGGTTATACATCTCATGTAGAAACTGATACCATGCTGTTGGGACATGCCAGTCATTTGGTTGGACCCTCCAGTCAATCAGTTGGACTCCCGATCAGTCAGAGGAAGCATTTAAGGTCTTCAAAAGAGTTTAGTAAGGAGACCCCTCTCACCCTAATTTTTCTTGTATGGTACAATGGAATAGGCTAGACCAAAACCCTCCATTTTCAACTGATTCAACAACAAACATTCTTCTTCCAAGAGAAAGAAGAGCAAGAACATAGCTTATTATTCATAAATCTTCCTTTATGCCTATGTCGTCTTTTGTCAGGTTAAGGCATTCTAAGACAATATATAGTCAGACATGTGGCCTAGCCCTTCGGTGATTCTTGCTTCGACTAGGATTTTAGATTCAGGTAGTGAGAATTTGGGATTGGCTTGCTTTGTTTCTTTCCCTAAACTTAATCAAATCATTATTAGTTGACTGGAATCCTCCAATTGATCACTTGGGCATACATTTGATCGGTTGGCTCCTCCTACCAACGGCCTCCTCAGTCAATCAGTTCAACTTGGCTGGTGCAGAAGGTTTGTCTTTCCCAAAATAGAAATTAAAACTATCCTATTTCATATTACATTGTAAAAGGGAAAACCTCGAGTTACATTCGAGGGTAATACAGGAATAAGAGAACTAATTTACATTTGGAAAGGAGGGGAGATGCTCGATATGCAAACCAAGTAATAACAGAAAAGAAAACCAAACAACCATGAACACATATCCATCGGGGATTTGGCCATAACCACACATTTATCCACCATCAAAACGCTTTTAGGGAGACGCGTATTGGTTGCATATATGTGGGATCATAAGTGGTATTTAATCGGATATGCACTTTAATAATTTTAAGTATTTGCATATCATGCAAAAATCTTATCACATTGATTAAGATCCATGATAAACCATAAATTGACGTGGATCTGATACCACTATTGGGGAATAGGAATGATAGAGAAGGAAGCAGAAATGAAAAAAAATGTCCATATTCCTTTCCAAAAGATTGCATCAACAACGATGTATCTAGGAAAGAAGGTAGATGGAGATATACCTGGTCCTAGAGCAAGTCCAATAACTACTCTTTCACAATGATGTGCACTCCTCACAAGACTCACACGAAGAACTGACAATGACTGCCTCCTTGTGTAGCACCACAGACAGCGGTGCTTGTTTTCCTCCTATCATGGTGACAATGGCCTCCACACCTCTACATAGTCTATATATACCATTGGAAACTCCACATTGTGCTACCAAAACCAATAGGAAGGAGTTGTCCCTTCGAACGTCAATGTTCTAGAATTGACTTGCTCTTCCTTATTATATCTCTCTCACTTTCTCTCCCTTTTACAAGTAAGACTTGCTTGGACTCTCACATTACCACAATTATGAGAGGATAAAAATTGTCAGATCTTATTTTTGTATCTTCAAGAAGCCTTGACTGCCCCCCCCTATTTATAGGATGGCCAAGATCAAGGTTTCCTGATCATCTTAGAGTCAAAGAGACGAAATATCAAGAATCTTTTAGATGTTGTGAACCATGAAATGGTTTGTTCAGAGTTGAATAGGTCATTTCACATGTGAAATGATCAGTTCAATGCTTGAATTGATTGGTTCACATTATTTCCTATTAGAAAGCACATTAGCTTATTATGATGATGTGATAAATTGAGTTTTACTCATACTTTTGTCCAATTTCCAATTGTGACCTCCTTATGTTCACTCATGGTCCCAATTTTTTTTGCTACATAATTAATGTTGAGACTCAAATACAAAATTTGGTGACCAGTGTGACTTGTTTACACTTTATGACATTTTAATTGGGTTTAATAATCACCTTACTCAAAGAAATAAATTCGTTCCTCAAACTTCATCATCTTATCCTCAAACGTTTTCTACATATTCTACAAATTTTTTTGAAGCAATGATCCAAATTTCACTCAAATTGGACACTCCTACTAATTTCTACGATTTTCTGAAGTTTAATCACAAAATCCCTATTATTTTGCTTTTATTTCGACCCTTTTAAGTGTCAGTGTTCCATTGAGAAGGGCGGGAGTGATCCCTGACCCTCAGATCAGGAACTCGCAGATTGGGTCCTTGATCGAGCGGTCATAGGGTTGTCCCTTACCTCCCACAATCAGTAGGGAGGAGACCAAGGGGGCCGAGACACCATTTTTGCTCATTTTTTACCTGTTTCGAAAATCAAAAGGACCGGGATGGTCTGCACGCCAATCTGAATGCAAACACCCCTTTCCCCCCTCATATCCTTGTGCTTTGAAAATAATTGAGAGAAACCTCTCTCGACCTCCGCCATGGGCGAGGAGCCCTCTCTAACCCTAAACCTAGACCCTTTGGGCTATAAAATGAGACCCTCACCTTCAGCGAGCCCTGACGACTTCAAATGGCACCGCTACGACCTCCCCCTCTACCTCCTTCTTATTTCCTTCTTTTGAGCTACCCCTGCTTCGCCGCTGCGTTGCCTCATTGGTGCGGCCAGTCTGTTGTTGGATGAGCAAGCCCTGACCATCAGATCACAGCCAAAGGGCGACCAGATCCAGCAATCAACGACCGCAAGCTAGCACGCTCACCCCTCTCTCTAGTGCACGTGACCGGGAGGAATCTGCCTCCCATACAGAAGATCTCAATCTGATCAACACTGACTGAGGAATCCAATGGCCATCACTTCTTCTCAGCCTTCCTTTTTCTGGTAAATCTCCCC
Source organism: Alisma plantago-aquatica (assembly GCA_963693085.1). Taxonomy (NCBI): domain Eukaryota; kingdom Viridiplantae; phylum Streptophyta; class Magnoliopsida; order Alismatales; family Alismataceae; genus Alisma; species Alisma plantago-aquatica. The sequence continues at coordinate 1,023,646,056 of OY856410.1, forward strand.
CTCTCTGCCCATATTAGCAATAAATAGTCAAATCTTGTTTAAATCACAAAAAATGCATCATAGCCCCAAATAATTTGAGTAAATAGTCAATCTTGATCAGAAAAATCCATTTAAGGCAATAAAAATACTTACATAGTCCAATTCCTTGTTAATCGCATCGTTATGCCTAGTTTTGATCTCTTAATGTTGTAATTAATGACTCTAAATTGAGTTCAATCTTTGGGAAACCCTAGTTCCTGATTCTAATGATCATTTTGAGACACCAAATCAAATTTTACAAAATAAGAGTTAGATCTAATCTTCTGAACTCATTACCCTAGAATATGAATCATGTACATTGAAATAAGGATTACTCTTGTAATGATGATGATTAACCTTAATCTGGAAAACCCCTTAATCATATGTCTGACCATGAATCTCCCTGATCTAGTTTTGAATCCAATGATACTATTTCATATTGAAAATGATCTAGAGATTTTAATGATGATAATAATAATTAGGATTGGCATGTGTTCCTAAATATACCTAGGTAGGTCATCCATTCATGAAACATGCTTGATACTTGAATAAATATTAGACATTTGGAAATATTGTTGATGACCTAACCCTAAGGTAGAGATAGGAAAATGTAACCCTAATCTCAAATAGTGAAGAATGATTCTTTAAAACTACGATCTTGACCCTTGATCCAATATTTTGATCTATTATTTGACTCAAGGGGTTGATCTACTCTTTCTTGGGATCTATACTCCAAATACTCATTTAGAAAGGTACTCAATTATATAACTCCTCCTTGATTGTATTGAAGATACTTTTATGTATCTCTTGACTATATACTTGGCTACTTACTTGGATGAGCTACTGTTCCCTATGATTAGTCTTATATTTTTCTATACTATATATTGAAAAAACATGAAAACATAATTGCATGCCCATTATGACTGCCTGTATATTGATAATGATGATGACATTGATAATGTTGATAATGTTGATATTGATTGCAAGCAACCCCTCATTTGGAGGTGGACTTGTACATTGGCCTCCTACCTCATATGGAGAGAAGGAGCCCAGTGATTTTCCCCATCGTGTTGGGGTGATAAAGTCACACATGCTTCTCTAATTACAACATAATGGGAACTCGTAATAAAAATCAAATCATTTGAAAAACTTGTCGAATAACTTTTGGTTCTTGCAAATTGCTTGTTATATTTTCAAAATATAAGTCCTGTCAAGTATACTTATTTTCTTATAAACTATTTTACTTGATTTTGATAGTGTATCATGCAATTGCATGATCGTGTCTCAATTTTCTTGATTTTAGGCAATACAAATGGAATACTGAATAAGTTCACTTCTGCACTCTACATACTCTGATGACAAGGATATATTGGAAAAATCTCCATATTGGGTTAGTTTTTTCTTTATATCTCCAGTTTTTGAGTTATTATTTCTTATTGTATATGACAGTGTGTTAGAACCTATCGGGCCACTCAAGGATGGGTGCTTCAATCCTCTTACTACTATCTAGGTAGTAGGATTGGGATTGGGGTAAGAATGGTTCTATGACAGATGATTATTTAATAACAAGAAGTCAACATTAATCCTTGATCCAATTGTATTGATCATTGAGTCAGGTGATTCATTATTTGAACCTTTCAGTTCACTTTTGAATTGGTCGATTCATAATCTTGTTAGTCAATATTCATCGATTGTTGTTTATTGAATACCTAAACACTTTAGTAATCAAGTTAAATCATATTCATGAGTGAATTCTTTTTCTAGGTGCATCTTATGTGTGTGACCCTATTGGTCCCAATTTATGTTGACAATGAATGTTTATAACTAACATCACAAGCAATGAGTGGTATCTAGCATTAAATCATTTCTATCCAAGTAATTGAAAAGTTCAAGAACAAATTCAACCTAAAATTTGTGATCAGTGTTACATTGATCGTATGGTTCCTTTTTCTCTGATATCTGGATTGAACTCAAAACATGGAGTCGCCATACTCTTAATGGTCAATCCATGTTCTATGAACTAGAACATCCTATTTTAGATGCATGTGAACTCACATATCACATATTGAGTCACATGAGTATGGCCATATGTTTATCAAGTGGGCAGGATATCTATCTTCTGTAGGAGGGACAAATTACATCTACATCACTCACACTCAATTCCCACGTATCACAACGCACTGGAGCATCACCTTTATAGAAACCTTATTCTAGGTTGTGTTGGATGATAACAAAATACATCAAACATGTGATGAGTATAGTGAATTCAAGTCTAAGAACCACAATCATGACTATCACTATGAGGGTTGATTCTGACTACCATTCCATGGTTTCCATGTATCACTCTCATGGTAGTTTTATCTGATACACTGTTCTCTAACATGTACCTATGTGTTTGACTTGATATCACATATCATGAAAAATGAGAATTTGTCATCAGTCAACACACACTCTAGTCTTGTGTAATACTATTGTCTATTTTTCTTTCATGGTGATATCCAACTAGGAACATAATAAGAATGCATGTACTCTTTGTTTATATGTAGGCTTAGAGAGACAATCCTATGATGATTGTAATGGCATATCTTGTAAATGATTTAATTAATAATGAATCCAATGTTCTAATTTTTTTTTATTCAGTTATGAGAAAATGATGTAACATAATAAATGTCTAAAGAATTATAAAACTCAATTACACATGCCTTCGGGTTGAGGACCTAAACAATGACATCATGCATATGTCAAGAGTAAATCCATTCTTGTTATGTCCCTAGTCATTTGTTATTGTGGAAGGTTGTTAGATAACAATAACACGTAAGACTAGAGTCTGTGTTTGGTTGGTGACAGAATCTCATTAAGTCATGATATGTGATATCAAACCAAACACATGATACTTGTTAGAGGACAGTGTATTAGACAGACCCACCTTGAGAGTGATGCATGGAAACCATAACATGGTAGTCAGAATCATCCCTCACAGTGATGGTGGTAATTGTTGTTGTTATAAATGAAATCACTACACTAGTCACTTGTCGTTCAATGTATTTTGACATCATCAAACATGACCTTGAATAAGGGTTCCCATAAAGGTGATGCTCAAGTGCATTGTGACACACGGGGATTGAGTGTGAATAATGTAGATGGCATTTGTCCCACCTACAAGTTATTGATATCTGGGCCACTTGATAAGAGAGACTGGGAAATGTGTGGCTACACTCATGTGAATCAATATATGATATGTGAGATCACATGCATCTCAGAAAATCTTCTCTAATTCAAAGAACATGGATTGAACGTTGAATAGGGTGAAGAATACATGCCTCTAGTTCAATCTGGATATTAGAAATAAAGGAACTATAAAATCACTATAACACCAATGAGAGATTGTAGGTTGAAGTTGTTCTCCAACTTTATGGTTACTTGGGTAGCAATGATGTCTTTCTAGATACCAATCATTACTTGTGATGTAAAATCAATTATTAACATTCACTACCAACATTATTTGGAACCTATAGGGTCACACACATAGTATACACTTGAAATAGGAGTTTATTCATGAATGTGGTTTTAACTTTATCACTAAAGAGTTAAGTATTGAATTTACACAACAATGATTAAAAGTCATACGATTTGATTGTGAACTGACTAGTTCAAGCATTGAACCAATCAATTCTAGTGTCAAGCCAATTGAATCAACTTTGTCAATCAGGTCCATGAGACAACCAGTTCAATAGGTGAACCACAGGTCTATGAACTAGCAAGTTCAGGTTGTGAACCGACTAATTAGTTTATCAATTCAGTTATATCCTAGATTGGTGCTGACATCTTGTTATGCATTAACCCAATATTAATTGCCAATACAATTGTGATAGGGAAACATATTGAAACAACTAATTCAAGGGTTGAACCAATCTAATCACATGCAAATTGATCCATTCATTGTTGAACCGATGACTTCATCATTCGCAGGCTACAAAAATTCAAGAATATTCTATCTCTTCAACTCTCTCTTAGACTATAACTCCTAACCTAGACCCTCCTATAAATAGAGGTGTAACATCTCCAAAATTTCAGTCTAGAACATAACCAATAATGTTAAGTCACCAATTTATATTCTCATAATGATGTTAAATTCTAGAATAAAAGAAACACACAATGATTCAAGCTTTTATCACATATTAGCTTAATAATTGAACACAACTTATCCCTAAACGTGCAATAGCAAATAATGAGGGTTTAAGTAGAAATTGACCCTACTTTCATCCATGTTATGCTCTTTTTTTTGGTACTTGAGTACTTTATGATACATTATATATTCCCACAATTTTTGTAGGGTGACACCTTGTGAATATGCATTAATTACCCTAAATAAATAAATCATGGAATACATATTTTCCCTAACTCAACTGTTAGAATTGAGTTGATTTTTAGATTCCTCATGTTTGATTTTGCAAACATGCTAGGTTTCATGTACATAGGATGACATTAGGTATAATAATTGATGCAAGGAAGAAAAGGAGGATAACTACATGTAATTTAACCTAGATGTCCATTTGTAAAATTGATTAACATGGTAATACCTATGTTCACAAGATCTATCAAATTTTATCTTGCCATGCATCAATGATTTTCTTGCATCATATCAAACGCACCTCGTTGGCCTCTAGATGAAAATCTAAAGGTAGGGAATTGATCTCCTACCTTGTGCGTTTTCCGTGCTGAGGAGGATATTATTCACTACTACCCGTCAACCCCATCTCTATCTCTCTAGTCCATGATTTCCTAATTTCTTTCCACCACTAGATGTGACATTAGTGTTAGTCTTGCACACCCTAGATCCACCTATTTCATCATCTACAACGAAAACACACAATTCTCATTTTCCTCTCTCCGGCGGTGCAAGTGAGCAGATCGAGTCTTAGACCATAACAGTGAGAAAGGGGGGTTCTTGAAGCTTCACTAGACCACAACAAAACCTTATCAAGCTTAAATTTGTCTTGAGATTCCCTTAGGTGCCACCATAAATCTATGCACTAGATACGGCGAGAACATTTGAAGTCCTCCGACCACCACTGTCAAATTAATCACCCAACAAGCTTCCTCAAGTATATACCTTCCTTTACTGGTGTTTTTTGTCGGCACAATTTAATCTCGAATGGTCTGCAATCTATTTCATCTTTCTGGAGATAGTGAGCCCAATTGTACCATCATGATAGTTTATTATTTATAGTTTTTCCTTTCCACATCTTCATCAGATCATAGAGAATCTAACTTCACGTTTATATAAAAGTATCCACATCGGAAATGCCATTTTTCATCCTCAAGCACCTTGCTCTGTCCTGGCTATGGCGATAGCGTGAACCTGGATCTCTAGTGCTCTTGGGAGCCTCAACCAAGGCCTGTCGTGTTTGACACTGATAGGGGAACTCCCTCGATGAGAGTGTTCCTAAAAACTGGCCTTGTGGCACAGCCTTGGATCAGAGCTTCATGCTCCATTAGAGCAGCTCACACCATTGCCAAAGAAGGAGATGCCGAGTTCACAATTGACCTTTTCATCCCTACTATTCTAATCTATGTCTCACACCACCATAGATGTATCAGGTATTTTTTCAGTCCATTTTGATATCAAACTTCTTCTAATAAAGTGAGTATATGACTAAGTTAGTCCTCATCATAGATAAGTTTTGAAATTTGTGTGAAGGGCAAAGCAGTCTTTACGCCTTATTCTGATTCAAGATTTCAACAATTGTTTCACGAGATTTATCTAGATGATGATTGGTTAAATTTAACCCAATCATAGATAATTCATAGAAATGAATGTAAATCTCAGATGGGGACAACCTATATATGGTGGTTGATTAGTTTTTTCAAGATCTAGCAAATGGTCTAAGATTTAGAGCCTATTTTAGGTTTATTTTCACAAAGTTATAGACCTAGCATAATTAGGATTAGTGATCCTAATTAAGAAACCTTATATATTACTATAGGTTGATTAAAAGTTAAATCAGAAGAAATGTAGATTCCTCATTCATTGCGATAAATGTAAGTGGTTTGTGGCCATGACTATTTAATATTTATTATTCTTAGGATGCTCACATGTCTATGGTATGAAGTGAGATATTCATGATTTATATGCTTATGGAAAATCATGTTCATGCTAAGAAGTTAAAATTTATGTTATGTTCATGTTTAAGATTTCAAATGAAATATTATGTATCACTACCATGTTAATGAATCAAGAATAATGATAATCATGTGTATGAATTAAGAAATTATGGAAATCATGTTTAATATTAAGAAATCATGTTAGGTTAATATGGTCCTATCAATCATGTTTAAGTGATCCTTAATTGGCCTTATGAGCTATGTGGGAGCATTATGTGATCCTTAGTCGGCCTTCTGTGAGCCTTAATAGGCCTTATGTGAGCTGTAACTAGCCTTATGAGCATCGTGGTACATTAAGGAGAGAGACTATATTAACTCAAGATAAAATACACAATTTTCATGTAATCATGTAGATTTACTTGAGCCTTCAAGTAATCATGTTATTCATGTTAATTACTCATGTTTCAAGTTATTTTCATGAAATAAGATTTAATTTAAGATAAGATTTAATTTGACATCATATTATGGAGTTAGACCCAGGCCTTAGTGCATATAAACTCAAGAGACATGACCCATGCCTTATTGTAGGTCATGAGGCCCAAGCTCTTTGTGCATGCCAATTCAAATAAGATGACCCAAGGCACAATGCAAGTCATGTGACTAGGTACCAGTGTACAAGTCTCCATCATAAGTTATGTAAAAAATAAAAGAACTAAGCTTAAAGAAAGATCATATATTCATGTCCAGGTTTCCTTCAATTTTTATGTTAGCTTTCTTGCATAATTTTAAATAGTAATCTATAATCATTTTCATATTCTAGTATTTCATATATATAAAATACTCACGCCACTCATTGATTACCATTTTTCTCATGCATGGTTGGGGATGAGATGTCCGCAAGTGAAGAGCACAAGAGGATTAGGACATTATATACTGAGAACATGGAGAACCTAATGAAAGACTAGGAGTTCCCTAGTGGGGTGCCATTATCCACCTCAACTTCTTTTACACATTAAGGCTAGTTTTTCATGTATATATATTTGATTTATGTCATTAGTTGTTCTAAGTTTCACTTTTATATAAACTTTTGAGAATAAGAATGAAAAGTATGTCGTGTGTTGGTTGGATTTCAATTGTTCTTGATGCATGATATCTAATGCAAGTGTCACCCAACTTATATTATGAGTTAGAAATTAATGCTTACGCTCATGTGCATATGTGCAAAATTTGGGTTGTTATAACTTAGTATCAGAGTGAAAGGATGATTGGCCATAGGGCACTCTCATAATCTCAAATATTTAGATAACATTTTAGGTCCCTGAGGTACACATCTCCTTATGCATCCAAGATTTAGAGGATGAAGTAAAGAGGTTAGGTCAGGCATCTTCATTATATGAGGAGTGTGTAAAGGTAGAAACCACAAAAGGAATATAAGTCTAGAGGTCCATGTATAATAGGTTATGAGTATTATGGATAGATGTCCATCTAATTTGGACCTTTTGTATTAACCTTCGCATTTTACATGTCCTCTCATTTCTCAATGGTTTGGCCAATCAATTGAGAATTGTAGACGGTATTCCATGAGCATAAGAACTTATTATGTGTCTATTTCTTACTTACTAGTGCAGGTGGTATGGGACATGTGCCCTAGTGGGTTGTTGGAGAGTTGCATAATGAGGTCTAACGCCATTGGATATGTGCCTGATCAACACATATCTGGGGATGTCAAAGATGGTTAATGTAAAAGACCTAATTTAGATAGTCACCTAAACCTAATACGATTGGTTAGTAAAATCCATTATTTATGCCAAGGTAAGATGCCAAATAAATTCATGATTAAGTTGCGAGGATAAAGAAAGTCAATAAGAGTAAGTTTAACAAAGTAATGTTGATTAAGTGATTATATGATATAGGTGAGCACATTGGTTCAATGAGCACTTTTGTGTAATGAGATCTTTAGATAAATGAGTACTTTGGTGTAGTGAGCTCTTTGGAGCAATGACAACTTGGGTGCAATGAGTACTTTGGTGCAAGGTTACGTATATAACTTACCTTAATTATCTTAGTAAGTAATAAGATTATGAGAATCATAGAGGTATGTAAACTTTTTTTTTTCATGGTAGATGGTGAAGTTATGATTTAGGTTTAATTGTTATGTATGCATGTGTTAGCATGCATCTATGTGAAATCCTAATGTGGGTAGTACCATGTTAGAACATACAAATTTCAGGGATGAAATTTTTGTAAGGTTGGTAGAATTGTAACATCTCCAAAATTTTAGTCTTGAATAAACATGACCAATAATGTTAAGTCACCAATTTATAGTCCTATAATGATGTTAAACCCTAGAATAAATTTAACACACAATGATGGTGGTTAGTGTGAGTATTGCAAACCCTAACTCCACCAATTTCATCATCTACAATGAAAACAACTAGTTCTCGCTCTCCTCTCTCCACCGGTGCTAGCGAGAAGATCGAGTCTTAGGCCTTAGAGGTGATAAAGGAGGGTTCTTGAAGCCTCACTAGATCACAAGAAAACCTTATCAAGCTTAAATTTGGCTCAAGCTTCCCTGAGGTGCCACCATAAAGTCATGCATCGGTAGAAAAGACGATGAGTTCATTTGAAGTCCTTCGGCCACCAATGTCGAATTAAATGCCCAGTAAGCTTCCTCAAGTCTATGACTTCATTTACCTGGTGTTTTTAATTGGCAAGATTTAGTATCAAGAGGTATCTGAGCTATGGCTTCTTGCCAGAGACAGCGAGCCCAGTTGGGCCACCATGACAATGCCTTTTTTATAGCTTTTTCTTTTCGCATCTTCACTAGATCACGACAAATCTAACATTTCCTATGTATACAATTCTCCACAGTCGCAATGTCATTTTTCATCCTTGAGCACCTTGAATGTGTTGGATATGTTGGCAGCATGAACCTGGAGCTCCAGTGCTCCAGGGAGCCTCAACTAAGGCTTGTCATGTTTGACACTGATAGGGGAACTCCTTCAATGAGAGTGTTCCCCAAAACTAAATATGTGGAACGACCTTGAATCAAAGCTTCAGGATCCATGGGAGTAGCTTGCACCATGGACAAAGAAGGAGAAGTTGAGTTCACAATTGAACTTCATGTCCCTACTATTCTAATGTATGTTTCATGCCACCATAGTTATATTAAGTATTTTGTCAGTCCATTTTGATATCAGTGCCTTATAATCAAATGAGTATGTGATTTTATAATCAAATGAGTATATGATTAAGTTTGTACATGTCGTAGATATGTTTCAAAATTTTGTGAAGGTTAACACAGTCTTTGCACCTTATTCTGATTTTGAATTTCCAAAATTGCTTCATTGGATTTATCTCTATGACAATTGGTTAGATTTAACGCAATCTTAGATAATTCATAGAAATTAATGCACAGCTCAGAAGAGGACGACCTATATATGGTTTTTGATCAGTTTTTTAAGATCTAACAATTGGTCTAGGATTTAGAACTTGTTTTGGGTGGGTTTTCACGAAGTTATGACTTAGCATAAATAAGGTTAGAGATCCAAATTAAGAAACCTTGTATGATTATAACATGTTGATTTAGCGTTAAATTAGAAGAACTATAGATGCCTTATTCATTTTGGTAAAGGTAAGTGGTCCATGCCCATGAGTATATAATATCTATTATTCTTAGCATGTTTACATGTCTATGTTGTCAAGTAAAATGTTCATAATTTATATGCTTATGGAAAATCATGTTCATGCTAATAAGTTACATTTATACTATGTTCATGTTTATGATTTCAAATGAAATATTATGTATCACTGTCACGTTAATGAATCAAGAATATTGATAATTATGTATAAAGAATTAAGAAATTATAGAAATCATGTTTAAGATTAAGAAATCATTTTAGGTTAATATAGTCCTCTCAATCATGTTTAAGTGAGCCTTAACTGGCCTTCTGAGCTATGTGGGAGAATTATGTGAGCCTTAACCAACCTTATGTGAGCCTTAACATATCTTAAGTGATCTTTAACCAACCTTACCAACACTGTTGTGCATTCAAGAGAGGGACTCTACTAACTCAAGATAAAATACACAATTTTCATGTTATCATATCGATTTACTTAAGTATTCAATTAATCATGTTAATTATGTTAAGTACCCATTTTTCAAGTTATTTTAATGCAATAAGATTTAAGTTAAGATAAGAATTAAGTTGAAATCGGGTTATGGAGTTAGACCCATGCCTTAGTGCAGGTCAACCCAAGAGACATGACCCAGGCCTTTGTGTAGGTCATGATACCCAGGCTCCTAGTGCAGGCCTATTACAACCCCAGTTTTGGGTTCTTTTGGTGAGAAATGTAATTTCTCATATTAAAGAAATTGGAACAAATAATGATATAATTTGTTTTGAATAAATGAGTTTCGTTTACAATAGCCTTGATGATTGTGTTGTGGGCTTTATTGGCTATTGGGCCCAATAACAAGGAAATTCAATTAGTAAATGAATAATTGAATTTTTAGGAAAAGAAAAATGTGGAAACCTCTAGAAGGAAAATCTAAAGAGGGATTTCGTGCCTCTTGGGTTCCTTGGGTTGCAAGGAGTCCAAATTTGCATAGAAAGTACAATAAGAAAAGAAAGGATCAATTAAGTATTTCTTTATTAAGAAAGAAATTGAAAATAATGGTAAAATGTGGAAAACAAGTGAAATGAGGTATAATTGAGTTATCCTTTGTGGATTTTCGTATTCAAAGGATTCCTAATGTTAAATGGAATACGAATGAGGAAAATAAAGGAGAAATAAAGAGAAATCCTCAAAAAGATATATTTTAATAAGAAATAAATGTGATAATGAGAAATACTGCATATAGATGCATCTAGAAGGATAATAAGTATCCTTGAAAAAGAATTTCAAAATAATGGAGTGTCTTGGGATCCAAGGAGTCCCAATAAAGAGGAAAAAAAGAGAAAATACCAAAATTGCAAAATATAAGGATAATGTGTTATATAAATTAATGACTTTTGGTATAATAAAAAAGAAATATCTTTTAATGGATATGTATTGTTGGCATTTTGGAAATACCTTTCACATAAAAAGAACTCTCATATGATAATGGTAATTAACTAATTGATTGGAGGGAAAGTATTGTGTATTGGATTATCTCAACCCAATCAATATTTAGATATATAGTTGATCGTTTCTTTCCTTATACGTTAAGGACACCCAACCCAAGGTATGAAAGAGGGAGGTTTTGTAGTGCTTGGAAAAGAAAGACGAGAACAAGCATATATATATATATATATATATATATATATATATATATATATATATATGTTCAAGCAAGAATGGTACCCTCTTTATTCCTCATGTAAAAGCTGGTGGGTCCCCAAACACCACACCAGAAAAAAAAAGATACAGAGAGAGTATATATACAAGCAAGGGATAGCAAGCTACATAGGGATATCCCTGGGTAAGAAAGAACAAAGCCCAGCCGGGTAGCAAACTCAAAACAGCAGAACAGAAATGGAACAAGGAGCTACAGAAGGATATACATTAGAGCCCAGCAAACACCCAGACCCAAGACAGAAGAAGAGAGCACCCTCGCAAAGATCACAACATATCTGCTAGAACCTAGCCAACAATAAGAAAAGACAGAAGCACCAAACTAAGTCAAACAGCAGACAAACACCCTATAGAACCTTCCAAGCAGACCTTAATACGAACCAACCAGAAAGGATAGATGGAGAAAAAAGAGACATAGGCCAATGCTAGCCTAGAAGCTTTATAACCCACCAAACAAAAGGATCATAAAGCATAACATCAACCATCAAACAAAAAACCTCCAAATAGCACACACTAGAACTCAAACCAAGCAGAGGCACGTCTTCAAGCCAGTAGAAAAAAGGCTGCATCAAACTAATCATACAAGAGACTGAAATCCCTGCAAATCATAGTCCAAATCTTATCTTCATCAGGATTCCAATTCCAAAAAATAACCCTATTTCAAAGCTGCCATATATGATAGACAGAAATCGAGAAAAAACAAGACATTTTCTTGTCAAAGTAGCTCCGAATAACCCACCAATCCTTAGGCTCAGTGGACATATAACCATCCTCTACACCTTTCCTCCAAATAGATCGAGTCATGGTGCACTCCAGAAATAAATGCCTAGCCGTCTCTTCATTCTCCTTACAAAGCATACAAATTGAAGGCATGAGGTAGCCCGTACTCTTCAGCCAACTCAAAACAGGTAAGCAATTAAGTCCCAACTTCCAGCACATCACTTTGTAATTTTTAGGAATTTTAAGCTTCCATAAATGCTTCGCCCAAACAAGATTCGGCCATTTAATCCTGATACAGTTCCAAACATCTCGAACCTTTACCACCATCTTACCATTAAAAGTGATCCTATCAGGCTTATCAGAAGTAGTAACATTTTCATTCAAGAACTTCAGAGAAGGACCCAACCTCCTATTCACAGGGAACTTCCACTGATTATCCTGCATAATGGATTCAATCTTAATTAAGTTCCCCAGCCCTAGCATCAAGCACAATCTTTTGTCAACACACTCATTGAGGAATTTGGACCCCTTAAGCCAGGGATCACCCCAGAGAAGAATTTTATCTCCTTTTCCAACATGAAACGAGACATGCTCCAAAACAACCTTTCTAATCTTCATGAGATTTTTCCAGATCCAAGAATGATTTGGACTACATATGTGATTCCAAATCGAATTTTTATTTAAATATTTGTCATGAACCCACTTCACCCATAAATTGTCTTTATCACTAGCAACATTCCAGAAATTGATAATCAAACCAGCTTTATTTATAACTTCTGTGCTTCTAATACCAAAGCCTCCTTCATTTTTAGGTCTGCAGATATTATCCCAGCTAACATGATGCATCGCTCTCTTCTCCTCCTTATCTACCCAAATAAAACTCCTACAGATCCTATCAATTTCATCAATAACAGAACTCAGTAAAGGGAAAACAGCAGTCCAGTATACACTATAGGCAGAAAGAGTAGACCTAACCAGCTCTACTCTCCCTGCAAAGGATAAAAGGTTAGTTTTCTAGCTATCCAATTTTGTCTGGCTTATATATATACAGGTCTGCATAATGAGTGATTCAGAGATTGCCTACCCTCTCCCCTATGTCTCTCTTCGGACACCTCAATATCCAGTTATCCCTCTTCCATCTTGACGTTATGGTTTGGTCGGTGGTTCATTCGATGATCCCTTGACCTGGAAGAGATCGAGTGTAGCTCCATGAGAATATCTTCTGATTATGGGATGCGCAGAACCTGAATAGAGCAACAACCCTGGGCGGTGATCCCTTAGAAACCAGCCTTTCTTCTCCTTCTTCCGTCTTCCATGGGAGGGCATCTGCACCGATGCTGACTCATGGTCCAGGGTGCCGTCAAGGTGGTTGTTTGGTGCTGAAGATCCTTGAACTGCCTATGAAATCCAGTGTGGAGCCATGGTCTGCAAACCACCGCTCAGCCAAGGGATAGCGTCTCCCTCCAGGTGGCGCTCCCTGAAGGCTAGGGAGGCAGCGATCCTCTGCGCCTGGGTGGTGAGACCTTGTGGCTGGAGGTAGAGGGAAGCCATTGGAAATGAGGGACTCCTCCTTGGTGGCCTGCGAGTCCAGGAAGAAGAAGGGAAGATGCGCTGGTCACAGCTAGGGCTTCCACAGTAGGGAGATCGCGAGGAAGATGAAGGCAGAGTCGGTTGGACAAGTTTGCCCCTCCGTGGGTTGAATATGTTATAACTTACCCAAGGGCAATTCAGACATTTCAAAATATTTCCCAAACCAAGCCACACCAACGTTGCATGGGAATGGACACATGGTGCCCTCTGATTGGCCAAAGTAAGTGATTTATTGCAAAAATTATATCTAATAATCAGTAGCTCAGATGAATACGAATAATATATGCATTTTGCTCGGAAAAATGAGAGGAATTCAATAAAAATATGTTTAGAAGCCATTTCATTTTGAAATTCAAAAAGTAGTGTAAGTTATCAACTTTGATGAATTAAATATTAAGAAACTCTACTTTGAGATGATTAATGAAATTGGTAGAGTTTAATGGGTGATTAAAGTTGATATTAACCTGTTAATTGTAAAAAGGTACATTAAGATCAAAAAGGATGAACTTTGCACGTAATCCATTTAATTTAGAGTTTATGGCATAAATAGGCTTTAATGGGCCTTGAAACCCTAATGTTGGTAATTAGGACTACGAATGGCTTTAATTATTCAATTTCATGTATAGAACTGGGTTTTTATGGTTATAAGCTATTTCGAACAGTAAAGTTCCTAATTTGTGGATAAAAACCCTTAATGTGGAATTTGGGTTTCCTAGTAGATAAAACGTAAAATTAATGATAAATAATGTTCATATGTGAATTAGACCATAATGAATTATGAGTTGTTAATCTGAGAGAAACTAAAGGTGATAACTGAGTCTAATGACCTTGAAATAACTTAAAAGGATAAAAATGGTAGTTTGGGTATAAAAGAGAAAAAATCAACTTTAATTGGGCTTATGATGTTGAAATTAGGGTTTATGAACTAAGAAAGAATTAAATATGATAAAAGCATTATGGAGGCAAAAACCCTAATAAAACCCTAAAGTGGTCTAGAAAGCCTAAGGTGGAATCCAAGTCTAGCTTTAGAATGTTCTGGATAAACTATAACACTTGGATCCCATGCATTAATTTTAGGATATTGTTGATTGCTTGCTGTGTGTTCTTTATCCTTATTGCTTGGACAATCATGTTGCTTTGGATCAGGTATGTGGTTAATTATGAATAACCGCCTTAGTTTCCCGAGGATTTTTCAGATGGTTAATCGCATTGAATGCAAATTATCAGTTTGGATGTTCATACTTGCAAATCATAAAGTCACTATGATTATCACATTAATAATAGATGTATGTATTCTCATACCTACATGCCACCCTGATGGATGATGCCAAAGGTCAGGCCCAAATGGGTAGACCAATGGGCATCATAAGTGGTGACCCCAGGAACTAAGCTCAAGAATGAGAAGGTGGCCTATGATATTGCATGACTAGTGGGCACCATGAGTGGTGACCCCCAGGCACCAAGCTCGGGATTAAGAAGGTGGCCTTAACTCATTGGAAAAAGAAACCCTAAGGTGGGTATGCCAGGGTTAGGGAAAAAGCGGTGGAGAATGTCATACTAAAAAGTGTAAATTAGCTTGTTAATTAACTTTCTTGTGATAATTAGATTGTTATCCATATGTGAAAACTTTTGGTTGTCCCCACATACCAGCATATTCTAATACGCTGACTGACGTTTGTTTGTCGGCATTTTAGGTACAAGCTTGAAAAGGACAAAAAATAAAGTGGCATATGCGAAATTAATTAAGAGTTAAAGTACAAAGGAGAATTAGTTAGAGTAGACTCATGATGCGGATAGATGTAGATATCCCAGTTTTGAAAAGGTATGCAACATTTTATTTTATACCAGTTTCCAGTTTAGTTGGTAAAATTTATTAATTGTTATTGATTATTTGTCGAACCTTTTATCTGGGTTATTAGATAACGGCTCTGATCTCTTGGTATCCCTTAAGTGGGGGTTACTGGGATACGAGGTCATTACAATTGGTATCAGAGCGAAGGTTCCTCACTTAATCTTTAATAATTATTAAATTTTAAAAATTTTGTAGAACCCAAGGGAGTTATTAAAGGATTATTCAAAAGGCAGAGATGTCTAGAAAAGGATCACGACCGGGGGCTGGCAATATTTTCCTCCACACCGCTAGTCGGAATATGAGGACTCCCGGATCCGTGTGACTGCCTGGCCAAAGTCTTAGGGTATGATTCGAAATAAGATACCTTTAGGACTCTCTCATCTTTTTCATCCCTTCTCGACTCAAATTCTATTAAGGACCTTAAGGATTAGGATTTTCTATCTTTTCCCCACCCTCTTGAGGTATGGGTAAGGTTGATAAGGATTAAGGAATCCTCCACCAAATTAATAAAAAGCATGTAAATAAGATGTCATGGACATAATCTTAATAGAGTAAGCGTAAAAGAATAGATAAATTCTTAGGTCGTATGACACGAGTTGTCATTGCCCTCAGGAGAGACCTACGGATAGACCTCCTTGTCAGGAAGATGAGTAGAGAGAGTTAGTCTTAAAAGTAGAGACCTAGCACATACTTTAAGGATGATGTTAACCCTAACCCTAAGTGAGGGTTAGAGAGAGAGATGACATGAAGAGTTGGATATCTTGGTAAACCAGGTGTGAGTAGACATGTTTTGAGATTGTGAGGTTGGGTGACCTAGTGCCTTTGACGACCTAACCCTGGAAAGGGTCGTGCATGTTAGAGTGAAGGATAACTCCTTCATTGATGAGGTTAGAGAAGAACCAATAGAAACCTTATGGGATGTTGCAAGAAGAGTATAGATTGCACCCACATTACATCAGTAGTACAAGCAGTAAGTTAAAACTAAGGCCAAAAGGACAAGATGGATGGCTTATGAGATAAGCATAAGGGGCTATGTATAATCATGAGCAAACATAAGTTTGAGCATAGGCTTCACCCATGTAGAGGTATGCCTGTGAGCTTGATCCTTCATGGAGAGAGGACCTCTAGTAGTATGGATGAATGTGGAGTCAGCTCTAGAGATAGAAAGTAGGACCCCATCACAGAGGTTGGAAGCCTAAAACCCCAAAATATGAGGAACAGTGGGGGGTTGACAATAATGCAACCTAAGTGGATGATAGTGGTTGCCTTATGCTTGACCCCTGGAGGCTGATGATATCTTGGTTGCCTTTAGAGGAACCAAACCCTAGAGAGAGGATGATGCTTCTAGTACCTATGTGCGTATGGTATAAGTGGTTACATGTTGAGATGAGACAAAGAGTGCCTTAGACCCTGAGGAGGTTTAAGTAACCAGTTGTGAGGCATGATACCTAGTTGGTAGTCCTTGAGGAGAACTCCACTCTGAGGTGCTGCCTATATAAAAGATCATGGAAGTACATGACATACCTTGGACATGCTTGATTCATGGTCAAGAGATTGAGCATGCAGTTGGACACCCAAAGGTGGACCTAGGG
Organism: Alisma plantago-aquatica; assembly: GCA_963693085.1. Lineage (NCBI taxonomy): Eukaryota > Viridiplantae > Streptophyta > Magnoliopsida > Alismatales > Alismataceae > Alisma > Alisma plantago-aquatica. The sequence goes on from OY856410.1 coordinate 1,023,663,270, forward strand.
CTTCTAGGCCTAAGAGGGGAAGCAGTATACCCGATGCTCATGATGAGATTTGAGTCTCTATAGATTTGAGCATGTGTAGAAGAAAAAGAAACCCCTTAGGCTGTGTTTGGTACGTGGTGATAAAATTAATGGTGATGGTGACGGTGACGGTGACGGTGATGGTGATAGGGACGGTGATGGTGATAGGGAAATTATTAAAATATGTTGTTTGGTAACATGTGTATGGTGATTGGGATGGTGATGGTGAAAAACTTAAAAATTGTTGTTTTTTACATGGTTATAGTGATGGGGAGGGGAATTGTTTTATAAAAAACACCCTACACAAGTAAGAATCATATTTATTAGAATGTTTTTTTGCACATTTGTCTAAATAAGTAGTGGAGTCTTGACCGGAAACTTCTTTCACCATGATTCACCACGATTCACCATGTTTTTTCATGGGGACAAAAATAGATCAAAATTCCCCACAGATTCACCATGGATTCACCATGATTCCCTATCACCATGGAAAACAAACAACATTTTTGTTTCACCATCATTCCCTATCACCATGATTCACCATGTAACAAATGCAGCCTTAAGTTAAAGGTATGTGTGATGAACCCCTCACAACTAAGTTGGTCTAATGTTGAGGAAGAGAACAAGTGTAACCTAGCATGGTTTAGTAGGTACACTTGTTCCTTAGTAGTTGTTGGATTAAGCATGCTCATATGGATGTAAACCCTAAGGATGTTTGTGACCTTGTTGTTAAGAGTTGTTGTTTCCTCCCATCCTGGGAGGGGGACCCTTCGGTAGGGTGTATACCAGTTTTGTGGGTTTTGTGGAAACCTAAAGGGGTCTCATAGGATCAAGATGAGCTAAGTGAAAAGTACATGGCATGAGACTGAACCTATAGACCCATAGTTAACCATCTCTAAGTGCAAGTGGATGTGTTATCATGGAAGTAAGCGATATGGGGCCTGACCAAGGTAGACAGGTCGCCATGATCCCTGAGAAAGGATGAAAGACAGCCCAAGAATGCAGAGAGAGATGATGAAGGATTGGGTAAGGTTCTAAGTTGAACGTGTACTATGTTAGAATCCTAAGTCGGTCCTAGGGTCAGGTAGGGATAATACCGATGGAAGTAGGAGTTGCCTAATTCTCTAGTTGCACATGACCATAGGGTTGGGAGGTAACAACTATCATTGTCCGAGGGCCATGGGTTAAGAGATTGATCACCTTCATGAACTCATGGGACCCAAAGGGAGATGAGTAGGGCACTCTCTAGATGCATAAGGGAAGAGGGATGACCCCAAAAGTGTCGACTCCCTATAGACCTAGAGGAGACGACCAAGGTGTTGGTTAAATTGGACATTATTATAATCCCTTTGTTTCGATGATGACAAACATTTCATTCTTGTGGATCTAACATGCTACTTGAGTGTTGCAGGAACAAAGTGGATGACACAGCTTGGAAGATCTATACGCTCAAAAATGCTTTATTTCATGATTGTAATCAAATGTAAAAACTTGTACAAGTATATAATGTACAAGTACTTAGATATCATGTAAATCAAGCATTTAGATCTTCCCTAACACCCCCTACAATAGTGTCACAACTGCACACTCATACACACACTTAGTACTTAATTTAAAATATTGAAACAGGGTTATTCTTGGTCGACAAACTTCTCGACCGAGACACTCTCGGTCGACAAACTCTTCGACCAAGAATGACCCAGGTAGCCGTTAGACACAGTAGACAAGGTAGTTGGGAGTTGGATCAGAATGTTATATACACTTGCTCTAGACAGTCCCTCGGTCGACAAAAACCTCGACCGACTGGGATCTCGGTCGACAATTCCTCGATCGAGAATGTCTCTATCTGCAATTTTCAGGATTAATTAACTAGCCATTGTTAAAGCAACTAATGGATATCTAATGGCTAGTTGAGCACTTAGAACCCCCTAGAAAGTGTCTGGAACGTCCTTAAGCATCCATAGGCCATTCCTATAAATAGGACAAGCCATAGGACACCCAAAACACACTTGTGCTACACTTGAGCATTCATACTTGCAATTGGCAATTCATTCTTGTGAGCAATTGAGAAATTCCAACATTGGCTATACATTTCCATTGCTCTAAATTCATGTCCTATAGGCTAGAATCTCCTACCCACTGAACCAACACTTCTATATACATTGGATAGGAGATCAAAACACTTGATATAGGAAATCAAGCCTTGTGCTACAACGGTATTGTAATTTCTATTTTTCCTTCTTGTTCCTTTATATTGTTTGTACTCTCCTTGCTACTCCTAGGGTTGGAGGCTGCGGATTGGAGAGGGTTTGACTTCTCAGGTGGACAAGGGTCTTCTCGGTGGAGAAGGTGGACTTTGGACTACTTCAATAAGGCTGTCTCAATGGGAAGCTACTTCAAGAGGAAGGCTACTTCAAGGGGGAGCTTGAGGTTACGTCAAGGAAGGCTGCTTTGAGGTTGGTGAGACTACTTCTAGGTGAAGGCTATCCGAAGGGTTTGGTGAAAGTATTTGTAATTTTATGTAACATCCTTGCGAGATAATAAAATTAAATACTTTCAAAATCCCGGTTGGGTAAGCAACCGGGTAGTGGATTGACTGCCTTAGTATTTGCTAAGGTTGGAACCACTCTAAATCCTTGTCCCCTTATCCAATCTTTTTATGGTTGCTTGCTTTGGTTGAATTATTATTAAAATATCATAAAACCCTATCCACCCCCCTCTAGTGGTTTTTCACAAGGATTGTGTTTGGACCAAGCAGGTTCGGGACTAGTTTTCCCATGGAAATAACTTTGATATCATGATGTTTGTGATGTAGAGACATAAGTTGCACGTTTCAACTTAGAATTGAAGGTGTACTGGCGATGTGGGATGTATCATCTCTACTCTTGGAACAGGAAGAACTTTGTGTTTGGATGGCCGCCAAATGTTTATTTCCTCTTCTTATGAGAGGGAGACATGGGACCGTATGCATGCCATACACCAAGGATAAAAGATGATGCGAGTTGGAACGTTGCTACGAGGTATGAGGAAAGAGATGATAACATACCTTGGTGAGGTGAATGATACATGGATGGTTTGCAAATAATAAAAGGAATAATGTAGTCATCTTATGAGGATGTTTTTATCATGAATTATGAGTCATACAAGGTTGAATTCAAAAACTAAGAGGATGAGCTCAGAGTTTTCTCGATGAAGATAGACTTAGAGCTGAGATGAGATAATATGTGGAATACATGGAGGTGTATGTCTTCAACATTACCTAACACCTAAGTATGTGAAGTCGTAATAGATGCTCTGGTTGAGATGTAGCTGCTAGAGGCTGGAAGTGGTTGTTAGGCTAACCCTAAGTTTAGAAAGGAGGAAAGTTTGGCTAACACACAAATAATGATTGATCAAGTTAGTGGTGGTTTGGTTAGACAGCCTAGGCCTTGATGCAGTAAAAGGATGGTTGTAGAGCCTTAGATACACTCCTATGAAGAGTAAGCTGATGAAACCATGACTAGAGTGGTTTAGGGTTTCTGAGGAATCAACCTTGAAGAATCGTGACATACAGGAGATCATGATTTTAAGTTCGTCATACACTGTGGTACTACAAAGATAATAAGTGACAGCAGTACTTTGGATACCTAAGATGAAGTTACATGTGGTTTGTTGCCATGCATAACAAGAGGTGGAGGACGAACACCAGTAACCTAGTAAATTGACATGAAGCATAAAGAGAGTTCCCGAGAGGGAATGGGAGTTCACCACTATGGATATTGTGGTAAGTTTCCACTAGACCAAGGAAGGTCTCCTTACCTAGGTGACATGAGATAGAAAGAATGCTGTCAAGGGACAGATTCGATTGAACTAATTAAGAGAGAAAGGTGGTTCAACTACACCATGATGCAAGTTCAAAAGTTCTTGAGTATGACCTAAAGGTTCACTTCCATGAGGTGGAAGTAGATACATGAAGAACTCGATGATAGTATAGTTTATCACCCCTAACTAATGGTTAGTATGATCCAGATTAGAGGGTCTGATGAGAGCAAGTGTGCTTATTCAGGGCGATACAAAGAGACAGTTCTTAAGATGTGATGTTAACCACCATAGCCTTTATCGGGATGCAAGAAGTTCTATAGGGAGGTTGTGTCGGTCACCACTTCATTAAAATGATGTTGGTGAAGGAGGCCTCACGAAGGTCAGAAAAGAACCACAGTGTGTGCAGATGAAGTCGCTTTAATCATGCAATGGCTGAGAGAGAGAGCCCAAAGACGACATGAGTCGTGAGTTGATGCAAAGCAAACTGACATGCAATTCACTGTAGGAAAGTATGTGATGTGAAAATCCGACCCCTCTAAGCTACAGCTGAGAAAGCTGAGTCCTCGATATATGGGTCCACTTGAGATGGATTGGTGGAGATGGTTAGGTTTAACCTTACCCCTCAGGATAACATGATGAATGATGTGTTCCATGGGTCCGATCTAGAGCACTATGTGAGGTACCCCAGCCATGTGCTGAGCCCTGAACCTATTCAACTTTTGAGAGGCTGAAATGTCCTGAGTCACCTATGACGGTATGATATACCAAGGTAAGAAAGAACTCAGATGGAAGAATATGAGATGATGAAGGTTCTTGGGAAGCACCATGGAAAGGGTGAAGCCACATGAGAGTCCTGATGGATGTATGAAAGGCTTATCCTGAACTACTTGTTTGCTTGATGGAATTTTGAGGACAAAATTCTTATAAGAGGGGAAGGATGTTACAACCCCAGTTTTGGGTTCTTTTAGTTAGAAATGTAATTTCTCATATTAAAGAAATTGGAACAAATAATTATATAATTTGTTTTGAATAAATGAGTGTCGTTTACAATAGCTTTGATGATTGTGTTGTGGGCATTATTGGTTATTGGGCCCAATCACAAGGAAATTCAATTAGTAAATGAATAATTGAATTTTTAAGAAAAGAAAAATGTGGAACTCTAGAAGGAAAATCCAAAGAGGGATTTCATGCCTCTTGGGTTCCTTGGGTTCTAAGGAGTCCAAAGTTGCATAGAAAGTACAATAAGAAAAGAAAGGATCAATTAAGTATTTCTTTATTAAGAAAGAAATTGAAAATAATGGTAAAATGTGGAAAACAAGTGAAATGAGGTATAATTGAGTTATCCTTTGTGGATTTTCGTATTCAAAGGATTCCTAATGTTAAATGGAATACGAATGAGGAAAATAAAGGAGAAATAAAGAGAAATCCTCAAAAAGATATATTTTAATAAGAAATAAATGTGATAATGAGAAATACTGCATATAGATGCATCTAGAAGGATAATAAGTATCCTTGAAAAAGAATTTCAAAATAATGGAGTGTCTTGGGATCCAAGGAGTCCCAATAAAGAGGAAAAAAATAGAAAATACCAAAATTGCAAAATATAAGGATAATGTGTTATATAAATTAATGACTTTTGGTATAATAAAAAAGAAATATCTTTTAATGGATATGTATTGTTGGCATTTTGGAAATACCTTTCATATAAAAAGGTTTCTCATATGATAATGGTAATTAACTAATTGCTTGGAGGGCAAGTATTTTGTATTGGATTGTCTCAACCAAATCAATATTTAGATATACGGTTGATCGTTTCTTTCCTTATACGTTAAGGACACCCAACGCAAGGTATGAAAGAGGGAGGTTTCGTAGTGCTTGAAAAAGAAAGATGAGAACAGGCATATATATATAATTATATATATATATATATATATATATATATATATATATATATATATATATATATATATATATATATATATATATATATATATATATATATATACAGGTCTGCATAATGCATGATTCAGAGATTGCCTGCCCTCTCCCCTACGTCTCTCTTCGGACACCTCAATATCCAGTTATCCCTTTTCCATCTTGACGTTATGGTTTGATCGGTGGTGCCTTCGATGATCCCTTGACCAGGTGGAGATCGAGTGTAACTCCATGAGAATATATTCTGATTATGGGATGTGCAGAACCTGAATAGAGCAACAGCCCTGGGCGGAGATCCCTTAGAAACCATCCTTTCTTCTCCTTCTTTCATCTTCCATGGGAGGTAATCTGCACGGATGCTGACTCATGGTCCGGGGCACCGTCGAGGTGGTTGTTTGGCGCCGAAGATCCTTGAAATGCCTATAAAATCTAATGTGGAGCCATGGTCTACAAACCACCACTCAGCCGAGGGAGAGCGTCTCCCTCCAGGTGGCACTCCCTGAAGGCTAGGGAGGCAGCGATCCTCTGTGCCTGGGTGGTGAGACCTCATGGATGGAGGCAGAGGGAGGCCATCAGAGATGAGGGACTCCTACTTGGTGGCCTATGAGTCCAGGAAGAAGAAGGGAAGTTGCGCTGGTCGCAGCTAGGGTGTCCACGGTAGGGAGATCGCGAGGAAGATGAAGGCAGATCCAATTGGACGGGTTTGCCTCTCCATGGGATGAAGATGTTGTAACTTACCCAAGGTAAATTCGGACATTTCGAAATATTACCCAAACCAAGCCACGCCAACATTGCATGGGAATGGACACATGGCACCCTCTCTGATTGGCCAAAGTAAGTGATTTATTGCAAAAATTATATCTAATAATCAGTAGCTCAGATGAATACGAATAATGTATGCATTTTTCTCATAAAAATGAGAGGAATTCAATAAAAATATGTTTAGAAGCCAATTCATTTTTTAATTCAAAAAGTAGTGTAAATTATCAACTTTTATGAATTAAAGATTAAGAAACTCTACTTTGAGATGATTAATGAAATTAGTAGAGTTTAATGGGTGATTAAAGTTGATATTAACCTGTTAATTGTAAAAAGGTACATTAAGATCGAAAAGGATGAACTTTGCACGTAATCCATTTAACTTAGAGTTTATGTGCATAAATAGGCTTTAATGGGCCTTGACACCCTAATGTTGGTAATTAGGACTACTAATGGCTTTAATTATTCGATTTCATGTATTGAACTAGGTTTTTATGGTTATAAGCTATTTCAAACATTAAAGTTCCTAATTTTGGATAAATACCCTTAATGTGGAAATTAGGGTTTCCTAGTGGATAAAAGGTAGAATTAATGATAAATAACGTTCATATGTGAATTAGACCATAATGAATTATGAGTTGTTAATCCGAAAGAAACTAAAGGTGATAATTGAGTCTAATGACCTTGAAATAACTTAAAAGGATAAAAATGGTAGTTTTGGTATAAAAGAGAAATAATCAACTTTAATTGGGCTTATGATGTTGAAATTAGGGTTTATGAACTAAGGGAGCATTAAATATGATAAAAGCATTACGGAGGCAAAAACCCTAATAAAACCCTAAAGTGGTCTAGAAAGCCTAAGGTGGAATCCAAGTCTAGCTTTAGAATGTTCTGGATAAACTATAACACTTGGATCCCATGCATTAATTTCAGGATATTGTTGATTGCTTGTTGCTTGTTCTTTATCCTTATTGCTTGGACAATCAAGTTGCTCTGGATCAGGTATGTGGTTAATTATGAATAACTGCCTTAGTTTCTCGAGGATTTTCTGGATGGTTAATCGCATTAAATGCAAATTATCAGTTTGGATGTTCATACTTGGAAATCATAAAGTCACTATGATTATCACATTAATAATAGAAGTATGTATTCTTGCACCTACATGCCACCCTGATGGATGATGCCAAAGGTCAGGCCCGGATGGGTAGACCAATGGGAACCATGAGTGGTGACCCCAGGCACCAAGCTCAGGAATGAGAAGGTGGCCTATGATATTGCATGACTAGTGGGCACCATGAGTGGTGACCCCCAGGAACCAAGCTCGGGATTGAGAAGGTGGCCTTAAGTCATTGGCAACAGAAACCCTAAGGTGGGTATGCCAGGGTTAGGGCAAAAGTGGTGAAGAATGTAACACTGAAAAGTGTAAATTAGATTGTTAATTAACTTGCTTTTGATAATTAGATTGTTATCCATATGTGCAAACTTTTGGTTATCCCCACATACTGGCATATTCCGATATGCTGACCGACATTTTATTTGTCGGTGTTTTAGGTACAACCTTGAAAAGGACAAATAGTAAAGTGGCATATGTGAAATTAATTAAGAGTTAAATTACAAAGGAGTATTAGTTAGAGTAGAATCCTGATGCAGATAGATGTAGATATCCCAGTTTTGAAAAGGTATGCAAAGTTTTATTTTATACTAGCTTCCAGTTTAGTTGGTAAAATTTATTAATTGTTATTGATTATTTGTCAAACATTTGATCCGGGTTATTAGATAATGGCTCCGATATCTTGTTCTCCCTTATGTAGGGGTTACCGGGAGACAGGATCCTTACAAGGACAATTTAGATAAGATGACCCAGTCCAGAGTGTAGGCCATGAGACCCAACTACCAGAGTACAAGTCTCCAACATAAGTTACATAAAAATATAAAACTAAGATTAAAGAAAGATCATATATTAACATTCAAGTTTCTTTCACTTTTTATGTTATCTTCTTGCATAATGTTTAAGAGTAATTTATAATTAATTTTCATATTCCAATATTTCATATATCTCATACATACATCACTTATTGATTACCATTTTTCCAATGCATGAATGGGGACGACATCTCCATAGGTGAAGAGCATAGGAGGATTAGCACATCTGGCTGAGAACATAGAGAACCTAATGAAAGATTAGGAGTCCCCTGATGGGGTGCCAATATCCACCTCAGCTTCTTTTATGCATTAACGCTATTTGTTCATGTATAGATAATTAGTTTATATTATTAGTTTTTTTGAGTTTCACTTTCATGTAAAATTTTGAGAATGAGAATGAGAAATATGCTCTGTATTGGTTATATTTCAATTGTTCTTGATGCATGATATACAATGCATGTGACACCCAACCAATATTATGAGTTGGGAATATATGCTTTTGCTCATGTGCATGTGAGTAAAATTTGGGCTGTTTCAAGAGGGGTAGTTGAGGCTTTCTAGAGACATAACAATAAACTCTGATAATTATTGACTCCTCTAGTTTTTGTAACTAAGAGACCCTGAGAAAATCCTACCCATCAAAGAGAGGGATAACAAGGGAGAGGCAATTGGGAGAGCAAGTCAATGCTAGCACACTGAGTAGAAGGGACATCTCCTTCTAGTTCATTCAACTAGAACAAAAGGAGTTCTCAGTGGTCCGTGTTGACTACTACAGATGTCAGAAGGCAGTTGCCTATCGCTTGGAGGATGAAGTCAAACTACCATCCATGGTGATCAACCAGGAGGCTACTGCTGATGTTGTCCATGTGCAACTTGAAGAAAGGCGCACGCTACAGTAAGGAAATTATCATTGGAATTGCTCGAGGACTAGGTATAACCTTGCAACTATCCTTCCCATTACATAGTTGTTGACGTGATCTACTGTCTATAGGGGAATATGACATATTATTTTTTTCCACAGTTGTATATGATGCCATATTTCCCAATAGTAATATCAGAGCCACACCAATTTATTATGCTTTGGGATTTAGTCGACATGATCAAATTTTGTTTTTCATCATTTATTTATTGCATATAATGTGAATACTTCAAATAATTGATGTGCATATCTAATTAAATACAACATATGATATCAAATAATATATAACTTGTATGATAGATATGCCATTTACATGTGTTTCCCTAAAAGTTGGTTTTGATGGTGGATGTTAACCATGGTTATGTCCAATAACCCTAGATCTGTGTGCATGGTTGTGATCTTTTATTCCAGTTTGTATCTTAGTTTGTATACCAAGCCCCTATCTTCTCTACCATATGTAAAAGTATTATTCTATCCTTCCTATTCTCCCCTCAAAGGTAACTCGAGGTTTTCTATTACCATGTAATATATTAAATAGGATCAAGATAGTTTTAATTCTTATTATGATGAAGAAGACACTCAACACCAGATGAACTACCCATTTTAGAAGACCAGCCAATCGATTGAAGGATTGAAGAGGACTAGGAGGAGCCAAACCAATCTCCTGGTGCCCCAACCTAGCAACTGGATGTGTCCAAATTGTCAGTAATATGCCCAGAGAGCGAATCATATGATGACTGTAATGGCATATAAGATAAAGGATTTGATTAATAATAAAGGAAAACTTTCAATTTATTCTATTTCACTCAGTTATGAGATAATGAAGAAATATAGTGAATGTCTAAAGAATGATATTACTCAATGATGTATGTTTTCATGTGTGTGACTTGAACAATGAGATCATACAAATTTTAAGAGTATGCACATTCTTGATATGTCCCTAGTAAGATGTTATTGTGGAAGGCAAATAGATAATAATAACACATAATACTAGAGTGTGGGTTGGTTGATGACAGAATATCATTAGTCATCATATGTGATATCAAACCAAGCACATAGATACTTGTTAGAGAATAGTGTATCAGATAGACCCAACTTGAGAATGACACATGGAAACCATACATGGTAGTCATAATCCTATCTCATAGTGAAGGTGGTGATTGTGGTTCTTAGACATAAAATCACTACACTCATCACATGTCGTTCGGTGTACTTCGACATCATATACCATGACCATGAATAAGGGTTACCATAAAGATGATAATCGGGTGCACTATGACATATGGGGATGAATGTGAGTGATGTAGATGGGATTTGTCCCTCCTAATGGAGTTTGATATCTAGGCCACATGATAAGTGAGATAGAGAAAAGCATGCGCATGTACATGTTAATCAATATATGATGTTGAGGTCACATATATCTCGAATAGTCTTCTCCAGATCAAGAAAAATGGATTGAACTTTGAGAGGATGACGATTCCATGCCTCAAGTTCTTTTCAGATATCAGAGAAAAAGGAGTTAGACAATTACTATAACACCTGACCCAAATTGTAGGTTGAAGTTGTTCTCCAACTTTCTAGTTTACTTGGGTAGCAATGATGTGTGACTAGGCATCTCTCCTTGCTTGTGATGTTATAAACTAGTTATGGACACTCACTGCCAACGTAACTTGGAACCTACAGGGTCACACACATACAATACACCTAAAAAGGGGTTTTAATAATGAATGATAATAGAATTTCTGAATAAGGTGTTTAGGTATTCAATTTAAGCAAAAAATCAAATAAATGGACTCCCAACCTAGTAGTTCAAGTATCAAACCGACCGGTTGGAGTGCCAATTAGATTGGAAATTGTATTGGCGAAGTTATGCATGAATTGGGGCACGAACTGACCATTTTACCTAGTGAACCGATTGACTCATGGTCATTAGTCGACCGTTTTCTAGAGTGAAATGCCTGGTTCAATGATCATTTCGATTAAATCAAGTATTGATGTTGAAGTCATGTCATGCACTAATTGGATTATAATTTCCAATACAATTTTGATTGGTAAGTATGACAAAATGATCAGTTCACTGGGTGAAATGATCAACTCACATGCCAACGGACTAATTTGCTTGTGAACCAACCATTTTTCCACTCCTAGGTTGCAAATTTTCATGAAATTCCGGTCCCTTCCGCTCCCACTCAGACAAGGAACCATGACCCTAACCCTCATATGAATAGAGGGGTACTGGGGGCTTCTCAGATACAACTCAATTACCTCTAAAATATTTTATTTTATTTGGTTGTGGTAACCAAAAGAACCCAAGAAGATCATACTCAATAAAGGGAGGGATAGAAAGGGAGAATAGTTGTGGGAGACCAAGTTGGTGACTAGTACACAAGCGAGAGGGACAACTCCTTCCTGTCTATTCTAGTAGAATGACTGGAATTTTAGGTGGTCCGTGTGGATTTCTCTACAGGTGTGGATACTCTTCCTGCTAGGAGGACAACGGTAGCCTACTGTCCATAATGGAGACTAGGAGTTGCTGCAAATGTTTTCCTAATGCAACTAGAAGACAATTTCACAACTACAACGAGGAATAGTCGTTGAACTTGCTCTAGGACCAAGTATGACCTCGTTAAACCATCTTTCCTTTTACATAGTTGCTGACATGATCTTGTTGTTATGAGGAATATGGATAGAATTTTTTTTTACTACCTACATTGTCGCTATATTTCCCTACAGTGGTATCAGTGCCATGCCAATTTACTGTGTTTTGGGATTTAATCAATGCGATCGAATTTCAATTTTTCACTTTTATCATTTTATGCAAATAGTTAAAATGATCAATGTGAATATCCAATTAAAGACCACATACAATCCCAATCTAACATATATATGTATATATATATATATATATATATATATATATATATATATATATATATATATATATATATATATATATGTGTGTGTGTGTGTGTGTGTGTGTGTGTGTGTGTGTGTGTGTTTGATAAATATGCAATTTCCATGCTTCATCGTAAAGTTTGTTTGTTTTATTATTGATATTTCTGGATTTTCATATCGATCCTCTACCTTCTTCCTAAATTAAAAGATTATTCGTTCATACCTTTGCTTCCCTTGAATGTAACTCGAGGTTTTCCTTTACTATGTAATTAGAATAATAGAAATAGGATATTTCTATTATTGCAATGATGAAGATGAGAATCAGCGTCAAGTGAGTCGACCATTTCGCATGACGAGAAGACCGAATGGAAGACCGAAGGGGCAGACCGCAAGAGGAGCAAACTAATTGGCTACTGAGCCCAACTAATTGTTTGGAGGTGTCCAGACATTGGTTGGAAAGGAGGCGAGATGATTGTCTCTAAACAACCAATCAGACAAGAGGCAAGATGACCGGTTTACGGGTTGAACCGATTAATATGGATTGGCCCAAGCACAAACCATCACTAATAATGATATTTTGCATGTGATGTAGACCTAGGCAATAGTAATTCTTTGTGGATCCAAGGAATGACAACATATATGACCATAACCATCACTAATGTTTTATATTGTATTTTATGTTTGTGGGATATATCATTTATATGATACGTACTGGTATGTGGTGATTGGATATGTATATGTATATGTATATATATGTATAAGATATATATAAAATCCCTCAATCAAGCATGTTAAGTCTTAGATTCTTTGCATGAGCAACACACAGGAAAAACTTGATTGACCAAGCATAGGTTACACCCTAGTGTGGTGCATTGTCCATCTTGTGGAAGTGTGATGGCATTAAGATGGGTCCGTTCAAGAGGGGTGCATTATTATCATGTTGGCTTTTGGATCAACCTTAACTGGGTGACCTTAATAAGAGTAAACACCCATAAGCATGCACATGATTATGGCGGTGCATTCCATCTATTCTAGAATTGTATAAGATGTGATTGGCAAATGTTTCCTACATTAATTATAGATTACAGACGTTGTCGTTGGATGGGTTATAATTGAATTATTTTGGATCTTGTCTCATTAGAAGTTTGTGTACAACTAATATTCCAATTTGATAATTGAGAGTTATCAATTTGAACAAAATAAAGAGAGAGATAGATAATTAAAGACCTAATTAACATTGTCAAGTTTTATTCAAATAAAAAAATAAATTAAAAAAGAGTTTTTGACAAAATAATAAATTTCTTTTTTAGAATCAAATGGCAACACACAACAAAAAATTTCTTTGAGATCAGTCCTTGAGAAGTACAGATTGAATGGGAATAATTTCCAGGCCTGGTTCAAGATGTTGAGAATCATTCTCACACATAGGTGCAAGCTCTATGTCCTAGAGACACCAGAGCCATATGAAACCCTACCCAATACACCCAAGGTTGACGAGAACACTTACAAGAAGCATACTGAAGATGCCATTGATGTAAAGTGTCTGATGTTGTGCTCCATGAACTATGAGTTGTAAAGACAACATGAGAAAATGGATGTTATTGTGATGGCCACACATCTTAAGAACATGTTCCAAGATCAGGCAACATGGGAGAGATATGATGTCTCCAAGGAATTATTCAAATGTAACATGGCATAAGGAGATCCAGTAGGTCCTCATATGCTCAAGATCATTGGTTATGTGGAGAACTTGCCAAGATTGGGATTCCCCTTAGGTCAAGAGTTGTCCATTGATGTGATTTTGTAGTCTCTGTCAGAGTCATATAGGTAGTTTGTCATGAACTCCAACATGAATGACTCTAACAAGTCATTGACAGAGTTACTAGGCATGTTGAGTATAGTTAAGGCACAAATGAAGAAATATAAGCCCATGTCTGTGATGATGATCAGCAAGACAAAGGGAAAGTCTAAAGGCAAAGGCACATCTAAGAAAAGTTCTAAAGCTATCTAAAAGCCCAATTCTTCAACACTTAAAGCACATCGACGAGTAAAGAAGGGAGGAAATTGTCACCACTATCATCGGCCTGGACATTGGAAGAGGAATTACCCTCTCTACCTAGAGGAATTAGAGAAGGAGGGGATAGAGACCTTTACTTCAGGTATAAAAGTTATAAGATACAATTTATTATTTCTTTATCTTGGTATGGGATACCAAATGTAGATCTGACATACGTTTATGTGCATGATTAGATAAGAAGTAAAGCCTTTATGAAAGGGTAAGGTAGGAATATGTTGAGCAAGAGTTGTTGCAACTTTACTCTACATTTTAGAATCTATCTCAGCCCATCGGGCATGTAATTGAGTTAGTTGAACTGCTATTTCATTATGCCAATAATATAAACATTTTTACTTTATGCATCTTGTATGGAAAAGTACAATTTTACTAAAGAGTTGTTAATGGTTCTATTTCAAAGATTTGATCTTGTGTTGATATACTCCAAAATGTATTATGAACTTTTGTTGAAAATAAATACCAAAAGATCATAATTCGATAACCCATACAATCAATAGCATTTCATCAAGGGCATGTATATGAGATATACATATCTATAATCCATATTGATCTTTATCCAGACTCTTTTGGCTATTGAACCAACAAGAGATATGAAAGTATTATTTATGAGAAACATGATACACTACCTCTCACTATGTATAGTGGAAGAGCAAGCATTCTATTAGATCTTATACATATTGATATACATATTGATGTATGAAGATCTTGTAGAATAAATGTTAGAGGTAGTACTTCATTATATTTAATGATGATCTCAGTTAATATGGGGTTTGTATTTGGTGAAATACAAACATGAATCTCTTTAAGTGTTGAAGGAGATTAAATATGCAGTATAACTTTGATAAAAGTATTAAGAAACTTTAATATGATCAAATGTTGAAATATTTACATCAATAGTTTGAGGATCTTCAACAAGGACAGTGACAATGTATCACAAGACAACTCCACCTAAAACATGATGATGTATCAAAAAGAAGGAGTTACATCATGGCCATGATGTGATGATCATTTAATTAAATCTTCTAATATCATCATAGATACATGCTTAACACTAATGCAATGTACCATCTAAAATGTTTAAATGACATCATATGAGATATGATATGGGAATGTCTTGATATGTTTTAAGGATTGAGACTTCTATGAAGAAAGTATTTTCTTGAAAAGTTTGTCCACAAATCATAATTTTTTAATACTGCCATTGATCTTAATCCAACAACAAAATGTTTTTACTAGGAAAATTGAGTTCTAAACGAATCATTGGGAGTGTGACACCCCACGCCACAACAAGCGAGATAACTCAAAACCAAACTCCAGAATTAAAACTAAACATCTAGGTTACCATGAAACATAGGAATTAAAACTAATTTCACATAATAATAAGAATTACAAAATATTGCACATGAGTCCACAAACGCCATATGTATTGCATATCACCTGCCCAAACATTGTACAAGATATTATTCACTAACTATCTAGCCACATCCTGTCACACATCATAACATGTTCAGAAACATATATGCCCTTTATATATAAAATGTGAATAGAGCCAAACCTTGTATTGATACAAGCAAAAAAACCTCTACGAAGACCTGAGTATACATGGACAACACATACGATTCTACTTCTATACACATGCAACATATCTAACTTTTCAACAACTACTGGTATTCTTGCTGCTCAGCGCCAACAATACACTCTTTATTTCCTCATGCTCAACCACCTAAAACATTTGGAAACCCATAGGTTGAGACCAAAAATCCCTAAGGTATAACTCTCTGCCAATGTCTATTAAAGCATAGATAACCTAAGTAGGTAAAACAACATACTAAGCAGATTGAGAAGATTCAGCTAAATGAAATGTACTCAACCTATGAATTAGATTAAAGAAAACTTGACAACTACCACAAAATAATAGATCAATTTACATTCTAAAAAGGAATATGAATAACATGTATAACAGTTGACTTCTCTTACCATCTTATAATTCAAGAAAATTAGTAAAAAGATAAGGCCATGGATCAACCAAAATTATTCATATCTGACCCTAAGTAAGAAACTCTATAGGGCAGTGTTACATCATTTATTATTTCCCCGAGGATTTGAGTCACACCACCCAAATCCAACCGACCACTGCAAAATCAAAATCAGTGCCATACAAGGTTAATTTTAAGATCTGAAATCCATGACCTCTCCACTCCTCTTGGTTAACACAAGATGAAACACTACAAAGACATATTAGTCAACTACAAGGAAAGTGATATATAGTAAATAGAAGGACTGGCTGTGATGTCCCCGGATTTTGATTCCTCCAAACCCTATTAGGAATGAGATGTCACAATCCGAAAACATCATCCAATCATATCAGAAAGTGATGCGGAAGCATAATTCACATACATGAACATACAACCATAACATTTCTCAGCATTCAACATGCACATTATTACAACATGAATTACAATTGTATATTGAAAGAGAATGTTTACAAGTCTATGAACATGTATGCTAACAGGATCTTAATACAATAGGTACAACCTGGACAACTGCTCACTTCCTTTCTTTTATCCCACGCTAGCTCTAAACCTAAAACATACGTGAAACAACGAATCAACACACAAGGTGTTGTGTATGTGGGTAGAAAGATACATACTAATATGCTTGCATAATTGAAATAATCTTTTGAAAGAAAGAGTAAAAGAAAACATTGTTTAAAGCGATAATCAGGTAAACACATATTTGTATATGTCTTTTGATGCGTTTGTACTACTAAGTGGTGTCACACTTCATTTTTCCCTGCCCCTTGGGCTATGGGGACCGAGTGCCGACCTTATATTTAGAAGGGAGAGAGAGAGATGTCGCACTTCATTTTTCCCCGCCCCTTGAGCTATGGGGACCGAGTGCCGACCTTATATTTAGAGGAAGAGAGAGAGAGAGAGGATTGAGGGAGAGAGAGAGCATATATCCACTCAGTAGCTACAAACCATATATATATTCTTTTATGTTCTTTAATGTTTTGCAGAGCATATACTACTAATACACATCCAAGAATTTATATGCAAACACAAGCATCCAAAGTACATCATGTCATTATGCATACATGAAAACTAGTCTTATACTTAATAAAACCCACGTACCTGAGTTCAGATATTCCTCACATATCCATGATCATCTAGATAAATTGGTCATCACCTGATTAATATCAAATTAATCATCATTAATACATGGTTCATTATGTCCTTGATATTTTAGGTCTAAGTTAGGGTTTAGGCCAAACTTAGGTTCAAACTAATCTAAACGTGTGTTTGGTATTTTTATACTGACTAGGGTGTCATTTTAGAGGTCTGGTCCAATTTTTGTAATTTTCTGATGACTAGTCTATTTTCTAGAATTAAAATAAGGTTCGAAAGCATTTAATTAGTCATTAATAGAAAATGACTAGATGTGATAATAATCAATTAGAGTCCAAAAATCAGTTTTAATCAAAACTAGGATTCTAAAAAAAAATTCTGAGAATTTATTTCAGCTGTATACTATTTATTATATTTCATGAACCCTAAAAGAAGCATCATCTAATAATTTAAAAATCAAGAATATTACTACTTCAAGGGTCTCATTTAGTTGGCTTAAAATAAACTAGGCATTTTTCTGAGTGTAGGGATATTTTGTGGGTATTTTTAGGCCAAAGGAGCTATTTTCTATGCATTATGCAAGGTTTGGATATATTTCTAAGAAATTTAAATAGAATTACCTATTAGTGAGTGATAGCCAGATCCCTTGCTAGATCCGCCAAGTTTTGGACCCGGATACCCACTCGGTCTGTGTCCTTCCTTTCTGAGTCCTGCGTTCTCATATCTTCCGTAGGTACAGCTGCCTGCGCCGCCGTGGAAAGGGGAGGCATCGTACCAGGCCAAAGCCTCCTCGCCTCCTGGACATTTGTGAGAGACCATCAGTCCGCAAGGGGTGCCGTTGTAGGGTGCAAGAACTCCGACGAGGACTTAGAGTTTGATTCAGGTTGGATTTCGTGTGTGGGGGAGCGTTGATCAGGACTGTTGTTCCTACTTCCGTCGTCGGCTTCCAAGGCCAACCTGGTCCAGGGTCCGCAGGGCTCTGGTAACCGGAGAGGGCTCAAAGTTCCCTTACGTGGGCGCCGCCGCACTGGGAGATGCTGATGTGCCTTTAACTCCTACTTCATCCGTTCTGTGCGATATGGCACTCCACGATCTCGGGCGTTGCCTCTAGCTTCAGGATAGCTCAGCTTTGGTTCCCTCCCTTCCTACTGTTCTTCTGTATTGGTGCCGCCTAGACTTCTCAGGCTCTGTTGAGAGGAATGTAGATGGGCATAACTTCAAAGCTCTGCCACCCTGCCTGGTGAGGCCTATGTTGTGATTTCTGGCGCTGGAGTGATGTTGCAGTAGACCCGACCCTTTCTCTCTTTCTTGTTGGCAGAGGCGATATTGTCAGAACCTCCAAGATATGAATCTCCCTCGATCCCTCGGCGGTGAGAGACCCAACAGATCTGCAGTTGCAGACGACAAGGAGGGAAGGAATGATATCGGTGGCTCCTTCCCAGACTCTAAGGATACAAGTCCACCATACATCCTTCACACACCAACTCTATGGTCTAGAATGTCATAAAGAAGGCACCTACAGATTATGCAGATCTTCACAAAGTTGAAGTAGGGCTTTACTCATGTTGAAGAAGCTATACATTACTCCTAGAACCAGACCCATATTCATCCAAGATAGCCTCAAGCACTTCATCTGATCCTTTCTGACACCGATTGAAGGGGAGGGGGTTAGGAGAAATAGAAGGGAGGAAGAGGTCGAGGTTATTAACCCTCACATGGCTTCCATTATCTCGAGCTAGGGGACAATGAACTACCCTCATATTTTGGATCTGGAGAGTACTGTGAACAACAGCCAATGTGAAATATGTGGCGATCGGTGTTGCCTCCTCCACAGAAAATGGAGGTGTGGGGGATAAAGCCTCATTTCTCCTATCAGCATAGGGGACACTCAAGATTGGGCCATGTTTCTTGGCTTCGGGCTGCACCCAAGCAAATGATAATAAGCCAGCGTCACACCAAATTTATCACAACTTAGGTCCTTAATTAATAAGAACAAAGTTTGACAATGTAGGTATCATCGAATGTATTCAATTTCACATAAGTACATCTCTTTATGAAAATCATCGATCATCTTGGAGTCCCTTACACTATATATTTTCTCATCCATAAAAGCTTGAGACTAAAACTCTATTATTTGATCATGTAAATGAAATCTTAAAAAAAAAGCCTTAGGAATAGGTGCAGAAACCTCAAATAGTATATTAGGTATCAACTCCTAGAAGTCAGGGTCACTACATTCACCCCACCTTAAATGGAATTTCGTCCTCGAAATTCAAATAATAGTACTCAAGTATATATCAAATAATCAATCTTCAAAAAGGTCACCACTTCTAGGTACCAAAGTTCCCATATTTCCATATGTATCCCAAGCGGACATAATAGGTTCTCTATCATATAGGGTGTACCCACCCCACCTTATATATGTTGAAGTATAACACCCTTTTTTTCTTAAGAGTTGAAGCATCATATAATGGCTTAGTCATAACTTGACATTATAATATCTTAGGGTTATATCACCTCTAAGGGTACATGTTGTGTTCATACTTTTAATGTTCAGGAGGAATTCGTTTATATGCCATGATATTCAGATTTTTCAAATCTAACATCATTAATATATCTTATGATCAACATCTTACAATGATTTCAGCATTAGAGGAGATTTATCTTCATCCTTGATATTAGGATTTTTCTACATAAGAAGGGCTTACGTAACATACTTGACCATTAGGGTTTCACCCTATGATGTGATATTCATACTCAACTTATAAGCATACATTGAGAAGGATCAAAGTTACGAACTATATTTCTGATCACATATCCTATGATCCAAAAATATCTTTATATCAAGTTCATGAACTCAACGTTTTATGTCTTGCATGTATTATGTGAAGAAAAAAAAAGAGAATATGCTAAGTTTATCCCATGACCTCAACATCATATCTTTCATGTTTCATATGAAGGGAAAGAGAATATTTTAAGCCAAACTTATCATGATTTCAACCTTTGGTATTACATGTATGATATAGGGGGGAAAAATATAGAATAGGTCAAGCTTATACGAGTGACTCCTCATATATAAATCCTCTATATATCTCAAGTGAGGTTTCTATCATCATATATTAAGAAAGAGAAGAAGAAAGGAGAACATGTATTTTGAGTATCTTTTGCACAAAGCATCATACTCTCATAACTAGTGTTCATATATTACTAATGATGAGATTCACAAAATATGTCACTCCAGCTAGGACCTAACTCAGCCAAAGGATTGACTTTATCATATGGGTCATCTACCCATCCTTTTATTTTACCCAATTCTCATATATAGATTTGAATCATGCATAAGGACTCAACTCAACACTCAAGAGTAATCTAGTGTAGGATATTTTTTTTAACACATATCTCATATATTGGAGGCTAGGTCGTATGACCTTCTCCCTATGGGTCTTACTCTCTCTAGAGTTCACCACATATCTCATCCTACCACTAGAAATTCTCTTTGTATAAGAGCTTGAGGCTCATGCACACTCATCTCTATCTTAACTTAGCTTATCTTAAGTAGGAAAAGGGAATGTACTTTCATCATCAAGATTTTTGCATAAATTCACCAAAATTGGATTCAACTAGTATACAATTTAAACCTTTATAAAGAAACATATACCGTCAGAGATCAAACTTAGATAAGATTTCACATGCTTATTTCAACTATCATTCTATCATCTACTCTATGTATCACATATCTTGATAAGGCTCTAGACATCTAATCTAGACTACTCTCTCTTCTAGACTGATGTCACTCCCTTTCACTTATGTTGCGTGAACACTAACTACTCTACAGTGTGAGGGACACATTTTTATATTTACATATATATAATAAAATATTATATAGTTTTTCTCCGAGAAAGAAGACGTCAGAGAAAACACTCGAGGCTCGAGCCTCTTGGAAAACAAAACCAAATCAGCAAAACGAGTGTCCCACACATAGTAGATAGTCTAGTGCCATGTCACCTAGTGAAATGGTGAGAACATGGTGTAGACTAGTGTAGATACCCAATACATATGAGCTCTATATGGAAAGGTTATCACACACTTGTCTAAACCTAGTTCTCAAACATCTAGGTTCTAACCTAGAGGCTAAGTCAAAACTTATTCCTATAGAACAACTTACTAAGTTTCTAGGGTTTAAAGTGAAAGGTGAAATTACGTTTTATGTGTCATGGTGAGACATTGTCAGGCATAGCTATTATTCATGCTCTGATACCAACTGTGACATCCTCGGATTTTGATTCCTCCAAACCCTATTAGGAATGAGATGTCACAATCCGAAAACATCATCCAATCATATCAGAAAGCGATGCAGAAGCATAATTCACATACATGAACATACAACCATAACATTTCTCAGCATTCAACATGCACATTATTACAACATGAATTACAATTGTATATTTAAAGAGAATTTTTACAAGTCTATGAACATGTATGCTAACAGGATCTTAATACAATAGGTACAACCTGGACAACTGCTCACTTCCTTTCTTTTATCCCACACTAGCTCTAAACCTAAAACATACGTGAAACAACGAATCAACACACAAGGTGTTGTGTACGTGGGTAGAAAGATACATACTAATATGCTTGCATAATTGAAATAATATTTTGAAAGAAAGAGTAAAAGAAAACATTGTTTAAAGCGATAATCAGGTAAACACATATTTGTATATGTCTTTTGATGCGTTTGTACTACTAAGTGGTGTCACACTTCATTTTTCCCTGCCCCTTGGGCTATGGGGACCGAGTGCCGACCTTATATTTAGAAGGGAGAGAGAGAGATGTCGCACTTCATTTTTCCCCACCCCTTGAGCTATGGGGACCGAGTGCCGACCTTATATTTAGAGGAAGAGAGAGAGAGAGAGGATTGAGGGAGAGAGAGAGCATATATCCACTCAGTAGCTATAAACCATATATATATTCTTTTATGTTCTTTAATGTTTTGTGGAGCATATACTACTAATACACATCCAAGAATTTATATGCAAACACAAGCATCCAAAGTACATCATATCATTATGCATACATGAAAACTAGTCTTATACTTAATAAAACCCACGTACCTGAGTTCAGATATTCCTCACATATCCGTGATCATCTAGATAAACTGGTCATCACCTGATTAATATCAAATTCATCATCATTAATACATGGTTCATTATGTCCTTGATATTTTAGGTCTAAGTTAGGGTTTAGGCCAAACTTAGGTTCAAACTAATCTAAACGTGTGTTTGATATTTTTATACTGACTAGGGTGTCATTTTAGAGGTCTGGTCCAATTTTTGTAATTTTCTGATGACTAGTCTATTTTCTAGAATTAAAATAAGGTTAGAAAGCATTTAATTAGTCATTAATAGAAAATGACTAGATGTGATAATAATCAATTAGAGTCCATAAATCAGTTTTAATCAAAACTAGGATTCTAAAAAAAATTTCTGAGAATTTATTTCAGCTGTATACCATTTATTGTATTTCATGAACCCTAAAAGAAGCATCATCTAATAATTTAAAAATCATGAATATTACTACTTTAAGGGTCTCATTTAGTTGGCTTAAAATAAACTAGGCATTTTTCTGAGTCTAGGGATATTTTGTGGGAATTTTTAGGCCAAAGGAGCTATTTTCTATGCATTATGCAAGGTTTGGATATATTTCTAAGAAATTTAAATAGAATTACCTATTAGTGAGTGATAGCCGGATCCCTTGCTGGATCCGCCAAGGTTTGGACCCGGATACCCACTCGGTCTGTGTCCTTCCTTCCTGAGTCCCGCGTTCTCATATCTTCCGTAGGTACAGCTGCCTGCGCCGCCGTGGCAAGGGGAGGCATCGTACCAGGCCAAAGCCTCCTCGCCGCCTGGACATTTGTGAGAGACCATCAGTCCGCAAGGGGTGCCGTTGTAGGGTGCAAGAACTCTGACGAGGACTTAGAGTTTGATTCAGGTTGGATTTCGTGTGTGGGGGAGCGTTGATAAGGACTGTTGTTCCTACTTCCGCGGTCGGCTTCCAAGGCCAACCTGGTCCAGGGTCCGTAGGGCTCTGGTGACCGGAGAGGGCTCAAAGTTCCCTTACGTGGGCGCCGCCGCACTGGGAGATGCTGATGTGCCTTTAACTCCTACTTCATCCGTTCTGTGCGATCTGGCGCTCCACGATCTCGGGCGTTGCCTCTAGCTTCAGGATAGCTCAGCTTTGGTTCCCTCCCTTCCTACTGTTCTTCTGTATCGGTGCCACCTAGACTTCTCAGGCTCTGTTGAGAGGAACGTAGATGGGCATAACTTCAAAGCTCTGCCACCCTGCCTGGTGAGGCCTCTGTTGTGATGTCTGGCGCTGGAGTGATGTTGCAGTAGACCCGACCCTTGCTCACTTTCTTGTCGGCAGAGGCGATATTGTCAGAACCTCCAAGATATGAATCTCCTTCGATCCCTCGGCTGTGAGAGACCCAACAGATCTGCAGTTGCAGATGACAAGGAGGGAAGGAATGATATCGGTGGCTCCTTCCCGGACTCTAATGATACAAGTCCACCATATATCCTTCGCACACCAACTCTATGGTCTAGAATGTCGTAAAGAAGGCACCTACAGATTATGCAGATCTTCACAAAGTTGAAGTAGGGCTTTACTCATGTTGAAGAAGCTATACATTACTCCTAGAACCAGACTCCATATTCATCCAAGATAGCCTCAAGCACTTCGTCTGATGCTTTCTGACACCGATTGAAGGGGAGGGGGGTTAGGAGAAATAGAAGGGAGGAAGAGGTCGAGGTTGTTAACCCTCACATGGCTTCCATTATCTCGAGCTAGGAGTCAATGAACTGCCCTCATATTTCGGATCTGGAGAGTACTGTGAACAACAGCCAATGTGAAATATGTGGCGATCGGTGTTGCCTCCTCCACAGAAAATTGAGGTGTGGGGGATAAAGCCTCATTTCTCCTATCAGCATAGGGGACACTCAAGATTGGGCCACGTTTCTTGGCTTTGGGCTGCACCCAAGCAAATGATAATAAGCCAGCGTCACACCAAATTTATCACAACTTAGGTCCTTAATTAATAAGAACAAAGTTTGACAATGTAGGTATCATCGAATGTATTCAATTTCACATAAGTACATCTCTTTATGAAAATCATCGATCATCTTGGAGTCCCTTACACTATATATTTTCTCATCCATAAAAGCTTGAGACTAAAACTCTATTATTTGATCATGTAAATGAAATCTAAAAAAAAAAGCCTTAGGAATAGGTGCAGAAACCTCAAATAGTATATTAGGTATCAACTCCTAGAAGTCAGGGTCACCACACTGGCGCATGCATGCACGTCCATATAAAACACCTAGCCCACTTTGGTATAGGTAACAACATTAGAAGAATCAGATCATGTATGGTTGTTCTTAAAAGAAGGATTGGCTCACAGATGGCCATACATACCACAAGGATATCAGCTCATGCATGGTCGTCTCATACAACCTGTAATTTTTTATGCAAGGAGATACTCAATTTGCATTCCCACATATTCAAAAATATGGGCTCCTAGTTAAACTTAGTTCACCAATCTAGCAAATAAAACTGACACTGAAATAGATCTATGGCATTGGGAAAACTACATGATTAGGTTTCACTTGATTAGTTAAGCCAATTGGGTGACTTTTGGAATCAATCAAGTTACAACGTATAAGGCTAAAACAAACTCTACAAGAATAAGGGGAATATTATAACTCCAAAAGATATTAAACATATATGGTGTGATCTAGTCACATCACCATCACAACACTGTATTATTTCCTTTCAGTAGGCTATCACCAATGTTACACATCACTTTGGGGCATCAATCCCAAATTACATCACTTGGGAGTGCCATCTCTCAATAGGCATTAAGCCATTACCAGGCCACAATAAATGTCACATAAACCCTGCATATAAATGACAACATCATGCTTCATCATTGTGTATAAGAACCAACCTAGATCACATAATCATCACCACAACATATACATGCCATGGCAATCATCTCACCTGCAAGGTTAGGGATTTATAAGAAGTAAAAGAAAACATCATAATTGCATAGTCATTCTAGGAGAGCAACGAAACACATCAACCATTCCTAGATTAATATAGGGTTTAATATCTGATTGCAACACTAAAACCTAACTGTGTCACCTCCCACATTCTTGGGGTATATTAAGATTAAGGTACAAGGTTAAGGTTGATTAGACATCCATCCAAACAGCACCATATGTGGTTCATTCATTACTCATAAATGTGTGTCAATTATGTGTCTCAACCATACATCACCCATGTGTCACAACTATCCATCTCACATGGGTCGTGACCATCCACTTCACATGGGTCGTGGACACCCCTCATATGCATGTCTCTACCACAAACAACCCTGGTGTTGTGATCACGACACATCATGGTTGCGACCTCAACTCAGGTTGGACCCCTCAACCCTCAACCAACCTTCCGTGACCTTCTATGGTTAGGGTTTTAAGCATCCTAAAGAACACCAGTCTCAACCACACAACTGAAGGAATCCCAACTGAAAAAGCCATGGGTTGAAACAAATAAATAAATTGGTGTGAGGTTGCAATGACAACATGGGTAAAGGTCACTTTCATAATAAGTTCATATATTTCCTCCGAAATAGAATCAAGTTCCTAACTAATTCAGGGTGGGTATCTCAATCAAACGACCAATCATCATCTCGATCAAAACCACAAAAAGGTCAAGGGGTAATGACCACCAATGGTCAAACTACTACCAAGACAAAGAACCATAGTTAAACCAAGGCTAACCAAGGCCCAAAATATAAGAAAATCACGGCTAAAACAGAAGAGAGTAGAAAGCAACACCATCACCCTCAAAGAGGAAAGCATCTCCCAAAAACTGGTTACCGAACCCTAAAACTTACATCATGAGATATCCATAAAAGGGGCCTCAAATAAGAAAGAGAAACCATCTTTAACACCATCAAACAGAACCCTAACCTCATAGAACATCAAGACACTCATTCAATCATGCATGTGATCAAAACCAAGGTCAAGAGATAGGAAAAGACCATCATTACACCACAATCACCAAAATCGGGTACAAAACTTGGGTTTCACATTGCATCCCTACCAAGCTTGATTCCCACATCAACTAAGTTATTCTACAATTTAGAATCATCTTCTAGCATGTTAAGGAAACGTTTAGAGGGAGAATGCAGTAACATGAATGTATAAAAGAGTGCAAGAATAAATAGAGTAGATTGTTATATCACCAGCCTTAAGGAAGATTGCTCCAAGAAAGGTGACTCCAAGCACATGATCCCAAAGGAGTATGAAGCTCCATTCTTGGCCACAAAATAACCCCAAGAAATAGAAGGCATCAAGGTCAAATATTACCCAAGAAAATAGAGCAAGAATATCATGGTTGAACAAAAATAAAGAAGGGGGAAAAGAGAGAAGAAACTTCCTCTCATTTTGATGTCACCTTGTCAATACATGGCCTATGACCCCTTGTCAGGAGGAGTTTACTCTCAAGAACGACCACCATGTCAAAACATGTTGTAAGGATGAGAAAAGGGAAGAAGATGGGATAGAAGATCCAAGGAAGAACACCATAAAGAAAAGGTAAACACTTACCAAGATAAAGGATGAGCAATAATCACCACAAGCACCACATGCAATGTTAAACCTCCTTCAAGGCACCAAGAACAACTCCTTCTTGCTCCACCAAGCTTGAAGGATGACCAAGCAAGGAAGGAGAAGGAGGACTATAAAAAAATATCACTTGCATGGAGAGAAGAGGGTTTATGTAGCAAAGGAGGAGAGTGGTAGGGCAATAGATGAGGTGTCAACAAGAAGGACTCCAAAGGGACACTTATTCACCCAAGAAACTAACATGCAACCACTTAAAACACATGCATAAGATGGTGATACACTCTATGTTGGGTCTCACCACCTAGGTCGCCCAACATGGTTGTGGTCGTGACCCACCATGGAACACCATCCATGGTCACAACAAATCACCAAGCATCAACATGATCGAGACAAGAGACCAACACACACACCCTAGGTTGAGACACTCCCCACCAAACAACATGTCTCGACCCAAGGCCAACCAAAACCCTCTTGCTCATGACAACCACACCAAGGGGAGGTGTCTCGACTATGACACCCACAAACCATGTTTGTGGTTACGACCTAGGTAGAGACAACTTACAAGGTGCACATGGTCAAGGTAAACCAAACCCTAGAAAACCCTAACCACAACTAAAGGCTCCACCACTCAACCAAGCCTCAACTAAGGCACCCCCAAGCATCACACTCTCTCTGATGGAGACAAGAGAGAGAAATAACAATCTAGAGATTGAAAATTACTAGATAACCATCACAAATGGGTAAATGGAAATTTGACCCAAAATAAGTAAAAACATCATCCAAACAAGCTAAATATCAAAACTTAAGTTTTCCACAATCTCAAAACATGTCAACAGATTAGAGAAAGGTTATAAGCACTTATCCAAGACAAAGCAAATAGGGTTAACCCAGAACACAAGTCAGGGGTCTTACATGCCACAAACCCCTAATAAGGATTTCACCCCCAAAATCCTAAGCAAAATGAGATGAATACTTCCTCTTTATCACTTCCTCGAGCTCCCACGTGGCATCCTCAAAGCCATGGTGGTTCCACAGAACCTTCACAAGGACTATGTCCTTCTTTTTCAACTTCTTCACTCTTCTATCAAGGATCAACACATTTCCTTCAACATAGGACACATCCTCATCACGATCAACCTCCACTATTTGCAAAACCAAGTTAGTACAGGGTGTCACTTCCTCAGCATAGACACATGAAACACTACATGCAACCTATGCAACTCAGCTGACTACTCCAACCTATAGGCCACTTTCCCGACATGTGCAACCACAGGGTAAGGTCCCATATACCTGGGAGCTAACTTACCCTTCCTCCCAAACCTCAAGACACGCTTCCAAGGAGAGACCTTAAGATACACCTTGTCACCCACTTAGAACTCCATCAATCTATGGTGGTTGTCAATATATGGCTTCTTCCTATCTTGAGCCACCTTCAACTTCTATTGAATCACTTTGATCTTCTCTATCGTCTACTGTAAAATTTCAGGATCAAGAAGTTGGCATTTACATGCTTCATACCAACACAACAGAGATATGCAATGTCTCCCATACATCACCTAGCAAGGTGCCATGTTGTTGCTTCTCTTATAACTATTATTATAAGAAAAATCTATCAAACTGAGGTGAATGTCCCAACTACCCAGGAATTACAAGACACAAGCTCTCAGTAGATCTTTAAAGGTTTGTATGGTCCTCTTAGACTGACCATCTGTATGTGGGTGGAAGGCAGTACTAAACCTCAACTACATACCCAAACCTATGTGCAAACACTCCCATAAGTGGCTCGTAAACTGAGGACCTCTGTCTAACATGATGGTAGCTGGAACACCATGCAAACACACTTTCTCATCAAAACATATTTAAGTGAGTTTCTGAATTGTATATGTTGTCTTTATAAGAACAAAATGTGCTGACTTGGTCAACCTATCAACGATCACCCAAATGGAATCATGAACTTTGGTTGTCCTGGGCAGACCAGCCACAAAGTCCATAGTCACATGATCCCATTTCCACTGTGGTATAGGCAACAGTTGCAACGTCCCTGTGAGATTCTGATGTTCTACCTTAACTTGCTGACACACTGCACACATGGCTATGAACTCAGCCACATCACACTTTAAGCCAGGATGCCAATACAAATCTTTGAGATTATGGTACATCTTGGTGCTACCCAGATGAATCACATACATAGAAGAGTGAGCCTCTTCCAGGACCATCTTCTTCAAGTTATCAACACCAGGAACCACAACTCTTTTGTGGTAACATACAATCCCATAATATGCCTCATGGAAGACATCACGTTTCTCACTACCAAACTCTGAGCTTATTTGTTGTATCACAAGATCAACTTGTTGCACCTCTCTAATATGTTGCCTCAATGTGGGCTTCACTTTCAATTGTGTAAACAACCCAGCTAGGAAGGAAACATATAACTTCTCATTCATCTGGCGCAAGGAGACCAACATGTCTCTCTTATGGCACACCAAGGAACACAAATCTGCTTTATCTATAGATAACATCGAAGAAGACTTCCTGCTCAAAGCATCTTCCATGACACTCTCCTTCCCTGGATGGTAATCAATCATGTAGTCATAATCCTTGATTAGATCCATCCATTGTCACTATCTCATGTTCAACTCCTGTTGTGAAAAGATGTACTTTAGGTTCTTGTAATCTATGAAGATCTGACACTTTTCACCATAGAGGTAGTGCCTCCAAATCTTCACGGCATGGACCACTGTAGCTATCCCTAGACCATGGGTTGGGTAGCTATCCTCATGTTTCTTAAGTTGTCGTGAAGCAAAAGAAACCACGTTCTTGTCTTGTATCATCACGCATCCCAAACCACTCCTCAACGCATCATATAAGACTATGTAACCTTTCCCTTGCTCAGGTAGAACTAACATTGGTGCTCTAGTCAGGTTCTCTCTTAACAACTAGAAGGTAAGGTGACACTTGTCATCCCAGACGAAAGGTACATCTTTCCTTGTCAACTTTGTTAGGGGTTACGCCATTGAACTGAAGTTCCTGATGAACCTCTGGTAGTATACTTCGAAACCCAAAAAGTTACAATCTTTGTCAATGTTTTTGGTTGCTCCCAATCTATCATAGATTCCACTTTCTTGGGGTCCACATGAAAACCTTTAGTAGATATCACATGTCCTAGGAAGGACACCTCCTTCAACCAGAACTCACACTTGTTGAACTTGGCATACAAATGATTCTGTCTCAATGTGGTCAACGCCAGATGTAGATGCTGCTTATGTTGCTGACTGTCTCTAGAGTAGATAAAGATATCATCTATAAACACCACCATGAACTGGTCCAGATAGGGCCTAAACACGTAGTTCATCAGATTCATAAATGTTGTCGGTGTGTTGGCTAGACCAAACGGCATAACCACATACTCGTAGTGAGCATACCGAGTCCTAGACGCTGAGTTAGGTATGTCATCTACCTTGATCTACAACTGGTGATAAACCAATCTCAGATTTATCTTAGAGAACACTATGACTCCCCACAATTGGTCATCAATCTGCGGCAACAGATACTCGTTCTTTATCATCACCTTGTTAAATTGTATGTATTCTATGCACAGCCTCATGGATCCATCTTTCTTCTTTACGACAGTCTTATACCACCCCACAGTGACGTACTCAGTTTTATGAAACCCTTTTCAAGCATCTCTTGCAACTATTTCTTCAACTATGCCATTTTAGTTGGTGCCATCGTGTATGGTTTTTGAGCTATCGGTTGGGTACCTGGGACTAGTTTGATCTCAAAATCAATATGTTGAGGTGGGGGAAAACTTAAAAACTCCTCTGGAAATATGTCCTAAAACTCACAGACAACTGGTAACTCTTTGATGCTAGGATTCCTCACCTTAGTATCCTACATGTGTGCCAAAAAGGTCTCACAACCATGCCTCATCAGCTTCCCTGCCACCATCGTTGATACTAGACATGTCACGAGAATTCCTATATCCTTGGAAGACCCACGCTCATCGCCATCTTGAAACGTCGCTACCTTGGCACTGCAGTCTAAGACCACATGATACTTATCTGAGGTATCCATTCCAAATATCACATTGAGTCCATGCATGTTAAGTGGTATGAGATCCACTTGAATTTTTTGTCATGAAAAAGAAAGGACACATGATGGATTCACTTTGCAACAACAATGTGGAACCAACCAACAAGGTTTGTAAATGAATATTATCACATCTACATCTAACAGGCTAAGAGATACTAACAATCACTTCACGAGTAATAAAAGAGTGGGTCGCACCTAGATCAACAGAAACAGATATCAAGCAAAAAGAAGACAAATCAAAATGAAATAACTCCATCTGAATTGTCACTACTCACGGGTTGACCACTCCTTCTGGCTAACTCATGGAATAGAATCTAGTTGTCGCATGTTGACATCCCCATCCCCTACTGGCATGTCTTAAAGAACCAACATGTGATGCCTATCCACATCCTTATCCTCCTCTACTGCTTCATTGTTACCTTTGCGAGCCCTACTGACTCTGGCTCTGCCTCGGCAGTTGGGTTACTTCATCATCCTTCATGGAAAAAAACTACTTAGTATGCCTGATGTGGCCACACTTGTAGCACATTCTTCTCTCATACCCGATGTGGCCACACTTGTAGCACATTCTTCTCTCATACCATGGCCTTGATGGCATGGTCACTGATACTGACACTGCAGTGGTGGCTCCTGTCGGTGGAAAACGGTGGCCTCATCCTTTAATGGGTAACCACGGAGTCTATGCACTAGACCTCAACTGAGATGGAGGTACATAAAACCCATGCTTCTTAAAGCTTCCAGATGACTACCCCTAGTACTATGTTGGCCTCCTCTTGGGATTCTTTTCCCACTTCGCAACCACAAATGCTTCGATCCTCATTGTAACATCCCAGGATTTTAGGCCTCAGATAAAATGATCTTATAAGGAATTATTGGACTACCCATATCACCAAGGTGCATTTCCTTTTCTGGGAGCCCATCACTAAAGAACTCCATAGTTAAGCATGCTCAGCTTGGAGTGGTACTAGGATAGGTGACCAGTTGGGAAGTTGACCCCGTCTTGCACGTCAGTGACGAAACAATGTCAGTGAGGAAAAAGCATGCAGTTAAGGTTAGTGGTGATCTATGGGGCCAATCGTCATTCCTAAAACCCTGCTAGAGCCTTGGGTGGTGGGTCCAGGCATTACAAATGGTATCAGAGTCATAACCTCTCCAGTAGGTGGGGCCCACATGGGCATGTGGCATGCCAGTCTTTGGTTGTGCGGTCCAGGCATCTTGGAAAGGGTTATCCATGGTTGACGTAGCCACCCGTGCGCTGGTATTAATTTCACAATCGGGAGTTGGGTGTCCATGGGCCATTCTGGGTCTGCACTAAAATGGGGTGATATTATGAGGCCATATAGTTGAGCCTTGACGAGGACGTCAAGAGTCTAAGTGGGGGAGATTGTAAATCAGATAAAATGATCTTATAAGGAATGATTGGACTACCCATATCACCAAGGTGCATCTACTTTTTTGGTAGCCCATCACTAAAGAACTCCATAGTTAAGCATGTTCAGCTTGGAGTAGTACTAGGATGGGTGACTAGTTGGGAAGTTGACCCCGACTTGTGCGTCAGTGAGGAAAAATATCACCAAGGTGCATCTCATTTTCTGGGAGCCCATCTCTAAATAAATCCATAGTTAAGCGTGCTCAACTTGGAGTAGTACTAGGATGGGTGAGTAGTCGCGAAATTGATCCCGACTTCCACGTCAGTGAGGAAAAAGCACACAGTTAAGGCTAGTGGTGATTTGTGGGGCCAGTCATCATTCCTGAAACCCTGCTAGAGCCTTGGGTGGTGGGTCCATATGTTATAAATGATATCATAGTCATAACCCCTCCAGTAGGTGGGGCTCACATGGGCATGTGGCATGCCAGTCTTTAGCTGTGTTGTTCAGGCATCTTGGAAAGAGATGTCCATGGTTGACGTAGACACCCCTGTGCTAGTATTCTGTGATCGGGAGTTGGGTGTCAATGGGCCATTCTGGGTCCACACTAAAATGGGGTGATATTATGAGGCCATATAGTTGAGCCTTGCAAGGACGTCAAGAGTCTAAGTGGGGGAGATTGTAACATCCCAAGATTTGAGGCCTCAGATTAAATGATCTTATAAGGAATGATTGGACTACCCATATCACCAAGGTGCATCTCCTTTTTTGGGACCCATCACTAAAGAACTCCATAGTTAAGCATGCTCAGCTTGGAGTAGTACTAGGATGGGTGACTAGTCAGGAATTTGATCTCAACTTGCATGTCAGTGAGGAAAAAGCACACAGTTAATGCTAGTGGTGATCTGTGGGTCCAGTCGTCATTCCTAAAACCCTACTAGAGCCTTGGGTGGTGGGTCCAGTCATCACAAATGGTATCAGAGCCATAACCCCTCCAATAGGTGGGGCCCACATGGGCATGTGGCATGCCAGTCTTTATCCATGTGGTCCAGGCATCTTGGAAATGTTTTTCCATGGTTGACGTAGCCACCTGTGCGCTGGTATTCTTTGATTGGGAGATGGGTGTCCATAGGCCACTATGGGTCTACACTAAAATGGGGTGATATTATGAGGCCATATAGTTGAGCCTTGATGAGGATGTCAAGAGTCTGAGTGGGGGAGATTGTAACATCCCAGGATTTGAGGCCTCAGATAAAATGATCTTATAAGGAATGATTGGACTACCCATATCACCAAGGTGCATCTCCTTTTCTGGGAGCTCATCACTAGAGAACTCCATAGTTAAGTGTGTTCATCTTGGAGTAGCACTGGGATGGGTGACCAATCGGGAAGTTGACCACGGGTTGAGCGTCAGTAAGGAAAAAGCACGCAGTTAAGGCTTGTGGTGATCTGTGGGGCCAGTCATCATTCCTGAAACCCTACTAGAGCCTTGGGTGGTGGGCCCAGACATTACACTCATGATATACTCCAAAAATGTAGCAAACTTCTCACAATTCTCAAGCACTACCACCATTGTCGTCAGCTCACCACTAAGACCCTTCTTAAAACATCAGATCCTCTCCTCATCTATTGATTCCATGTGAGGGAAAAACCTCAACAACTCCATAAACTTTACCTCACACTTGTTGATTGACTTGGGACCTTGCCTGATCTACTTGAACTGAAAAATATTCTCATCAAGATAGGTACGTAGGAAGTACCTACTAAGAAACTCACATCTAA
This sequence comes from Alisma plantago-aquatica, assembly GCA_963693085.1. NCBI lineage: Eukaryota > Viridiplantae > Streptophyta > Magnoliopsida > Alismatales > Alismataceae > Alisma > Alisma plantago-aquatica. The sequence goes on from OY856410.1 coordinate 1,023,697,649, forward strand.
ACTCCTCCCAACTGATACCGATAGCTGGTTGTTTCTTCACCTCAATGGCCCACCAATGTCCAACACTTCCCTTCAAAAGCTACACTGCGTGCTTCACCTTATCAGCCTCAGGGATGCTAAGGATCTTGTTGGCCTTCTCTATCTCTATCAACTAAAAGTTCACATACATTGGATCTGTCGTACCAACATACTTTATAGCTCCAACACGCCTCAACCTCTCAAAGGTCTTCCCAGTGCCCATGGATTCCACATTGGGGACTACTACTCTCATTTGAGGAACGGGCATTCTGTCTGCCATATGTTTAATCGTGGCCATAAACAACCCAACATGGACTGATAGGTAGGGTTTTCTAGCATGGTTGGGTCAAACTGGGGCACTTCAGGAGTCCTCCCATCAACAACATGCCTCACTACACGTCCACCTGGTGCAGCAACACCACTCTCAGTAGCATCTTCTTCGTGTTCTCCAACCTTCTTTTCAATTATTCTTCTTCTTGTGCATAATCCAGAAGTGACTATAAGATAAAATGGAGGATACTAGGATAGACATAATACTAGTCTTATGCCCCTAAAGACTCAACAAACCTAAAGCTCTGATACAAACCAAACTGTGACGCCCTGTGCCACAAACAAGCGAGATAACCCAAAAGCAACCTGTGAAATTAAAACTAAACATCTGGGTTACCATGAAACACATGAAATTAAAACCGATTTCATATAATCATAAGAATTGAAACATATTCCACATGAGTCCACAAAATCCACCTATATTGCATTTCACCTTCCCAAATATTATACAAAATATTTTTAACTAGCTCTCTAGCCACATCCTGTCACACATGATAATATGTTCATATACATATATTCCCTTTCTATGCAATAGCAGCCATAGAGACAAAACCCCGTATCGATACATACAATAAAAATCTCTGCAAGGACCTAAGTGTACAAGGATGACACATAGGACTCTACTTCTATACACAATCAACATATCCAACCTTTCAGCAACTACTGGACCTCTTTCTTCTCAGCACCAGTGGCACAATCTCTACTTCCTCATGCTCGACCACCTAAAAGATGTGGAAACCCATGAGGTGACACCAAACATCCCAATGAGAGATATAGCAACTCGTTAATGTCTATTAAAACTCAGATAAGCTAAGTAGGTAAAGCAACATACTAAGTAGATGAAGAAGATTAAATAAGACTAGACATCTACACTTAATCATATATAATATATATCAAAATGGAATATGAGGAACATGTATAACAATTGACTTATCTTACTGATAAATGTATATTTATCCCTTTTATTTATATACTTTTGATATTTGTTTAGGATTATTTTGTTATTTATTCTCTTAGTTTAATAATTAATTGTTTTATTTTATATTTTTCTCTTTAATTGGAGTTTTAATTCTATTTTCTTGGGTTTTGTAGGAAAATTACACAATCTGCAACAGTCTTGAAATTCATATATACCTTCCACCAAAAGTGACATAACTCTTGCATTCGAACTCCAAATTGAGTTTACAAGTATTCATTGGAAAGGAAATTTAATTTCCTAAAACAAAATTCTATTATTTGGACCGATTTTGTTTTTTTAACGGGAGAGAAATACGTTCGAAATTACTGCTGCGAGAATCTGCATTAAAGGGAGTTACATGGTCAAGATAATTAAAGACAACCAACTTTTGATTTGACCAGATCCAGAAAATTCAAAAATTGGTCTCCCTTTATTTCCCCCCCCCCCCTTTTGAGGGCAGCCTACCCCCTCCCCCTCCTATAAAAGGAGGGACTCTTCACTTGTAAGAGGATGCCATTCTTCATTCTATTCCATCTAATTTTTAGTTGTAGACCACATCTTGTATAATGTTGGATCTTGCTTTAGTTTGCATTTCTTCTGGTCTTATTATGTCTGAGTAAATCTCTCTAAGGCATGGGAGTAACCCCTTAGTCCGGTTCTATTCAATATAATCAATTATATTCTTCCATCGAACAAATGTCTTCTCTCTGTTTATGTGTGATTATTTGGATGATCTGATATATTCTTATGGAGTGATATGAGCGTGGATCTCTGTAAGAACAAAACAATAGTCCCTTAATTGTGATTATCATATTTTCGTCTTTTTAATCTTATTCCTGTTATAATCTTTGGTGACGCGACCACCTAATCCTTGGGTTTGAATGTCAGTTTGAATTCACATGCTTTTTTATATGACCGTGGATAATAGCATGTTGGACGGTTGGGTAATGATCCGTGAAACCCGGGACCAACGGGTTCACGGGAAGCCTGACCCTTGTGAGTTTGTCCGTAAGGACATGTAACCACAAGGTCCTAATTTGATCCTTGGAGTTTAGAATTTGATTAGTTGAATAGAAGTGTGGTTTTGGTGGTGATCTTCCGGACCCCAGATCTTTATTTCTTGATTAGTTAAATTTTATTTCAGCACTTTTATTTTTTTTCTTAGTATTAACAACTCTCTGAAATCGGGATTTAATTCTTGTACTTGCGATCGGATTTGGATTTCGACTTTTCTTTTCTGCTGTCCCTTGGATCGATACCTATCTATACTAAGTTGACTTGTTGTTCGCAACAAGTTGACAACCGGGTTAGAAGGTTAAACTCTAGGACTTTTCCTAGTGATTATTGCATGTGCAATGATACACATCAATTTAGCGCCGTTGTCGGGGACGACACAGTTGTTTTTTAGATTTGGTTGCCTTTATATCTTGTATAATCCTTGTTCATATTCTCTAACTTTCATAACTTTAGTCTTTTTTATAATTTCTTTTAGATTTTTGTAATTTCTTCTTGCCTTCCGAGCACAATTCCGGAAGTGTATCTCCTCTTTCTACTGAGTTTCCATTCTAGCAGTACTACTTTCTAGTTACTTTTTTTTGTAATTTTAGTTATTTCATAATTTTTTTTAATATAATTTTTAGTTCTCTTTGTAATTTTTGACTAACCTCTTACCTCGTAATCTTTCTTCTCTCGTTCATTGATTGACATATCTTTTCAGGAATTTTTCTTTTCAAATGGAGTGGGCATCCCAATATCTCCCACAATGTTATTATTATGGTCTCTACCACCATGCATCTCTTGCTTGTCCGACTCTACCCCATGCTTATAATAGCACCCCTTTTAATTGCGAGCCCTTTCATCCTAGTGGGTACAATGTGAATCAACATTTTTCTGAGAACCAATATGGGGAACCTTGCTATCCATATTCTAATTGGGGATATGATCAACAAAATTTTGTGGGGTGTAACCAACAAAACCTTGGGGGTTATGAACATGTTTATGAAACCCAATGTAATCCTCAATAAGAAGAGCGACTTAGGGCCTTAGAGAAGATTGTAGTAGAGGAAGAAACAAAGCTAAAAACCAGCCAAGCCTTATTAACCGTCCTACTAGAAGCCCAAACCCAAAATATAGATTGTTCAAATATGTTTCCTCATGAATTGGTGACAACTTATAATATTGAATCTTCCTACCAAGATAGACACAATGGAAATTACAATCCACCATCTTCTGGAGATTATTATGAGGAGCAATGCCACCCAAAACAATATGAGGAGTACTATGGCAAAGGACACTATGGGGAGTGTGGCGAGGATGACCAAAATTTTGGGGTGTATAAATCCTATGGTGAAATGCAAATTGATATTGAACTGGAAGAGGGACTTAAGGCCCTAGAAAAGATGGTAGTAGAAGCACAACCAAAACTTGAATCCAGTCAAGCCATGTTAGCTACCTTACTAGAGGATCAATCACAAACTCCCCCTATAGAGCTTGAGCAACCCAAGATGGTTCTTCCTGACGATGACAATGGTGATCCTTATTTTGTGTCATATGTGTCAGATCCTGAAGAAATAGAACAAACCATGGAGCCATATTTTGTGTGTGATGAGGACGTTGGTATCCCTATCTTTCCTTTAGAAACTCTTTTACTTGAATATGAAATGTCAAAGAAGGAGAGTCATTATGAAGATTCAACAACTCCTCCCATCCTCAACATAAATCCGAATGATACCATAGACCAATACCCTTCTTTTGAGTCTATTTTGGATAATGAGAATCTAACCCCCATTATTATTCTTCCCGAGCCGTCACAGCCATCTTCCATCCCACACATGGCTGATCTAGAAGGGGAGATACCACCATTGGAAGAAGCCCACACACCCCCTTCTATTGTTTGCAAGGAAGACATCATCATCCCTCCTAAATACTTGGGGAACCCTTGTACAAAAAAATTAGAGACATATGTTACATCAACAATGAAACTTACCAAACCCAATGTTGATGGCATTAATTTTAAGGAGAAACAAAACACTTTTGTAAATGATTTTAAATTTTTTGTATTAGCATCAATTCTCACATATGCAGGTCATCATGATGGTGGAAAACCTGAACCAGATCCTCCACCCAACTCAGTTCATCATGCTCTACTGGCATTACTAGTCGGGTACCCATCAACCTCCCCTTATCCACATCCATCTTCAACACTTCCCTTGCTATCGAAGGAAGATCTATGGATATTATTGGAGGGAATGTGAGGTGAAAGAAAATATGAGCACCCCACTGAGCTTCTAAAATTTCCCTATCATAGGGTACATTATGAAGCTCCTCAGATAAAGGTCTCATCCCTCATACACATCCCCTTCAGCTGGACATTTTTTGAGCTACCTGGGCCACCTGGAAATCCTCGCTCTTATCTTCCCTCCATCTCGGGTTTTGATTTTGCTCAGGACGAGCAACAATCTATGTCCGGGGTGGAGGTGGGTGGTATGTCTCTATTCCACCCCCTTATCTTTTTTATTTTTGCATTATTTCTACTTTTTTTTGTTTTTCATATAGTTACTTTGTTCATGACCATTATCTAGTCGACCGTGTTTTTATTTCTTTTGTTGCAAAATGGTCTTTATCTAGTCGGCCAATATGAATAAATGTTTATCATTGTACCCCTTTGAATTTAGTAAATCTTTTGCAAAAATTGTTACAAATTGCCATGTCTGAAACCACCATGTCACCTAGGATCCCAAAATAGCATCACTCCTTGGAAAAGTTGGCAAGTCGTATGGAATCAATCAAAACCAAACACAAATTTTCTCTATTTTCAAACTATTGATTAACTTGATATAAATCTTGTATAATGTGATTGACATGAATGTTCTTTCTGATGTAATGACACTTTCAAAAAAAAATGTATGAAGTTAGAAGCACAAGGACACCTTTTGTTTCCCCCTTATTTTCTTTCTAAAAAAAAGAGAAGCAAAGAATCACCACCAGACAAAAATCAAGTCCGGGGTGGCATGCTTCCCATATAAAAAATTCCATACCCCACAAAGGGGCGTACCATCAAAAGATGCCAAAAGTGCACAAAAAAAATTGTGACCAATGTAGCCACAACTCCACAAATTTAAATCCCAAGTCGAATAGAGGAGGGATAAAAAACATTCATCACTTCCTTCTTTGTTTTCACACCAACTAATTTCATCGTGTTCTTGTGCAACAACTCAAAAAAAAACATTTATGAAAATGAGAGTGTCAAAGCAAAAGTAGGATGCATCATGTTTTTCTACAAAATCTTGATTTTGAACCAAGATATGATATTTGGTTTTAATAGGGAATATAGAATTTTGTGTTTTGTAGTTTTAGGAGATTGGGTTGCTTGGCCAAATTTGGAGGTAAGGAATAAAGTGATGTTACAAGGGTGAGGATAGATATGTTGTTAGTATAAATTGGAATAATTTGTGATTTTATTTGTTTGAGGACAAACAAAGATTCAAGTCCGGGGTATTTTGATAAATGTATATTTATCCCTTTTATTTATATATTTTTGATATTTGTTTAAGATTATTTTGTTATTTATTCTCTTAGTTTAATAATTAATTGTTTTATTTTAGTTTTTTCTCTTTAATTGGAGTTTTAATTCTATTTTCTTGGGTTTTGTAGGAAAATTACACAATTTGTAGCAGTCCTGAAATTCATATATACCCTCCACCAAAAGTGACATAACTCTTGCATTCGAACTCCAAATTGAGTGAACAAGTATTCATTGGAAAGGAAATTTAATTTCCTAAACTAAAATCCTATTATTTGTACCACTTTTGTGCTTTTAACGGGAGATAAATACGTTTGAAATCACTGCTGTGAGAATCTATATTAAAGGGAGTTACATGGTCAATATAATTAAAGACAACCAACTTTCGATTTGACCAGATCCAGAAAATTCAAAAATTGGTCTCCCTCTATTTTTCCCCCCTCTTTTTAGGACAGCCTACCCCCTCCCCCTCCTATAAAAGGAGGGACTCTTCACTTGTAAAAGGATGCCATTCTTCATTCTATTTCATCTAATTTTTAGTTGTAGACCACATCTTGTATAATGTTGGATGTTGCTTTAGTTTGCATTTCTTCTACTCTTATTATGTTTGAGTAAATCTCTATGGGGCATGGGAGTAGCCCCTTAGCCCGGTTCTATTCAATATAATCAATTATATTCTTCCATCGAACAAATGTCTTCTCTCTGTTTATGTGTGGTTATTTAGATGATCTGATATATTCTTATGGAGTGATACGCCTGTAGATCTTTGTAAGAATGAAATAATAGTCCCTTAATTGTGATTATCATCTTTTTGTGTTTTTAATCTTATTCTTATTATAATCTTTGGTGACGTGGCCACATGAGCCTTGGGTTTGAACGTCAGTTTGAATTCACATGCTTTTTATATGATCGTGAATAATAGCATGTTGGACGGTTGGGCAATGATCCGTGAACGCCGAGACCAACGGGTTCATGGGAAGTTCGACCCTTGTGAGTTTGTCTGTAAGGATATGTAATCACAAGGTCCTAATTTGATCCTTGGAGTTTAGAATTTGATTAGTTGAATAGGAGCGTAGTTTTGGTGGTGATCTTCCGGACCCCAGATCTTTATTTCTTAATTAGTTAAATTTTATTTCAGCACTTTTATTTTTTTCATAGTATTAACAACTCTCTAAAATCGAGATTTAATTCTTGTACTTGCGATCGGATTTGGATTTCAACTTTTCTTTTCTATCGTCTCTTGGATCGATACCTATCTATACTAAGTTGACAACCGGGTTAGATGGTTAAACTCTAGGACTTTTCCTAGTGATTGTTGCATGTACAACGGCACACATCACTTACCATCTTATAATTCAAGAAAATTAGTAAAAATATAAGGCAATGGCTTAACCAAAATTATTCATATTTGACCCTAAGAAAGAAACTCTACATGGTTGTGTTACATATTTTATTATTTCCCCTAGTATTTGAGTCGTACCTTCCAAATCCATCTGACCACTGCTAAGCCAAAATCAGTGTCATACAAGGTCAAATGGAAGAGGAGTAATCAATGAGCTCTCCAAACCTCTTAGTTAGCATAAGAGAAAAAACACTACAGAGACATGTCAGTCAACTACAAATAAAGTGACATATAGTCAATAGAAGGATCTACTTACGCATTAGCATCCATATAAAACACCTAGCCCACCATGGTACACGTAACAATGCTAAAAGAACTGCATCATGCATGGCCATCCATACCACAAGGAGATTAGCTCATGCATGGACATCTCATACAACCTATAATTGTAGATGCAAGGAGATACTCAACTTGCACCCCCACATTTTTAAAAATATGTGCTCTGAGTTAAACTCATTTCACCAATCCAACAAATAAAGCTGACACTCGAGTGGATTTATGGCATAAGGAAAACTACATGATTATGTTTTACTTGATTAGTTAAGGCAATTCGGTATCTTTTAGCATCAATCAAGTTACAACGTATAAGTCCAAAACAAACTCTACAAGAATAATGGGAATAGTACAACTCTAGAAGATATCAAAGGTATAAGGTGTGATCTAGTCACATCACCATCACAACACTGCATTACTTCCATTTACAAGGCCATCCCCAATGTTACACATCACTATGGGACATCCCAAATCACATCACTTGGGAGTGACACATCAAAATAGGCTTTAAGCCATCACCATTCATATGACCTATCACATAATCCCTACATATAAACCACCACATTATGATTCATCATTATGTATAAGAACCAACCTGGATCACATAATCATCACCACAACATATACAAGCCATGGCATTCATCTCACTTGCAAGGTTAGGGGTTTATAATAGAGAAGAGAAAACATCATAATCTCATACTCATTCGAAGAGAGTGATGAATCCATATTCATCATGATTTTTAGTCACCATCGTGGGCCCAATTCAACTCATTAAATTCACTTTTATCCCCTAAATATTACAAATTGCAATCTTGCTTCTTGACTAAGGTTTCTGTGATTTCATGCAGATTGAGCAAGCCATTATGGAGACAGATCTTCAACTGGGTCCACCATCTTTTTGCAGGTACACCTTCACTCAATATGTCTCTCACCAATCATGAATCCTCCTATCATCTCCACATCACTAATCAACTTTACCTCCTTCATTGATCTTGAGCACATCTTAACCCACCTTCATCAACACCCTTCATCTCCTTCACCTTTCATCAATGGTCATCACCATCACTTGCTTCACTTTCCACCTCCATCTTCATCAACATCATCCTTCTACCTTCACCATCCTCAACCACCATCATCACCACCACCAAATGTCCTAGCGGTCTTGACCTCTCGGTCTTACCCTAGCAGTTTGCTCCTCCATTTGGTTTGCTCTTACGATCTGCCCATTCGGTTTCCACCACTCGATCTGCCCTCTTGGTTTTATCTCTCATTCAGTCTTTAGCCTTTAACCCTTGACATAGTCTCAAGACCGTGTGGCTTTACACAGTCTCAAGACCGTGTGGAGGGTAAACGATCTCTCAGGACCACATGGAACCCCTCTCCACCCGATCACAGATCCACGGTCTTCCTCCATCGACTCCAAACGGTTTTGCTCCAACCCTTTCTATGGTTTTGAGACCGTGAGAGGGTGATCGATCTTCCGAAGAGTGCGGGAGCCTTTAGATTGGTTGGCATGGGAGGCAAGGACTGTGTGATCAAAACCGTTAGGCTAATGATCTCCCAAGACTGTGAAGGTAGGGGTCAGTAAGATCACGAGGCCAGCGATCTTTGCTCTTAGACCGTGAAGAACACCACCTAATGTCGCCAACAACTCCATAGCCTCCTCTTCAGCACCGTCTCCCTCATGGCCAACAACAGATCAAGATCCTTCTCCATCCACCTGCTCCTCAACATCATTGCCTTCCTCCACCACAGCTTCTCCACCTACTCAACATCAACGACGATCACCTACAGTGCCGCCCCTCTTTCTCCTCTGCACTGATGGTGATGACGGCCTCCACGCTCACAGTCTTCTCCTCACAGTCCCAAGACCGTGTGGAGGCTCCACGATCTCAAGACCATGAGGATGGCAGTGACCCTCCAGACCGAGAAGACGTCAAGATCGTGTGAACCAAAATCGCTAGGCGTTGCTGCATTCAAGACCGTGTGAAGGAGATAAATAGTATTAGGACCGTGTGAACCCTAGCGGTTCTAAAGAACATGATGATCAGTTATCGGTTTCCAGGTCTCTCCTAGACTGTGAGAAGAACCAAACCAATACCAAACCATTCAAATTTTCGTTGATTTATCATGGTGCCTAATTTAGACTAATATTCAATTGAAAGTCCATATGTCTTCAGTCGAGAGTAATTTGCAAAAGAGTCCCTCAATGGATCATCATGAATCCGTCTGATATCAAAGTTAGGATCATTTCTATCTATGTTATTCATTTTTACCCTACATTGATAGGTTGTCATTGTTTTGACAACTAAGGATTTTGGAATCAATTTAAGATGATAAATATACTAAAATAACCCTAATGGAGCTTTGTGGCTAACCCGAAATGGCGTTCATGCTAGTCTTGCCATCAACTCCCAGCCACTCCTCCTCTTCAGCCTAACATCCCCTTGTTGTTATATTGGTCCTGTAAATACCCTGACCTAGATACACACTAGACTAGCAAAAAGCATCATCTTCAGTTTTAGATTAACCACTTTAGTTCCCCCATGAATCGCCTTCTTCACCATCCACCAGTCCGACTCCACCATCAAAGACCTACAACAACACATCAAGTCATTCACCATTGCTCAACCCAGATATGGGCATCAGCTTGATAATCTCTGACACATGAAAGCTAACTAACACCATCCTTCTCTAACCACCTACAATGAGGCAACAAATATTCATCACCACCCACCTAACATCACGACGAACTTCCTCCATCCACACCACTTCCCTAGCCCATGAGCATATGTAGTGTCACCTTCTCCTTCATCCAACCACATGTTCACATGGTTCAAAAATTGAATAACTCTGTGTTCCTTCCACTTGATTTGTCATAGACCTACAAGAAACATACCACAATTTACACCTCCTCTCCAGCAACCAGTCTACAACACCATCCCAGAACCTACAATAGCTCGAATCACCATAAAGTTTCTTCCAAGTCTCTTTTCCCTAACCCCAAAACCCCAGTCATCAACTAGACTCACTGACAACCTATTGCACCTTGGAAAGGATGGAACTGCAAGCACGCATGGATAAACAAACTAATCCTTATAGACTCCACATTTATTCCATCCAAACATGTTACACCTCTGACCTCACAATTTTGAAGCAAAATTTTACAAAGGATCGGTACACTAGAATTGTATATGCTCTATCTTCCTCAAATAACCAACCATACAAGATCTCCAAGCTTGTGCCAAGGAGCATGAGGGCAAGATGACACTCAAGAGTTCAAGCTAAAATCTTTCAACTAAAAATCAATACTCATACCAACCTATAGAGCTTTGGTAATAGATTTTCTAGTAAGTTAGACCTTGTCTCCCTCTTTTTCTAATATTGTTAAATAGACCATTATAACATAGCATATAGCATAACTATATACAACATACTATAACAATGTGTATGATTAGTTCAATAACCCTAATGTTACTACGCATAAAATATAGTTAAGTAAATTAATGAATATGAAATTAGGTAATTCTACTACATCCTAATCGACTATAGGATATTGATCATTTAGTTCCTACTTTCATTTTTGAAACCCTAGTTGTATATATATATATATATATATATGACTGTAAAATATAAATCATAATAATCTACATAAGACCATATACATTAGGTTATGAGAACTAGAAGATCCCAATAAATGTAATTTAGTAGAATATTTATGCATTTTAGGTTATTGTTATACAAATTATTCATAAAAAGAGGTATGATAGAGATCACAACATCCAAAAATACATAGGAATCAATAGGTTGATAGACAAAATCAGTTTGCTAATAATAAAATATTTATATGTTAGTATGACCATATTTTAAGATAATTGATATTGTCAACACAAAACCTAGACATGTATACCTAATGATATATAATATATCTAGAGAGAGAAAATATGAGAAGGGTGTTTGAACTATACATGGAAATAAATCCTCTCAATCATTTAAATATGTATATTTTAATATACTTATATACATATTTCATATCTAAATATACATATTTAAGGAATTTTATGTATATGAAACAACATGGACCCTAGATCAAATATATGTTGAGACACTAGTTACCTAATCCAATGACATGATGATGTAAATTTAACTATAAGATTTTTGGTTATATGCATATAACTTAGTTAAACTCTTAGGAATGAGAACAATGGAAAATATGAATAGCACTCCTATATGAAATTTCGCAGTCAAGAAAAACAGAATGCAAATTTAATACAAATTTATTCCAAGACATATGGTGACAAATAATCACTAAATTTGTAGATCCCTCTCTTGATTGTCCCTTGGAGTCAATACTTGGAATTTTTCCATGTTAGACACTTTTGATTTGACAGTATGAAATTTCTATTTCTATTTGGAAAGTTATTTCCCTAATTGAGTGCATGCATAACTAAATAGGTTGGTTGGCCAAAAATTAAATTTTTACCTTAGCTTACCTCTTTGAAAGTCCACCAACATATACTTCTAGAAAATATTAGCACAATGTTTGAATATCAAAAAAGGGTAGGTTAGTTCCCCTAGTTTAGTGGAATTATACTTCCACACCTCCATGCAGAGTTAAAGGACATATGGTCCCTCAGTATACTAAGAATTTCAATTGGTGTGTTTTCATTCTCTATAGTATAGAACATATGGCTTCCCCAACTGATAAACATTGACATGTGCTATCTATTGAAAATTGAATGGCTAGTTTTAAAATTTGGATATTGAGTCTTATTCAAATTCAAAACCTATTGCTACCTTTTTATATTTGCCTATATTTTTTAATCCTTCCATTTTATTATGAAAATCCTTGTGCATATGTTGATATTGTTTTACTTTGCAAATACCGATTTAGTACCAGCTTTGCTGACCCCAATTTCCCTTATAGGGGCCCATGTTTGCTTTTTGTTCCCTCTAGGAACTCATGGGTAGGTAACTAGAGAAGACCTGGAAGAAACTACACGAGATAGCCCTCTACTAGAATATGAATATTAGATTTATTAAATTTAAATATTCAATGTATATCTATCATTTAAAAAAAATCATGTACTCGAGAAAATTGTATGAACAAAAAGATATGTTTATATTTTTCATGCAAATTTGGTAAATATTTGACTGTAAATATTGGGTCTTTACACATAGGCACCCGACTTGTTCAAAAAGTACTGAGATAGTGGTGTCAGTTTCTTGGAGATGTGCATGCAATCCCTACTCAAACAAGGTATGTAGAGAGGATCCCACTTTTAGAAGAGATGACTAACATTTTCCTTGCCTTGATATTACCTTATACATTGCATGTAATAAGTAAAACTATTGTCATAGTATCCTTGATATTGTTATGTCTCGTAACCATTTTTCAAGATAACATAGTTCTAGGCTACATGGATAAAAAACTACCAACCATGAACATATTAGTCAAATATAGTAATCCCTTAGTCCTTTTAGTAAAAATTATGATACCGTATTGTGGATTGTCTAGACGGAATTGATACCTATCAATTGACACTCTTTTATCATTCTTTGTTTCACTTATACTTCAAGAATAACTCACATGATTTCTACTTCCATTAATAAGAATTATTGAAAATCTCTCAGAATTAGGTAACAATGATGAAATTTTCATACCAATAATGATGGTAAAAGTAACACAAGCATGTAGGATTATGAATTGTTAAAATAAGATTATTATTCAAAACCACCCCTAATTGTTTGTGATTCCTATGGTATCCAATGACTCATCTCTATGATCATAGTTCATCCATAGTTAAGGGATATGAACTAATAGGTGCTTCTTAGAGGGGGACACAATTTGTGGCATGATATTCACTCAGACTAAGTCGATGTCTATTGATTCAGATGAAAAAATAGGGATCCAATGCATGATCAACTTCATCTAGCTGGTAGTGGCAGGTGTACCATGATATAGTACTCACATTATTTACTACAAGTACAAACTTACATAAAATCATGCACATAGTGTTGTGAATTAGAAAATGCATCTGTTTATGTGGACACAAAATTTTCATTTTATGTGGCTTCATACATGAATTAAATAAGAATATATCACCAATGAAAGTATCATGGTTACATATACATCTTGTGATTTATATTTTCTTTAGGCACATAGAATGGATTGTGATATCTTATTATAGTTTTAGACCTAATTTAAATTCAACTACGTGATCAAGATGTTTTCTTCTAACTAAAACATTTATATAGGTTTACTTAATTACATGCTTGATTACTTGTTTCATATGTGTCACAACATATTATTCAGAGTCTAGAACTGTAAAACTCTAGTTTCTATGACAAATGGCCTCAATTCCTAAAAAGCACTTTTTACTTAACAAATAGATAAAATATAGTAAAATAATCAAACATAATTTCCTAGTATTAGAGAGTGTTTGAGGGTTTTGATGGACCTCACCTAAGGTTTAGAGAACCCTAGGGTTTTGTTAATGGGAACATGTGGTCTCCATGGTAGTGGAAAAAAGTTGTAGTGACCTTCCTTCTAGTCAACCGACCTCTTTGTTGGTAAATAGCTAGCTACTTTATTAAACCACCAAACACTCCAACTTTAGGTCACCATTGGTCTCTAGAAGTTGGCTAATCTCCTAATGATCTTCTTAAATTACAAGGGGTTATATATGACCAGTCATGGAATCTCCAACCTTATATATTTTCAGAGGTAGGTCATTATCTGATTTGGCTGGTATTTCCAACATTTACATAACTTAGATGATGACAAAAGTTGGTCAAAAGAACTATAAGTGGGATCAAATGCATTTAACTAAGACTAAAAATACCAAGATTATAATTTTGTGTGACCCTAACCACCCTACCACAACGCTTGATTTCTCTAAGGCTTTGATTAAAGAGGAATGTGATTGTTAATGGGATATTAACCTTATATAAAGTTTGAAAGTTTACCTAAAAGAAAGAGGATGTTTTCAATTTCTAATATCTTTTTCAACTTCTCTTATCGTCTAGGTGAAATTGTGTTATAAATAGCCATGAGATCTCTTCTTCTCTTTGGATTAAGGTAAATTTCAACATTGAAGGTTTTAAGGAAGTGATCCATATTAAAGAAAAGATCTAATTATTTTCTTAATCCTTGTGAACAAATTTGCCGTGTCCATGAAAATGATCTAATTATAACCCATGTTTTAGAGATTCTACTTTGTAAATTATGCTTATCTCAGACAAGTCAATGCTTTTCAAAATGTTATTTAATGGTCAAATGGGGATTTAGTAAAATTGAGGGAGATTGGGTTTTACAATTCCATTGTTGTATATTTCTTGTATTATTTTAAAATAAAGATAAATTTACTACTTTACATTGAAACGATTTTTATTGGATCTTTCTTTTATAAGACAATTTATAGTTAGTTTCAGAAAAAATATAGTTGAGATCGAACAGTTAATTTCTTTAGGAAACATTTATATAATTCATTATTATTATTATATATTGTATTGATTGGTAAAAAATATTATTTATATATTAATGTGGAAGGATCCATTTACTTGGAAATGGCGATTTATGTATAATATTGATATGTGTGAATTTCAACGTATTCTAAGTCAGAAGCTTACCTTATTTATACCTATGTTTTTCACGCTACTACAGAAAATGCTTTTTACAATGGGAGATAGACAACAGTTCTGATGATTGTGTTGCAATTAGCATACTTATCACAACAAGCCCATTTTTGTGTTGTATATTGTATATTTTATACAACACAAGTCATTTACAACATGCCAAACCTGTTGTAGTATAGGGGGATACTACAACAACTTCTAAAGTGTTGTAATAGGTTGTAGTATCACAACATATTCAAAACTGTTGTAAAAGATGTTATTTACAAAACATATTTCGACCCGTTGTAATAGTCACATGTTGTAATAGACCATCGTTACACAACGTAGACTCACCCGTTGTAGTATGTATTAATTATACAACAGACCTTTACATGTTGTATTTGGTACATGTTGTAATAGGCCACCATAATACAACATATTAAAACTCGTTGTTATATCCCAACATGAGACAACAGACTCCAACTTGTTGTTATATATTGTAATTACACAACATGTTGTAACCTGTTGTAATATCCACACATAAAACATCGTTGTAATAGACCTCCATTACACAACATAAACTAAACCATTGTAAACTACTATTCTATCAATATAAACACCAAAACTCATTTTTGTCCTCTACTTTACTGGAAACGGTTGGACTCTCATACTCTCCCTTACAGTCGGATACCACCAACATAAAAGACCTCCCTTCCCATTAGGGTTTGGGGCCGTTCTTCAAGAAAATCGGATGAGACACTCTTGACAATCAAATATTATCAAGTGGTATTAACAATATCTTAGTGTTAGTATTAAAAAATCATGATTGACGTACATTGTTCATTCAACTATATAAGTTAATGACCTATTTTTTCATTGAGTATGTATTACTTGGATACAAAAATCTTAACCTTTTTCTATACATAGGCCAAAATAGTATATATCTTAATTTTACAATACATGATCTATCATCATTATTCTAATTAATTATATTAGGTTGCTTATATTTAAATTTGTAATGGCATCCTAGAGCATGTCGTTGGCACTTTTTTAGATCACCATAAGGCTAAAGTCCTCTTTACCTTAAAAAATCCTATTTGTTCAGCATAGCGATGAAGACATATTTTTTTTAATTACTTTTCCATTCTTTTTTCTTTTCAGTTATCCTCTCTTTCCCACATGTTACTAAACAACCATTTTTAATAAATTTTCCATTCCCTTTCCTTTCCCATTTGTCCTTTCTTTCCCAAATGATACCAAACAACCATTTGTAATGCCTATAACAACTAAATTATTAGCAATAATTTACTTTTAGAATTAATTACATTAATCTCATGCATATCCAAATTCTTGTCATTTTTTTATAATGAAATACAATTTTGATATACATGTTTTTTTTATTTATTTTATTCATGGTAAAACGTTAAGATCAACTAGATATAGAATATTTTTAAAGAGCATGCTAAGTTTGTTTTGTGAACTACATTACTTGTACTTTTTCTCTACAAATGATAGATTTTTTAGTTTAGTCAAGTGACCTTAGTTGAACTTTGTTTACATTTAATGATGAAGATATTGTAATATTGAATAATGTCATTTTGTTACACATTAGAACATGAAGATTTAAAGAAGATAAAAAAATTTAATAAATTCCTAATTTTAATAACACATTCAATACAACTTTAAATGATCAACTTGACGTGCTATGTTAGATGCAATAAAATATTATAAAAAGAAATTAATTAAATAAGGCATATCTTGCTCCAATTTTTATCAGTAGATTTTTCTATAATACTTGAATAATGTCATATTGTAGACAATTGCTATACTTACATGTGCACGTTATAATTTTTTTCAAACATTTTGTAGTGATATATATTTTTGGTTCATATATTTTGAAACGACATAGTCATAATTCAAATACAACTCTTTAATATAATGCTATTTTAGTTAAGTCAAATGATCTTAGCTGAACATTATTTTCATTTAATGATGAATATATTGTAATGTTCAATAATGTCATGTTGTTACACATTAGAACATGAAGATTTAAAGAAGATAAAAACAAATTCATAATTTCCTAATTTCAATAACACATTCAATACAATTTGAAATGTTCTACTTTACGTGCAATGTTAGATGCAATAAAATATCATAAAAAAAAAGATTATTTAAAATAGGCATATCTCCAATAAAAATTTATTTGAGAATGTATCTTGCAAGCTAGGGAAAAGGAGTTCATCAAAATATCTAGAGAAGTATTTTTATTATTGTCATATGGATGATCAACTTATTTTCCTACTATGATACTAAATATATTATTTATTATTTTTGTAGATGGATTACTTAGCCGATAGGAGTTGGATGTACATTGAAAGACGTTTCCTTAGTAAAGACTTGCAAGAGGGGGTGTTTGCATTCATAGACTATGCTCTTTCTCATCAAAGGCCTTTAAGAAACAATAATTTGTTGTGTCCATGCAAAACTTGTAGCAATAGGTATTTAAAATCAAAGGAAGATGTTTATGAACATGTCATGATTAAGGGATTCTTACCAAATAGTTTTTGGGTGATTGTCGTATTCTTCGTATCATATAAATCATTGTAAAGCAAAATCTAGTTCTACTACTGATTAAACAACAATATAACTTATGTAATATCACATGTTTGCATAGAAATTTTGTTTGAACATATTTGGATTATTTTATTTTTTATGTAGATGGTTGATCATATTAGTTGTAAGGAACGTCAACAAACATATGTCATTTTGATAATGATGATCATGTTGATCTTGAGCAAGAGACGATATAGAAATTATCCGTGTATTAAAAAATCATATGTACTTAGGGATAAGCCTATGAATAATACTTTGTTTCTTATGAAGTTCCATTTAAAATAGATATGATATGGTTTCCAAAATTTGTGTTTGTGATATTTGTGGTACATTACATTTCATGTATTGTAACAAAATTACAGCAAACCAATCACATGGAACTCATTTTCCTGAAAATCTTTGATTTTTAAACCAATCATCTGAACTCAATTTCCAGGAACTGCACTTCAGTTCCTGGAAAAGGACTTCCAAAAAAACTCTACTTACACAGAACCAATCAGAGCCTTCTAGGATAATGAATTCCAGGAAAATTTCAGTTATACCAAACCAGTCAGACCCTTAAAGGTCGATGTTTATCAATTGTACATATTTTTGTTTCTCAACTAAATTCTACACCTATAATTTTACCAAATTGACCATTGTGGTATTGTGATGCTTTTATGTACATGTATGAATCTTGATAATTGTTGAACTTTTTGTACCAAATTACCAAGTAAAATTTGTATATATATATATATATATATATGTGTGTGTGTGTATCTGAATTGTATCCATTTTTTTCCAGAATGGTTGACTGAAACTTTTACCGTATATTTGCCATTTTTTATCCAAAGTTCCCGCATAATTCTCGAATACCAAAATTTTCAACCTCGCCGAATAATGTCGAATGATGAATTTGTGACTATGCAACACGCTATACATGTTGTTGTATCTACAACAAACTCCTATTTCTTATTATATATTGTGAATCGAGACCCACACAATTTCTTTTTATAGAATTTTTTCATGAACATGTAATCAGATCATCATTTTTTTATAAAATTATTATCAAATATGGGTACAAGTTCTTTATACCTTATAATGTGGGGTACGCATATATTTTTTTGATTGTCTGTTATTTGTTTATTTTAAATGTTGCTCAAAAATACATTAATCTTAAAATGTAATACTCATGTATGCGTAGGGGACATTGGATACTTTGTGTCTTCGACCCTATGTGGGGTAAGTGCCACTACCTTGATCCGTACGAGGAAAATTATGTGGGAATGTGGAAAAACTCATGGAGTTGTAATTACTTCATAAAACAATTTCAATTACATAATACATGTATTGAAAGTTCCATATATAGTTACTAATGCTTAGAATTCTTGATATGAATTTGAATAGGACTCAAAAGGTTTATCAAAAGAGAGATGTTCAATATAGGAAGAATTTAAAATGGGAAATTATCAAGGTAATTTACCATTTTGATCCAGAAAAATACTACTTTATGATTCACCAATAGAAGTGTTGTTCTAGTTTCTTCAGATTTTGCTACTTGATTTGATATGGTCTTATTTTTACAAATGCTCTATTTTTTACATATATTGATTAGATCTTATTTGGGTCATTATCATCAAGTTGCTCGGGCATTATCCTTTGAAACAAGATATTACACTTTGGGTTTACAAGTAGACCCTATAGGTAGATCCCAATTGTAAGGACATTTAGTAAGTTTGTAAAGAGCCTTCTTCTAGAATGTATGCAGGAGTTTAATGACTGTTTGCTTGATAGTGGTCTACTTGAATTGAATTTAAATGTTGTGAGGCTGTAGTTTAATAAAGGTTCCTTTTGGAAGGGTGGCATTCTGCACTCTTACAAAATCCCCCTCTTGCAAGAGCAAGTTTTGCATCATCCAGTATGGCATATAAACCATGCCTTATTCAGCAATAAACCATACCTTTTTCACTCTTATAGCATTTTGGATTTTGTTTACACATACTTTTTATTAAGTTTTCTGGCTATTTATACCTTTTCATCCTCTTATTTTCTAACAAGTTCTCACAATTATTTGGATAACAAATTAATATTTATTTTGTACAATGTCCAAAGTAGCCGAACAATTCAGATTGCAGGTATTATGTGCTGAAGTATATGAAAGACATCTTTGATGTGAGAAATAGAAATATTCCTGAATGTGTAAGATACTTAACATTATATTCTTTTAGTTTGTTCAAATTTCTAAATAAATTGAAAAAATCACAATATGTTGATATATTTGTCATATGATTGCAGTATTATTCGAAGTATATTGGTTGTTGCTTCCACCAAGAAGAAATCGATGAGGTATGAAACGAGTGGGCGACATGTGTTCTTGAGCACACATAAGATTATGCAACATGTGGGGGAGACATTTGTTCTTTTACATAGACCAATGTGCGAAACTTTTTTAGTTAGTTTTCAGTTCGATTCTAGAGTGGATACTCAGTACTTTATATTATTGAATCGTTGTATGGATGATTTAATATTAATTAAATTTAGCACAAGTTTCTTTCAAGGTTTGATGGAAATTTTGTTCAACTATGTGTTTGTTTGTGAAATGAAAAAGTATAATTGCATATTTATTATAATTTATTAATAATATGATTAATTTGATCAATACAATTGGTTCGATATATGACCTATCAAACTCTAATCAAAGACAACAGTTAATGATATGTTATAAAATGTATGATTCTACAACAAACAACACATGTTGTGTTATCCACACCTATTACAACAGGTTTGTCAGGAAAAAAATGCACCTATTACAACAGGTGTTTCTAGTGAACTACAACATGCATAACATGTTGTATAAATTGTGTATATTACAACAGGCACACACCATGTTGTCTAAACAATCCTATTACAACAGTTAAATGTATGGAAAGACAACATACTCCAACTGTTGTATAAACATGTATATTACAATAGGTGCACTACATGTTGTAATATACCTACCTATTACAACGGGTGTGTTTAGTGAAAGATAACATGCTTCGACTGTTGTATAATATATATTACAATGGGCGAACCGCATGTTGTAAAAAATACCCCTATTACAACGGGTGTGTTTAGTGAAAGACAACGTCGTTCAACTATTGTATAATATATATTCCAACAGGTGCACCACATGTTGTGTAAAATACCCATATTACAACAAGCCATTCCTTAAAAAACAACATGTTTCAACTGTTGTATAAAATACATATATTACAACATGCGATCACATATTGTGTAAAGCACCCCCCATAAGACCATGCGATCTAATACAACGGTTAATACCCATTTTAAATTGAGAAAAGGAACTGTTGTAAAAAGCATTCTATGTAGTAGTGTCACTAGTTTAAGAATGATAACATATAACAAATCCTTATTACTATTGTGGAGCAATATGAACTAATATAAAGTATAAACCTAATTTAAAATAGTTTTTAATGCCTTGAGAAACACAAAACTATCCCTACTATGTTGTATTTAAGGGTTGGAAATAGAATTTCTTGTATCTATACATGGATAATTAGAGAGTTATATGAGTTATATATTGATAACTATATATTATATTGATAACTATATATTATATTGATAACTATATATGATATATTGACAATATTTACATGGAGGGGTACCCTAGAATTCTTGAGATACATCTATTTCAATGTATTCTCACAAGGGGTTGTGCCAAATAGGTACCTTGTATATGTCCTCCTCCTAATAAGATGATGATAATAGAAGCTTTGTGAGTTAGATTTTGACAAAAATATCCCTCACTTCCTTATAAGTTATACTTAAAGGTTAGTTCATACACATCTCCATGCCTAGTGATGTAGGTTGCAAGATAATGACTCCCTATGATGATGTAGTTGCATAGACTGAGGAACAAAGAATGGGATCTTATGAGTTAGAATTTATATTATTACTCAACTTCTAGACATTCTTATAATGATATACTTGGTTTATTGTATTTGATGGGATTTAAAACACATATAATGACGGAAATGCCTCGAGTGGTTAGGAACTAGGTTAGCTAAGTCAATAAAGAAAGTAGATTGAACCAAGCATCAAACAAGATCAACTAAATGTAAAACAAAACTAAATAATTAAGGAAAACAACAGTTTAATGACTACTAGATAATGATATGATCAATGAAACTTAAATCGGGTACCACCTACAAAGTGACTTACCAAACAAGAAAGCACTAAAACCCATTTTACACCCTTAGCATAGATTGTGAGCAATCATCATTAATTTGTACTTCCTCCTTCTCTCTAGCTCAGACTAGACATTAAGTTGAAGTGTTCTTCCAAAGACAAAAAAAAAATTGAATCGAAAACTCTCATGTGCTTACACTAATCCAGGCTCTAGATCTTACCCAAACTACTTCTCTTGAGCCTATTCAAAATTGAGTATCACAAGATGGTATATATGCATATGAATAATGCAACATAGACAAGAGAAGGGAGGGAATATGCCAAAAATAAGTGTTTCAAATATATTTGAAGTATTTACATGTTTGGTAGAGCTTGTTGGATACTCTTAATCCAATTTTAAATGTGTATACAGTCATGTTCTTGATCATCAGTACAAAATCAAAGTGCAAAACATCCATAGTCGAAAGTAGGGAAGAAATAGGGAAAATATTAAAATGAGAAATAAGACAGTTAGGAAGAGGTAGATATTCTTACATATGTCGTCCCTTGGCCAAGTACTTCCTCATGTAGTTATGAATCAACTATGTTCACCTTGAGATGGTCTTTGATGTAGGTCAAAGGAGAATGACAATTGGTAATTACAAGCCTCTATTCCTTTATTCAACCTTTGAGGGTGGAAATGGAGGGTTAGAGATGGAAATGGAGGCATAGAAAGACCTTCAGATGCCTCCCCTCTCTTAAGGATTGGCTTGGAAGTCTCAGAGGAATAACCAATGGAGTTGAACTGAGCAACATCTCTCTTCTTCCATGAGCAACACTTCTGCGTCGAGTAAAACGGTGATGCCTTGTAAAGGAGGCCTTTGGTTCGTGTTTATAGGAACTATTGGGAGATCAAGGAACCCACAAGTACCCTATATAAATAATATTTATGTGCCCAAGAAATCAAGCATTTGCCTCGTGACATGTGTAGCATGGGTGCAATGCCATGGTTGTAAATGGAGACTACTTGCCTTAGTAGTGAGTTCATAAGCCTTCATTGTGTGGGTTGGTGTAGTAGTGTTGAGTAGGTAGATGACATGTGGCATTGGTGTAAAAGAGTGAGATCACCCCTTTATTAAAAATTTGAATAATTGACATCCATTCCAAACACTCTCAGAGGTATGATATAATGGGCATAAAATTTCCAAATTTATTAAACATTGGTATACAAAAGACCATTAGAAAGTCGCGGAATAAAAAATAACTGCCTATATTCAATTTCATAAAAGGTTTACAAAAATACATCAAATTCTCCCATGAGGGTTTACATCAAGACACACAATCAAGATCTAGATAGAGCGAAGACTAGACTACTACAATCTTGTATCTAAGTAACATCGATCTCTATCAACTGAGTCCAAGCCAAAAGCTAAGATCTTCCTTGTCTTATCCATCACCTTGCTCAACACATGGGTGGTTGGGAAGGCACCAAAAAAAAAGGGAAAGGAAAGAAAAGTATGTGTCACAAAACTCGTCTAGGATATCAAGATAAGTACAACAAATAAAAATACGCTAGGGTTCATCATATGATGAAGATAACAAGAGTATGAGGCTATATTCAAAAGAAACTTGTCATTAACAATTATATGAAAAAGGATTTGCATGTAAGATAATTATGTCTACCTAACTAAGTAGGGTTGAGGCACCTACTGGACATCTAACCTTAGGTGAGGGTAGAATAAGACATTCCCAGTCACCTACAATATTATGGGGAGAATAAGACATTCCCCATGGAGATTATTTACATGCCCTCTGTGGGTGGTTGTACATAAGTACCGCTACTTTAAATTAAATAGAACATAAATTCACATGCTAGAAAATTAGTCATGGCAAGAGTAGTCATAATATTCAATAAGCATGGCAGTGGGGTATACGAACCAACAAGAAGAAATTATAATCTGATTTGAGGCATGAACAACATTATGATTCAATAATAGAAGATTTAAGGTTCATTTAAGCCTCATTAGGGAAATATAAGGTTTGGCTGCAATTATCCCAACATAGGGTGTAAGGAATGCACATACCTCTCTTAATGATATCAATTAATAACTTTGACCACTTTAATTGAGTCCAAGTTCCACTTTGCCTATTTTCAATGAATTAACATGTATTAGAGTACATAGTGCACATTAATGTATAGAAACCCTAATTTTTTACCTTTTTAGAAAAACTCAGATTTAGACTCTTAAAATATCATCAATAAACTTATTAAGTTCTCTTGATCAAGAAAAGATATTTTTATATTAATTTTGGAGTTATGATGATTAAGATGTA
This sequence comes from Alisma plantago-aquatica, assembly GCA_963693085.1. Lineage (NCBI taxonomy): Eukaryota > Viridiplantae > Streptophyta > Magnoliopsida > Alismatales > Alismataceae > Alisma > Alisma plantago-aquatica. The sequence goes on from OY856410.1 coordinate 1,023,721,865, forward strand.
ATTTTTATGTATTTTATGCATTAAATTCATTTTACAAAAATCACCCTTCGTAAAACCACGAAATCAGACATTGAAAATATTTTTATTAGATAGAGATTAATTTTTCAATTCCAAAACATATTTATTTGTCAAATTTGGATAAGTGGTTTAGAAGATATGAATTTTTCAATACTAACCAAAAGGAAATTGCCACATCATCAAACCGATCGATATATTTGAAGAGAGAGGGAGAGGGAGAAAACACCCTTTGACCCAAGATCAGGTTTAATTTTGAATAGGTAACCAAACTAGAGCTTCTAGAGAAGATAAAATAGCAAGAAACCAAAACATTAGAAGAACATGGTAAAAAGAGATGGAAATCATCGATTTTCAACATAGAAGCATGGGTTTTAAGCATGTACTAAGCAATATATGAGAAGGGGGTTAACCAAACCTGCCTCTAAGAAGGTAATAAGGTTCAAACAGAAAGGATTCCAAGATTAGAAGGTCTGGTTGCTCCAAGCCAAACTCTTTTCTTGTGCAAAGATCACCTTCTCCACTTTAGAGGTACAAACCCTAGCAAAAAAGCATGGAGATGAGATGTTTTAGGGTTTTAGATGGAGTTTTACCATGTATGGTCATGGTTCCAACCTATAAGAAGGTGTAAGGAAGACTAAAAGTATGAAAATAGGGAAGGAAGGGAGGAAACTTACTAGTTTTGGTCGAAATTACCAAGGAGGAGCTTTAGAAATCCTAATAGAGCAATTTGGAAGTCATAGGAGCCTTCTTCACCAAGGTAGGCTCCCTCTATTACCTTGGGACAGTAACTTCATGGCCAAATACAGAAGGAACTATTATCTAAGTTAGAGGAAAGAAAAGGAGAGCAAGAGTTTTCAAATTGTGAGTTGGGAAGGGGTATACATGGCTATATATAGAAAGAGGTGAAGCATGAGGTGTCTTAAGGGACTTTCCATGTGTCTTTAGCCTAGGGCTTGATGGCCATGCAAGAGGACAGCTCATGAACTCTTCTTTGGTATCAAAATTCGGTCCTAAGAGCCCACAGATCTTTCAAGGCCATCCCTACCGTTTTTCAAGAAAGAAATAACCTCATTGGTTGATAACTTTTAAGGATAAGCATCTTTATAAAGAGGGTAATCCCTATAATGCCCTTGGAAAGAAATACCATCAAACCAAGGTGAAACTAGATTCTCCAATGGTAAAATCTCGTTAATGGTAAATGAATATCTAAGGAATAAAATTCAGTGGATAATTTTCAAAGAAAACCTCCCAATTGGGTAAATTGCATAAATGTCCAGAATGTACATAAAATTGCATAACTTGCACAAACAACATCCCAATCGAACCAAATTTGAAACATAGGCTCATTTTATGTTTTCAAATCATATCAAAAAGTTATATTAAGGTTTAGAGCACTTAATTATAGTAATTAAACTTTCACTGAGGTATTTGTGCATAAACCCTTATATTGGTACAATTAGTGAATAAATGTTCACTAAACCATTATATTCTCTACAAATTGATCAAAAAGGCCAAGAAGGATAGAAATGAAAGGAAAAGATGGAAAAGAGGGTCAAAATACAAAATTACAGAATTCAATATCTTACAATTGGTGTGTCCATAGTGAATGGTAAGCGATGGTTGTGGGTGGGTTGCGTACATGGCATTCAACTATTGTTTGTGCCTAAGATACAAAGATATGCGATCCCTTAAGAATATAAAGATATTTTTTATGAGGAATAGTTAAATTTGATAGAGAAAAAAAAGATGATCATATTGTAAAATAAAGTTATGTGAGAAGTTGGGGGAAAATAGGCACAATATATACAATAGTGAGTTGTATCACCTAGTCACGTCACAATGGACTTGGAGAGAGGTCGATTCAAGACATGGCACCCTACATGAACTGTACCATTCTTCTATGTAGAGTTCTTACTGTGTACAAAAGAAGTTAGTGAGAAATTACTTTTGAATATTTTCTTATACATACATGCATTTTAATGAATAAGGAAACAAGCACTGGGAAATAAATTATCTTCACAAATGCACCTCACTAACAATCTATTAGTTTTATGCCCTAAGAGCCAATAATTTGATAATTTCAATGGCACATCTTGTAAGTGATTTTATTATTTAACAAAGAAAATTCCATCTATTATTTTGGCTTTAGTATGAGATAATGAATAAACATAATAATGTCATAAGAATGTATGCTTCAATGAAATGTGATTTCAGGTTGAGGATATGAATATGAGATCGTGTGCACGCTAAGAATATTCATTCTTATCTAACTCCCTGGTTAGATATTAATGTAGAAATTAGGGTAGAAGAATACATTAAAACTAGTATGTATCTTATTTATGATTACATATCTTTAGTCATGATACTGGATATCAATTCAAACACGTATGTACTTGTTATGAATAAGTGTACTAGGCAAACCCACTTTGAGTGTGATACATGGAAGCCAATAATGACCGTCAGAATCATACCTCAATGTGACAATGTGATTGTGGTCCTTAGACCTAAAGTAACTACAATGATCACATATTTTTTAGTGTAGTTTAACACTACTCAATGTGACCTTAAATAAGGGTTGACATACAAGTAGTTGTTAGGTGCATTTTTAAACATATGGATTGTTACAAATAACGTAGATGGAATTTGTCCATCCTATTGGAGTGCTATCCCGATCACTTGATGAGTGACACTATGAAATGCATGCACATGCTCATGTGAGTCGATATATGATATTGATCTCATGTGTATCTCAATAGTCTAATCTAGATCATGAAACAAAGATCAAAGATGTTTCATGCCTTGGATTCAATATGGATATTGGAGACAAAGGGGTTATATGGTCACTGTAACATTGGTCACATTACTTTGCCAAGTTGTTCTCTAACATATCAAATTACTTGGGCAGATATGAAGTCTTTCTAGATACCAATAATTTCTTGTGAAGTGTAATTTGGTTATGGACATCACTACCAATATAATGTGTAGTGTATAGGGTCACACACATGGGTTGCATTGGAATAGGAGTATAAATGTGGGCATAATTGGAAATGTTTCAAGTCAAATAGGTCCTAAAATGTTTACCTAATCAACTAGAAATATATTGAACTGAAATTGTAGACAATTTTCTATAATGTTTAAGTTGATTGGTTTTAAAAATGTCACGTCATATGATAATTCAACCGGATAGCCCCAAGCATTCACTTGGAGTTTCTAGATGGGTAACTAAAAACCAGTTAATTGATTGATGTGATTAATTGATCAAAAAATCAATGGTAAAATCTATAACATTTTGACTTAGTCAACTAACATATTGGTTATATGTGAGAGGGCCACTTTAAATATAGTTGTTGTCTTCTTATTTCCTGGACATTTAGAAATACTACTTCCTTGCCTATCCTATTTAAAGTGGCATGACGGCAACATCATTGTTACATGTTATTGTATGTGACAATCCTAGATGTCATTAGTGACAAGGGGGAGAAGAGGTGGCAAGGTTGACCCTGGAGGCTATAAGCTACAAGAGGTCTTTTACAAGAGAAAGGCCAACGGGGGCTGGGGAAGTGGGCGCAACACTAGCACATTGATAATAAAAGGTTGTTCCATCCCCACTGGCTCAACCTGCATGAGTAGGAATTCATGTCCATCCTCTTAGACTATATAAAGACATAGGAGGTATGATATTTGGTTGAGATGATGTCATTGAGGACCGTCTGTGCACTGCCATGAGCGACGTGCACCATCATGCAAGGACGTCATTGGACTTGTACTATGAGAAGGTATACCTCAGAAAACCTATTTCTCAATACACATTTGTTCATGAGATCTATTTATAGGAAACATGGAGGTAAACTTCTTGTTGTTTTCTCTATATTTGTCATCTACACGATCCCTTACAAAGCCTTCCTCATGAGTTATAGCTCATTATTCTCATATTTCTTAATATGTTGTTAGAAAGACTTGAATATTGTGATGAATGACTTGTGTCACTACATTGTGCTAGTAACTCTTATATGTAAAACATTACTTAGTCTTTTCTCAAAAAGGTAGTCATGTAACTTTTCGACACGTATTTCTCTTGGGACAAAAAGTCAAAATAGCATTATATATTGTTATATCCAAGTGGAGAGAAAATACAAATATGTAATGAAGTGCTTTTAGACAAAATGTGTCATGTTGTGTGCACATTGGCCATAGAAGGGAAAATGAGTCCCACTAGGAGATGTAATGACTCCATTGTTGGCTAGTGATTCTCTACCCAAGACACATTCCTCATTGAGGGACCAATGTGTCTCACAAGAAAACAAATTAGTTGACTTGAGGTATGTCACTTGATCGATGATTCAACATACAAAACAATAATTGTGACATTATTTGTATCACTATCTCATTGGTACACATGTGTATGGTGTTTGAATTTAAGTGCAATTTTTGACCTAAATCATTCTCTCAACTAAATATTCTCCTTGTGTTGCTTACTAACATGTCATATTTGTATTGGTTCTCTATTTCTTGGAAGAGTTTTATTCTATTGTTGAAGTAAAACCTATTTATCATCATCTAAGAATCAGTCCCAGCCATGTCAGGGTCAGCTATATGGATCCTTTGTTTCCATTCACCTCTATCATGGATAATACTCAAATCATGAAATAAAGATTTAAAATCTCTCATTATTAGCTCTTCCCATGTTAATTTAAGTCTTCCTCTTCTTCTATTAATTGTTCTTGACTCAATAGCATTACATTGTATAGGTGCATTAGACATGTCAATATCATCTAAGTCAGCCCTCGTGCAACTTCTCCTCAATACTTGCCACCCCCACTTCGTTCCTAATATAGTCATCTATGAAGTGATCTTTTCTTGTATTCCCACACATCCATCTTAGAATACAGATTTAAACCACATTCATCTTGTTGAGACCTTGTTTCTTCACCACTCAACATTAACTTCCATAGTGCATAGTTGGTCGTATAACTATTCTATAAAACTTGTTTTTTTATATAAGTGATCTTCCAATCACATAATACTTTAGTTGTATTTCTCCAATTCAACCATCCTTCAGTGACCCTATGATAAACATCATCTTGGAAATCAACGTCTATTTGAATAGTAGAACCCAAGTAACAAAATCTATCACATTTTGGCATATCTACTCTATCCAATATGGCTCCACCATTCACACCACTAGTACAAATACCACCTTTAACGTCAGTTAAAATGGGCTTTTTATGTCAGTTTTCAAGCGACACCCAAGTGAGTGACAGTAAAGGTAGAATCATACAATGTTGGTTCCAGATCGCCGACATCGATCCACCCCCGATAGAAACCAAAAAAAGAAACGACACCATTAGGACCATAGTCATCAGTTATGTCTTAGAAAACTGATGTAATTAGGAACACAATCATCAATTATGTCTTAGAAAACTGACGTCATTAGGAACACAATCATCGATTTATTGATATGAAACTGATGCTTATCTCCATGCTTAAACAAAAAATATTAGCATGGGTTAGAGCATACTTGTTGGTTTTCTATATTTAACCGACACCGTTGACATTGGGTGATGGTTTTTTTAAATAACTGACGACTAAGTATTGGTTTTTTTTTATTATCATCTTGCAAGCCTACTATTCGACTGGTCAATAGGATGCAGAACCTGCAGTTTAGTTTTGAACTGTAGGTTTACAACATCCTTTGATTTCAGGTACCAACAGGCCACAAACTTGCAATAGCAAGATGATCAAGATTATATATACATCATGTGATTCACATACCTGTCGAAACACAATTAATTCATTCACATGATTCACACACATGTAGAAACCTGTAGTTTCATTCATTCTACCATTTTCACATTGACACACAAGTAGAAACCTACAGTTCCATTCATTCTACCATTTTCACATTGACACACATGTAGAAACTTATAGTTCCATTCATTCATTTCTTTTCACATTGAAACACATGTAGAAGCACATTCATTCATTCATCTTCAAATTCACACACATGTATATAGATCAAATTTCAATAAGACAATTCAAAAAAGCCATTCACACATGTACATATAAGCTTGTCTTTCAAAGTTTAGACATGTCATCAAATACTGAAATAATTATGACATCAAAGTTTAGAAATGTCATTCTTTATCAACATTACTACCCCAATTATAATAAAGAATGGCCTCCCTTTCAAAGGCATTTGCCCATTGTTCTCTTATGTCATCTAATTGTTTCATCATATAGGGATCACGTACCTCTAATAACTTTTTCCCTATAGTGAAGTCACTAGTTTTAAACACCTACAAAGAGAATGACACACACACACACACACACACACACACACACATATATATATATATATATATATATATAAAATTAGAAAGTTTGATATTTTCATATTATCTAATGAGACTATACTTATATATGATGATCAAGACTATATAATACATGTTGTATGTTTTTGATTTCTTGTGCATCATATATGACAATTAGGTCCATATAGTGCATCACGTAGTATGCACATGCCCAGTCGTTGTCTTATACAACACACTATAAATTTCATCATACAAAATGTTAATAAATAAAAATAAGCATAGTTTACATAAATAATATATGCAATAGAGTCAGGAAACTACTTTCACATTCTCCCAGACTAAGGATTTCTTTTTCTTACACATGACTCCTCTAGCTTTTTTGAAATCTTTTAAAGCCCTACATGTTAATGTAACACATTAAATTGCATTACTAAATAGTAATGTTATAATATACGTTAACGGATATAAATATAAAAAAATTCTCATGTGAATAATGGCCTTTTCATTGTGTGTCCTGAACTATCTAATTCCTTCCGCTCAGGGTCTATATAATAAACAGTCATCGTCTCAGGGAAAACAACCAGTAACTCCCAATGCTTACCACTAGAGATAAGAAATTTAAAAATATATAACTCAAAATCCACAATAAAATGTAATTTTCTTAAGTCCAAATATAAGCAAACTTACTCAACATTGAATGGAGTTATTATCACGCTCTTCTTTGCTTTACCAAAATATTTAAAAGTGATAGAGAAGTATAAGGTAACTAATGAAGGGTCTTTATGTACATGACTGATCAAGGATGAAATTAGAAATCCCACATGTGTAAATGGAAATTCTATACAGACCCTATGTAAATGGCTGCAAAACATATATTACAGATGCATTAATATATAAGACAATAGATAACTGTATATAAAACAAGGTATATAGATATATAAACAAGATCTCACCATATCCATAGTTCTATCATAGATGTATTCAGCCAAGCATAAGTAAATAACTCCAAAATGTTTTGTATAAATATATTATTGTCATATGATTGGCTTGCAGCCTCCTCCTTAACGGAAACAATCATAGGATAATTTTCAGGATGCTCACCTATCCATATTGCCATACCCCAACATTGAGGACCTAACGAGTCATATAGGTCCTTTACAAGCCAACTAGGTACTTCAGGAAGAGGTGGAGGTGGAGGTGGCGGAGGACGAGATATAGTGATTTTCTTCCCTTTGTCCTATATATATAATTTCATATCAATTTTCATGTATATACATATATATTTTCTTAACGTAATGTAAATTTACCATACATGATCAGTATATATGACATCCATTTCAGGCCATAAGACCACTCCGCCTTCTACTTCACCAAGCTATTAGTATATGGTTGGGCATATGGCAATGGATGTTTCCTCCAAGTAGCAAACACAAGCCTCAGGCTCACACGAACCACACCATTGGGTACTGGAATTCCATGAATCGTGTGCCCTTCAAAGTGTGGGTAAGGCCCACCCTCTTCAACGATGAATTCTTTCAATTTTAGACGGCATGACTTCAACCCCTAAAAATTTACATAGAGTATGTTATATACATAGATAAGCATATCATCTTAAAAAGACTAGCTACTTGTCACTAAAATACTTACAGTGGATGTGTCAGGTGGTAGGTCTATAGGATTACTCCCAACCACCTCTACAAGATCACTCCCAACCACCTCTATTGTAGGGGAAGAGTGGAATGTCATAGGTACTATCAGAGTAGTAGACTGATATTCCTACCACTTTCTCAATACTTCATGGACTCTCTTATCAACATCTCATCTACCTATACATGGAACAAAGTAACTCTTTTTGATTCATGAATCCCCTTTCCAATAACATTCTAAAAAAAGAATAGGTTACCTCATCTTTTGAAATTCCCCCCTTTTGGACATGTTTTGCGTTGTGATGGCCCAGAGAACGCTCTTACGCCCACTCTATCCCCTGTAGTCCTAACATGTCCAGGATGCTCTGGGTTACCAAGAGCAACTATCAATTCATCCCTTGTGCCCTCAGGGATGAACGAGCCATTCTTCCTCTATTTGTGAAGCTCTCGCTAATCATCATCAATAAAAATTGGTAAGTAAACATAACAATCATTGCTCTGAGAGTTGACTTTTACCATTTTTACAGCCACCTCAGTAGTTTTGGGGTTAGTTATATCTCCTTTTTTCCTTTCAGCTATCTACACATCATGGCGATGTAGAGGTGCAGGAGTAATAGTAGAGGACTCACCAGTCTCAGTATTAGGAGTAGTAGGATGCTGAACAGAAGACATATGTGGTTTTTGGTGAAGAGCTACAAAGCTACATGGACCCATAGTTTGGTCATGCACATTCAGTGCACGCCTTGCTCTTTGAGCATCCCTCATAGCCTTGTTAGTAATCACATTGAATTGGTTAGTAACAATCAAGGTCAACCGTGAATATGTGAATTCATAAGAATGTATATTAATTAAATTGGGAGTGACGCTTAATACCTTGAATTCATCAGTATTTCTTCTGGAAACAAATGCCTTCCACTCAGTCAGGTCCAGGTAGTTCCATTGCTCAATAACTGACTTCTTCCTCCTATCAACATCTCATATGTATTGTCGGTTAAGAGTTGTCCTATAGTTCCTTAGGACGCTCCCACAATGTTGCATCACCTTTTTATGATGTAGGCTTTCATCCAGTTGAAATATACTCTGCAAATTTTTATATATTTAATAGTGTATTCTAAGAAATAAAATTGTAAATAACTTTAAAAATTGAATTGCAAATGATAATATCTCACACATAGTTCTTTCCATACTAAGACTTTCTTCCCTTTAGGAACTGTATGCCAAGATTATGCATTTACACCACAATGGCTATGAGTAAGAACCCCAAGATATGAAACAAATGAGTTGCGATTGACCCCAACTAGATTTCCTACATGATCAAAATCCACAACCAATTTTAGTCCATTGCCCCTTTGTTGTAGTAACTTGTTCATCATAGTGATTCCCCTAATTTTTTCAAATTTTTTTGCTACTCATCAAGTGCCACAAGGTTTTCAGGGGGTATATCATCAACCTAAATATTGACAAAAAAACACATATAGGATATAACTTATAAATGGACATATATATAGCTAGATATAGGATATATTGTAAAACATACATTGTGAGGAGGCGCCTCACACTCATGGTAATCATCATCACGATCATCATACTCATGGTCAACCATATAAATGTGTCATACAATAAAAATCAAACATTTAACATTTAACATACAAAAAACATTTAACATTTAAAAAATAAAAACATGTCTCTGATATTGAGATCTTTTATCAATTAACATTCCTTCAGTGTAATCTCCACGCACATATAAGTCATCACTAGGTTCAATATTTGGTGTTGGCAACGCAATTGAGAATGGACTCAAGTCATCATACTTATAATAGTAGTCTTCTTCATCAATATGATCTTCAATGAACTGTCGTTTACCATGAAGAACAACTGAGCATTTTTCATTTGCAGGATCATCGATATAAAAATACTTATTTTGCATGTGATGCCAAAATGAATGGTTCACCCTTCTCACCAATCTTTTCAAAATTTGTAATGTGAAACCCAATTAAACCACTATAACTCCTTTGGTGTTTTCAACCCAATTACACTTAAAGAGAAGAATTTTGAAATCTACTTAGTCAAACTCCCATATATCTTCAACAGAGTACCAATGATGCTATCACAGCCATTTTTCTCAACATGCATGACATCGATATAATTCCTAACTACCAAAGAACTACAATAAAGAAGATCCCAAAATATTGACTACTTCTTGGATTTGTCACTTTGTGTGGAAATGATACATTGTGATCTCTTACCAAAGCCATTTACAAAGTCTTTTACTCTATCATAAAAAACATCCCGTGGTATAGGTTTAGGCTCACTCTGTTCCTCATTCCATCCATTGAACGCTTTGCACAACCTTCGGTACGAATGGAATTTTGGAAGAAACCTTCGATGGACAAGATATACAATCATGCCGCCTTGTTTTAGTTGAATTGAATCAATGTTCTCTTCACATATAGGACATGTTTTAGATCCTTTTATAATGTATCCAAACAAATTCCCATATGCTAGAAAGTCATTAATAGTGTAAAACAACATAGAATGCAAACGAAATGTCTCTCTATGTGAAGTATCATAGGTCATCACACCTTTACCCCAGAGTTTCTTTAAGTCATCAATTAGAGCTTCAAGATAAATGTCGATATCATTTCTAGGTCATTTAGGGCCCGATATCAATAACGACAGCATAACATACTTATTTTTCATACACAACCAGGGAAGAAGATTGTATATAAAAATTATAATAGGACAAGTGCTATGTTGGCTGCTCAATGTCCCGTATGGATTCATCCCATAAGTACAAAGCCCAAGTCTTGGATTCTTGTCTTCTTCACCAAATTCAAGGTACAATAAATCAATCTTCTTCCACTGTGGGGAATTAGACACTTGTCGTAGGATCCCATCATTATTTTTCTTAACCTCTGCATGCAACCTCAAATTCTTCACATCTATCGGATTGGCAAACTGTTGGGTTTTAGGGGAGGCAGAGAAGGCAGCAGAAACAAAAATTTTCTCCCCTAAACCCAGAACAAGGAAACACGTCAACGTCTATACAATAGGAAAGGATGGTGTGTGGAATCATACCTTGTCCCGAGGCTTGCTGGGTGACAATACCTCACGGCTTCACCTCCAATCTTGGACGGTGTCTGTGCAGCTCCTGGTCGCACCGGGACTGACAACTCCTGGTCTCACCAGGACTGTTAGGATTGACAGATGTCCTCTGAGCGGCAGAGGTCTCCCGCCTCTACAGTCATCCACACAGACTACTTGGCACTCCGATCCCCTTGTCCCACAAGGAACCGGAAGGAGTCGCACCCTCCTGTCAGCATACTAGTCGCTGACACACTCTCCTGCCACCAATTACTTTTTGCAGTTGTCTTTCCCTTGTTGTGCCTCCCTTATCGAGTAGCACTTGCTCGGCGTCTCTCTCTGTTACCAAAACCAGAGAGAACGACAACTTCATAGAGCAACTAGTTGCATTGGGTTGTACTTTGAGAAGCCCCCACTACCCCTATATATATAGGAGGGTCATGGGATAGGGTTCTCCATCCCGGGAAATGCGGGACTAAAAGAAGGAGTAGAAGGATTCGAGATTTTCCACAAAACAACTAACTCGCAACCTGAACCGATCATTTCATTTCTAAAATTGTCGATTGGGGATCTGAGCCGGTCGGTTGACACCTCAACTGATCGGTTGGGACACCTCAACCGGTCGGTTCATTTCTGAACCGGTCGGTTCGTGGTCCTGGTCAGTTCCCGATTGACTTTCCATCTTTTTTTTCTAATTGATATCAAATACCAATCCTTGTTCCAATTAAATTGGGCAAGTGAAACGAAAGGAAAATTATCACCGATCCTACTTTCCCAACTTTCTCAGTTGCATCAGTTGAACTGATCGTTTCAACACTTGAAGCAATCGTTTCTCCCTGACCATGAGCCGATCGACTCACCACTTGAGCCGATCGGTTCACCAAGCTCAGCCAATTGGTTCATCACATGAGCCGATCGGTTGGGAGTGTAGATTGTGCAGAATCAGTCAATTGTAGTTTCAATCAATCCTATACTCCAATTAATGTGTCCAACACCTTGAACATTATGAACTTGAGCTATCAATTAATTGAGTGTTTAATTGAACTACTAAACTCCTTTAGTAATCAATCTAAACATTGTTTGTGGACAAAACTCCTCTTTCAGGTTAAATCCTATGTGTGTGACCCTACAGGTCCTTTTTCATGTTGGCAGCAAAAGTCCATAACACTTATGACTTCACAAGCAAAGAGCGGTGCCTAGTCACACATCAGTGCTACCCAAGTGAAATAGAAAGTTGGAGAACAACTTTCAATCCTACAATCCATTAATGGTGTTACTGTGAATGTATAATTCCTTTGTCACTGATATCCCGAATGAACTCGAGGCATGGAACAATCATCCTGTCAAATTTCATTCACTTTCTTGATCTCAGAGTAGATTGGAAGAGATATGTATGACATCAATAACACATACTGATTCACACATGCGTGCGCATGCCTATTTCAATCCTACTCATCAAGTGGCCTTGGATATCAAACTCCCTCAGGAGGGACAAATCCCATATCTATCACTCACCCCTCAAAATCCCCATGTGTCAAAGCCACCCAATCATCACCTTCATAACAACCCATGTTTCAGGATTGCATTTGATGATGTCAAAGTGTGCCCAACGACATGTGTTGAGTGTAGTGATTTCAGGTCAAAGAATCACACTCACCACCATCACTGTGAGTACTGACTGTGACTACCATGTCATGGTTCCATGTGTCAAACTCACAGTGGGTCTATCCGGTACACTTGTTCTATAACAAGTACCTATGTGTTTGGTATGATATCTCTATATCATGACTAATGAGATTCTGTCATCAACCAACACCACAATCTAGTCTTGTGTGTCATTGCTGTCTATCTACCTTCCACAATGACATACGACTAGGGACATAACAAGAATGTATAAACTCTTAGCATCCGTATGATCTCATCATTCAGGTCCTTAACTTGAAAGCATATGTCATGGAGTACTATCATTCTCTAGACATTAAATATGTTCTATCACTATCTAATATGAATGAATCAGAAAGAATTGGAAGCTTGCCTTTGATGTTTATCAAATCAATCTTAATGTGTCCCACCAATCATCCCATGATTGGCTCTCAGGGCATACATACCAACAGACTCCCACATGCACTGCAAGCCAATCACCCTTGAATCATATTCATAGTGATCTTCAAACATGTCCCACATGTTATTGTGCTCTTATGCCAACATAGTGAGTTATGGCAACACCTTGCCAAAGTCGGTATTAACTGCATCTCTCCCATCTCTTCGTTGTATGTCACACGTATGAGATGGAGTTGCCGTAATATGTGATCCAGTATTCCTTTGCTAACCTTTAGCCACATTGCATGATCAAGGATTCCATAGTTGTCATCAATGACTGAAATATCTATAAGTTTATCTTATGAGCTTCCAGATCCATATAGTATCCACTGTTGTTCTCTAACACACGGATACTCGACATTTCCCTTTTAAATGGCTTTATTGGAACACTTCCAATTATCAACATACTTTCACTTTTATATATCCTATATATATTTTACGATTAATTTTCTGTCCTTTCAGAAGTTCGCATCAATGTAACTCTTTACATTGAACTCTTACTTATCTCCATAGAACTAGTACTTCTCAAGTACTTATCAAGTTCTCATGGTATTCCAATAACCCTTACTGGAAGCGGATAGACATCCACTCATTATGTCCCACATACGAGTTATCAGGATGAGCACATCATATTGCCATGTCATACATACAAGATGATGAATGCATTTTGTTCTTTCCATGCAAGATAATGGGATGATTACATACATGATAGATCCATATCTATTCTTAGTGTTCCCATTCTTCATAAGAATTGGACACTTGGCCATGGAATACTAACTCCATGTAACATGGACAAGTTTTCTCCCACTGAATCTGTGCATACTGAACCCTTCAGTACAAATTGCCAATGTATGCTTTCTCTTTTCAGGTCAAGAGGTTTTCAAGAACTATCTCTATAGATCTCTATTCCTATCACATAGGAAACATCTCTATCTTCCTTAAAGATAATTTACACTTTTGGATTTCCATTCTAGAACATTTCCATTTCACATCAACATGTGGAATGTGAACACGGTCCCACTAAACCTCAGATCCCTTCTTTATCTTTGACATATAAGTCAAACCCTTTGACTATATTATCAAAGTAAAGATCCAATTTTGAGTTGCTTGTACTCAATCAATAACATTGATTAGTCCATTGTAACTTATAGAATTCATTTTCATTAGTGGATTCATAAACCTTATAGGTTGTGTCACGTACACATCCTTGTTTTATTCCTCATAGGAATGTAGTTTTAGTATCCATATGCCAAATGTCTTAGTCATTAAGTTGTAATGAACACGAATCATCCTTGTCAAAATGTTATCCATGTGTCCTAACCCTTAAGTCTTATTCAAACTTATGGATTTTATTCCAATGGGTGCTACCATCGAGGTCATACCTTATGGTTCACATGGATGTCATTTAGGATGTAATGGTCATAAACCATAACTCAAAATTCGGTTCCTCATATTCATCTAGATAGTTGATTCATCACATGAACAACTCATCACATAGATAATTGAGGTGTATCCGTCAAGGATATAAGAACTCACAACTCCTTGTGATTCTCAATGTGCTTTATTAGTGTGGGGTATTCTTTTATTAAGAAGAATTCAGTTATTTGATAATCATTCTATAACTCCTTAGAGTATGATTCCTTCTTGATTTAGACATCACCATGCCTTAATCATGAGTTCACTATGATACGCTATCATAATCACTCAAAAGGATCTCAAACATTTAGTCCAAGTATTTCATTCATTGATCTCATCAAGAATTAACAATTTACCAAATTTGCACTTCATCTATGATAATCTTGAACACTTCAAGATATTCATATTGATATTTCTCTAAACACCATTTTAAGTATTAGCATTTGTTCCAATAGGTATGTAAATACATTACATGTATTATACCTAATAGGATAATCATTCTCCCACTACCATTAGTGAAGATTGATTAATCATGTTCAAGATATTCATGTATCTTACATGTTCTCTAACCGAAAGAGTCTAGATTTATCCATCATATGGAAACTAGATATGAATTTCTCATGATTTATGCTAATTTGATTGTTTGAGTTATCTATAAGTTTTAGGTATCATTTTATCTTATGGATATAAAATACCACAAGATAAACAAGGCATTGCCACAAAGATCATATCTTTAGAAATTGAAACATCTCTTTATTGATTGCCATCATTGTCATACAATATGCAAAAATAAAGTGTTTCTATCTATTGGCAAATATGAAATAGCAGTTCATAATTGTATTACATGCCTTTTAGGCTGAAAATAAACTAAAGTACTCCTATCTATGACGGCAACACTTGCCCCATGTATTGAGTTCTTTACACTTTACATCTTGGTATCATATACCTCAAAAGTGTTACAAGTTTACTTTCATGACACCTTTAAGTAGAGACGTATGTCGCCTCCTTCTTCTTTTGTTCTTCCAAATAGAGAGGACAATTCCTTTTCCAATGTCCTAGCTTTTGAGAATGGTGGCAATATCCTTTCTTGGTCACGCCTCCCTTGGCCTTGAGAGCGGAAGACGACTTGGGCTCCTAGCTAGCATCAGAACCTTTCTTAGCTTTTTCCTTGCCCTTGCGCTTGGACTTGCCTTTCTTGCTCGTGATCACCATCACAGACTTAGGCTTGTCCTTCTTCATCTATATCTTGGCTGTCCTCAACATGCCCAACAACTCTGATAGTGGCCTATCAAAGTTGTTCATGTTGTAGTTCATCACAAACTGACTGTAGGATTCTGGCAATGATTGTAGTATCACGTCAGTAGCCCACTCTTGGCTCAGTGGAAATCCCAGTCTTGTCAGGTTCTCCACATACCCAATCATCTTGAGTGTGTGAGGACCAACTGGATCTCCTTCTGTCATGACGCACTTGAACAGTGCCCTTGAGACATCGTATCTCTCTTGTCGTGCTTGATTTTCATACATGTTCTTGAGATGTTGAATCATCTCAATGACACCCATGTTCTCATGTTGTCTCTGCAACTCGTGGTTCATAGAGAACAACATCAAGCACTTTGCATCAATGGCATCATCAGAATGCTTCTTGTAAGCATCCCTTTCTATCTTTGGTGCATTAGGAGCAGGTTCCTCTAGAATTGGAGTATCCAGGACATAGAGCTTTCACTCTTGAGTGAGAACAATTCTCAATGTCCTATACCAGTCGTGGAAGTTTGTCCCATTTAGCCTATCCTTTTCAAGGACCGATCACAAAGAAAAGTGACTGTTGTTTGTTTCCATTTGTACTACAAAAGGAAATATGCAATTTTAGTCCAAAAACTCATTTTTGACTTATTTGATTGATTTGAAAAGTTGACGATATAATTAGGCCTTTAATTAATTATCGCTCCCACTATTTTACTTCAAATTGATAGCCCTCACCATCAATTCAGAAGATTGCAGGGTACAACCTTCTAGTGGGCAAGATCCTGAAATCCTCTAAGTCATGGACCAGTTAAGGCTGTCACCCACAACTTAGATCTCTCAGGTAGGCAACTCTTGCCAATTGCATCATATGAAACTCTTGATAAGATGTCATATGCAACTCCTTGCCATGATCATCTCCATGCCTCAAGGTGCTAGATCCTATCTAGGTCACCTCGTTAAGTCCGACCCAAAGCCAACACGATGAATATGCACCCTGCTAGGGAAGACACACATATCCATCCTTCACGCTTCCACGAGATAGACGGTGCACCACGCTAGGGCGTGCCCACACTTTGTCGATCAAGCTTTTCACATGTGTCACATTTGGAAGGAATCTAAAACTTAATATTTAATGAGGGATTTGGTTTTTATATACATATACATATCCAATCACCACAATACATAGTATGTATCATATACATGCTATATCCCACAGAAAACCTGCAAAACGATAAAAGTGATGATTATGGCCATCCTAATGTGATTCCTCGAGCCAAGAGGAATCACAATCATATAGGTCTACATCACATGCAACCTGTACAAGATGAACTTTGTGCTTTGCCTTTCTAGGTTTGATCATCTCATCACATGACTGATCGGCTCACCATCAGGCCGGTCGGCTGGGTGCCACCAGCCGATCGATTGGCTCCTCCAACCGATCGGTTCACCTGGTCGTCGTGCATCTCTTCATGGCTGCCACCTGCTCATCTCACTCCTCGAACCGGTCATCAACCGATCAGCTCACTCCTTGAACTGATCGTCTGGAACATCAACCGATCAGTCCACGCCTTGAACTGATCGTCTCAGCTGTCGTTAGGATGTCCTCTATTTTTTGACATAATAGGAAATAAAAATCTATCCTATTTTACATTATAAAAAGAGAAACCTTGAGTTACATTTGAGGGGAGCAAAGGTAGGAAAGAAATCTCGAATTATTTCGAGTTACATCAGGAATAGGAGAAGGAAGATCGGTGGGCAGACTGAGATGCAAGCAACCACATACAACCGTACACAGATAGGGTTTATTGGCCATAACCATGCTATACATCCACCACAAAACACGTTTAAGGGTGACGCGTATTGATTGCATTCATAATACATATCATATATGTAAATTGGGATTTGTAGATTTAGGATTGGACATACATAAAGCCAATTTTATTTGCATCGTATGCAATAAATAAAGGCGACAAACCAAAATTTATCATATCGATAATCCTAAAGTATAGAGCAGTGGACGTTGCTCTGATACCACTGTTGGGTTTTAGGGGAGGCAGAGAAGGCAGCAGAAACAAAATTCTTCTCCCCCAAACCCGGAACAAGGAAATGTGTCAACGTTTATACAATAGGAAAGGATGGTTTGTGGAATCATACCTTGTCTCGAGGCTTACTCGGAGACAATACCTCGCGGCTTGCGCGGTCTTCACCTCCGGTCTTGGACGGTGTCTATGCAGCTCCTGGTCACACTGGGACTGACAACTCCTGGTCTCACCGGGGCTGTCGGGATTCACAGTTGTCCTCCGGGCGGCATAGGTCTCCCGCTTCTGCAGTCATCCACACAGACTTCCTGGAATTCTGATCTCCTAGTCCCACAAGGAATTGTAAGGAGTCGCACCCTCCTATCAGTGAACTAGTCACTGACACACTCTCCTGCCACCAATTGCTTTCTATAGTTGTCTTTCCCTTGTTGTGCCTCCCTTATCGGGTAGCACTTGCTCGGGCTCTCTCTCGATTACTAAAACCAGAGAGAATGAAAACTTCACAGAGCAACTGGTTGCACTGGGTTGTACTTTGAGAAGCCCCTAATACCCCTATATATATAGGAGGGTCATGGGACAAGGTTCTCCATCCCGGGCAATGTGGGACTAAAAGTAGGAGTAGAAGGGTTCGAGATTTTCCACAAAACAACCAACTCGCAACCTGAACCGATCATTTCATTTCTGAAACGGTCGATTGGGGGCCTAAGTCGGTCGGTTGACACCTCAACCGATCGGTTGGGACACCACAACCGGTCAGTTCGTGGTCCTGGTCAGTTCCCGATTGAATTTCCATCTTTTGTTTCTAATTGGTATCAAATACCAATCCTTGTTCCAATCAAATTGGGCAAGTGAAACGAAAGGAAAATTCTCACCAATCCTACTTTCCCAACTTGCTAGATTGCATAAGTTGAACCGATCATTTCACCCTGACCATGAGCCGATCGAATCACCACTTCAGCCGATCGGTTCACCAAGCTTAGCCGATAGGTTCATCACATGAGACGATCAGTTGGGAGTGCAGATTGTGCAAAATTAGTCAATTGCAGTTTCAATCAATCTGATACTCCAATCAATGTGTCCAACACCTTGAACATTATGAAATTGAGCTATCAATTAATTGAGTGTTTAATTGAACTACTAAACTCCTTTAGTAATCAATCTAAACATTGTTTGTGGACAAAACTCCTCTTCCAGGTTAAATCCTATGTGTGTGACCCTGCATGTCCTTTTCACGTTGGCAGTGAAAGTCCATAACACTTATGACTTCACAAGTAAAGACCTATGCCTAGTCACACATCATTTCTATTCAAGTGAAGTAGAAAGTTGGAGAAAAACTTTCAATCCTACAATCCGTGAATGGTGTTACAGTGAATGTATAATTCCTTTATCACTGATATCCCGAATGAACTCGAGGCATGGAATAGTCATCCTATCAACATCATTCACATTCTTGATCATAGAGTAGATTGAAAGAGATATGTATGACATCAATATCACATACTGATTCACACATGCGTGCGCACACCTATTTCAATCCTACTCATCATGTGGCATTGGATATCAAACTCCCTTAGGAGGGACAAATCCCATATCTATCACTCACCCCTCAAAAGCCCCATCTGTCAAAGCCACCCAATCATCACCTTTATAACAACCCATGTTTTCAGGACTGCATTTGATGATGTCAAAGTGTGCCCAATGACATGTGTTGAGTGTAGTGATTTTACGTCAAAGAATCACACTCACCACCATCACTGTGAGTACTGACTGTGACTACCATGTCATGGTTCCATGTGTCAAACTCACAGTGGGTCTATCCGGTACACTTGTTCTCTAACAAGTACTATGTGTTTGGTTTGATATCTCTATATCATGAATAATGAGATTCTGTCATCAACCAACACCACAATCTAGTCTTGTGTGTCATTGCTGTCTATCTACCTTCCACAATGCCATCCGACTAGGGACATAACAAGAATGTATAAACTCTTAGCATCCGTATGATCTCATCGTTCAGGTCCTCAACCTGAAAGCATACGTCATTGAGTAGTATCATTCTCTAGACATTCAATCTGTTCTATCACTATCTCATACGACTGAACCAGAAAGAATTGGAAGCTTGCCTTTGATGTTTATCAAATCAATATTAATGTATCCCACCAATCATCCCATGATTGGCTCTCAGGGCATACATACCAACACAAACAAGCATTGAAATCGTGGTATTATAGGTAGATACCACATCCCCTTGGTAGGAGAACCAATTTTGGACATCCCCAAAGTTGTCATTTTATACCTTGATGCACCACATTTTGGACAAGCTTTCAAATCTACATAGTCCTTTTGAAATAATACACAATCATTCGGGCATGTGTGTATCTTCTTAGCCTCCATTCCCATTGGGTAAAATAATTTCCTTAACTCGTATGTTGAGATTAGAAGCTCATTGCCTCCAGGAAGAATTTCTTTCAACAAAGACAACAATGACGTGAAGCTTTTGTCGCTCCATCTATTATTAGCCTTCAACTTATACAATCTCAACACAGCACTAAGCTTCATAAACTTAGTACAATCTGTGTATAATGGTCTCTCAACATTATGCATAATGTTCCTAAACATGGGAGGTGGATCGATGTGTTCCACCCCACAACTATCTAGCATCTCATCAACAATGTCTATTTGAACCAGCTTGTTCACATCTATGTCATCAGAGGCAATTTTTTCTTCCATACAAGCACCTCTATCACCATCTTCTGATTTTAGGTTTGAAATCTCTCCTTGTCAGTACCATTCTATATAGCCTTGTACAATGTTGTTGCACATGACATGACTTTTAATTTTGTCACCAGTTTTGACTTTCAAGGCAATGCCTAAATGGACAATAGAACTTATCTCCAGGTTGTTTCCTATGATCATATGCAAATTTAATAAACTGATCAAGACCAACAATAAACTCTAGGGTGCAGTGATTTGGGATGGACATCCATGATCTATCCATTCTATGACAAAAAAGAAAATAAGTATATATTAAGGTTTAGCGTAAAAATATTAGGGTTTAGGGTTCAAATATTAGGGTTTAGGATCTTATATATAATTAATGTGTACCACCTATCCCATTCTTGAACACCTAATCTCACTAGTAAGTGTATAATGTGTATTCAATTTTCAATAAAATATGGGCAACACTTCCCCGTAGTTCCCCAAGTACACGGATGTAAATGGGCAAATGGCCACCAACATATGTACTTAGAGAACAAATAGGGAAGTGTTGAAGAAACATCATGAAAACCAAATATACATTATACACTTACATCCTAAGTGAGATTAAGTGTTCAAGAACAGTCTAAAATCGGGAACTGTCCAAGATTTACTCCTGATGAGTAAATCTCAGACGGGTTTCTAGGACAACAAAATACATGTATGTATTTACAATAGAAACATCTTATAGTCTTAATCATACCCTAGACTAGGCACCATATCCTATAACATTGATTTCAACATCTCCAATGTCCATGCATGTTCATCATCAAGATAATCATTACACATAAATTAGTCATGACCTAGTGATTTTAAAATTTCAAACTAGCTCATGCATTATCATCATCAATCTACATCATACAATATGGATTCACGTAGATGTTAGGGTGACACATCACTAAAAAATTAGAGATCTAGCATTATGGTTTTAATATCTTAGATAGATTGATCACAAGATTTGAGCAATATAGTTAATACAAGACTAGGGTGAAATGTGTACAAGATTAGGTCTCAAATATAGCAACATGCACATTCAGTCACATTTCATTGTTATCAAGTTAAGATATAGTTCAAATATTTGTCAAATTTGATTCATGGCTGAAACATGCGTAAATTTTTATTGCAATATAGGGGCAGCTGTTTGGGAATATCAAACCTACCTAGCACAAGCGGCGTTGAGCTCCTCAAGTGGCCGGTGAGCTACAACATCCTCAGGTCA
This sequence comes from Alisma plantago-aquatica, assembly GCA_963693085.1. Classification (NCBI taxonomy): domain Eukaryota; kingdom Viridiplantae; phylum Streptophyta; class Magnoliopsida; order Alismatales; family Alismataceae; genus Alisma; species Alisma plantago-aquatica. Next base: position 1,023,743,697 of record OY856410.1, read on the forward strand.
TGCCCGAGCTCCGACGGTAGTGAGCGCAGAGCTCCTCAAGCGGCGGTGGCATGGTGTCTGGAAGTGAGCACATAGCTCCTCACTGGTGGTAGCGTCCTCCTAGACACTGTGACTCCTCAGTGGCGGTGCAAAGCTCCTCACCGGCAACAACGTCCTCCCAGACCCTGTGGCTCCTCAGCGGTGACACATAGCTCCCATGAGAGGCTCCTCAGCAGAAACATCTCCATAGAAGCCTCAGTGGTGGCACATGAGCAACAGCGATAGCGGCAAGCCAACAGTGCGACTGCGGTGAGGAAAACCAATGGTGCGGAGAAGAGGAAGATGATCGGCGACAGTGGCAATGGAATCACCCTAATGAAATCACGATGAAACAAAGGAGAGGAAGAGTCTGTTACACACAGGTGTTATTAAGTTACCGTTAGTCATTGGTTATTTGTCAATACCAAGACCTAATACCAATAGGCGTCGGTCACACGTGAAAACTGATAACTAAGTGCAATTTTAAACAAAAAAATTAGACTTGGTTAGGGTTTTAGTATTCGGTTTCTAGATTTATAAACCGACGTCTATTCACATATCGTAAAATTTTTTTTTTTACCATAGTTGACAGTTGCCTAACACAAACTGACGCTGAAGAAGAAAATTGGGGGGAAAATACTTTTGCGGGGACAATGCGCAAAAAACCTAGTCATCAGTTCTTTGTCAAAAATTGATGACTAATGAGGGAATAAATTTTGTCTTGTGAAGGGTGATTAGTCATCGGGTTTTGACAAAGAATCGATGACTAATAAGGGATAAAATGTTCCCTGGGGCCATGGCACGAAGCATGTGTCGTAAATTTTGGTACAACCGACGCCATATTGAAAATTTTAGAGGCAAATTTTTTCCCTGGAAAATTGTATTTCACAGGTAATTTTAGATGTCGACTTTTTAGAAAATAAACCGACGTTATAGTAAAAGTGGTACCTATGTCTTTTGTAAATCGGTCGGACTTCACATATTGGTGACGATTGTGGTATTTAGCTGACGTCATTGGCTTATGGCAATGTGACGTTATATATCATTTTTCTATTAGTGCACTGTGATGACTGAAATTGCAATGCATATACTCAGTTTTTCTCCTATAATCATCAATTAGCGTGATTCCAATCTATTTTTCAAAAAATCAACTTTATCATTCAACTCCATATTTAGTTCTTCAATCAACACAATATCATAAGCAAAGAACATACACCAAGGAATGTCATTCTAAACGTTCTTTGTCAAGTCATCCATAACAAGAACAAACATATATGGATTAAGTGTGGATCCTTGATGTGCCCCAATTGTGATAGGAAATGTTGGTGTCTCTCCTCCAAGAGACTTCACACCTACAATTGATATATCTGACATGTCTTCAATGAAGTCATTGTGTATTGGATTGGCACATCCTTTTTTTCAAAACCATCCACAATACCTCCATGTGCACTCAATCACAAGTTTTTCCCAAATCAATAAAACCCATATAAATGTCTCGTTTTCTTTATCTATACTTCTTATAACCCTCCTTATTAGACCAATATCACTTATTGCATACAAGGAAAAGTGGATAACACAACATTTATTTATGGCATATTAAAAATGCCCACAAATGAAATGTTTTTATTAGGATGAAATCATCTCATTTGTTCTTTATCTCCTCATTAAAAATGCCCACAAATTTAAGAAGGAGATAAACCAACTAGTTAATACCCCTCAATCACACCTATATATAGGGTCTCTGAAAAATGTGCATTCCAAATGAAACCAAGTGCCCTCTCAGAAATCACAATCTGTTTGCTATCCCTAAGAACATTTCTAAATTTGTGGAATATGAGAATGAGTAAAATTTTAGCTTGTTACATGCATTGTAAGAGAGAATGGATATTGGTGCATAAGAAAATTAATATGAAGGGCGTTCTAATAGAATGATATCTTGTTAGGAAGAAAAAAACTTGGAAGTCACCTAAAGCCGCAGTAGTTGGATACATTACTTTGTTTTAGTCATGATGTGAGTAGCCACAACAAGATCCAAAGAAATATAGAACACCACCAATTATGAAAATCTAGAGCCAAGATTGTCTATCAGGTAGAAGTTTAAAAACAACAATAAACTAATCTTGGCAAATAGTACTACAACAACTAATATGAACATTTTTCTTTAAATGTTGTCAAATAGTACAACTACATAATATGATGCGTGCAACATGCATCTCTACATAATGCTAATTAATATAATAAAATTAATGGAATTGTTTGTCTTTCATTTTATAAATTTTTCTTAAGGCTCCAATCTAGACTCGTATCCTAATGTAGGGTCCTCACTTCCCCTCTCAATAATAGTGGCTAGTTGACTAACATTTACAATGCATCCATATCAAAATTTATTTGTTGCTCACTTTGGGAGTTCAACACCATCCATCTTAGATGGTTTCATCATTATGGTGTTCACACTTGGCCTGGGGGAAGAGTGTCTCATGCAAACTAGACTCAGGATGTGGGTACCTAGTGTAGGAATCGGGATTGGGAGTATCCAGATTGGATGAAACTATTAGTAATCAATGACTTTTTTTAGTAAGTCAACCACTTATTATATTTGAGGGGGCATCGACCCTTTCAACCCCCTATTCCACCATCACTTTTGGGCCAAGTTGAAAAGGTTGGCAAGTTGCAAAATATTATCAAAGCAAGTTTGCATCCCGATGTCCCAGAAGAAGAAGAACAAGAACAGGAAGAAAGAGAAGAAGAAAATTTGATGGAAGATGAAGGATCGACCAAGGATGGTAAGATCCTTCTAAATCCTTTTGCTGGAGTGTCTCTTGTCAAAAGTCTAATGAGACAAATCTTCTAATGAACTAATTGATAAATCAAATAATTTAAGCCTAATGAGACAAATCTTCTAATGAGGAGATAAAGAACAAATGAGATGATTTCATCCTAATAAAAGCATTACATTTGTGGGCATTTTTAATATGCCATAAATAAATGTCGTGTTATCTACTTTTCTTGTATTGAATAAGTGATATTGGTCTAATAAGGAAGGTTATAAGAAGTATAGAGTAAGAAAAAGAGACATTTATATAGTTTTTATTGATTTGGAAAATACTTGCATTTGATTACACATGGAGGTATTGTGGATGGTTTAAAAAAAAGGTGTGCTAATCCAAGATACAATGATTTCATTGAAGACATGTCAGATATATCAACTGCAGGTGTGAAGTCTCTTAATTCAAGAAGGATCTTGCATTAACTAGTTCTATTTATTCAAAGAGGCTTGATATGGTAGTCATTCTCCAGCTATAGAGGTGTTTTGGGCCATACTTCCTCAATTGGTGACAACGTACACCACCTTACCAATGACATAGCATGTTAGCAAACTTGTAGGGAAATGCCTTATTGATTACTTAATTTCATTAACATGGCTCTTTGCCCAATTCAATATTCCAAATTAGATTGATTGTGATTTGGTTTAAGTCATATTAAAATTTGCTTTTATATAATACTTCCATATTTTAACATAATGGCTTATTATCTTAATGTAAAATGGTTAATTAGTAATATAAAAAATATAACAAAGGTAGTTAGCTTTTGAACTAACATAATGCGACCCACTGCAAGTGAAATTTTGAAAATTGAAGTGATGAATTAGGTATTAAAAAAAATAATGAAACAAATTCAAACAAAGTTGGGTCACAATTGAGGCAACATGTAGTAGTCAATTATACCAGACATTATTATAATCAACTTTATATTTTGAATTAATAATCTAGGGTGAGCACATCACTAAACTCAGGTACATGTTGGAAATTGACAACATTTAGGTTTACATGTCTCATATTTGTTACACCTTATCACATTAAATGTACTTGCACATTCTGTACAAGAATATGACAAGGAAAACTAATCAACATCAACAAAGTTATAACTTGATATAAATATGAGTGTTTGGCATGTTAGAGATGTCTAGAAAATGATTTGCAGATGATTGGGTCATCATTAACATCGTTCTAGGATAAATATTCAATGGTTGTTAATTTTTTCTTTTTAAGTGTCATGAATTTTTTTAGAAATGAGAGAAGAACAACCAATATAGTTAATATTTTATTTTTCATTTTGGTGATAATATGCCGCTAGATTCCTTCCATATCTGCATTCACATTCATACAAATTTGTGTCTCCCAAAGCACAAAAACATATGTAGCTACAATTTTTTACCAAACAACCAACATGAGTAACTTGAAAAGGATGTGTTTATATTGACACAATCAGTGAATATCAGATCCAGTATTGGATGGATGGCAATCATAGAGTTATTGAGGCCTAAATGGTTTCCCCACCCAATCCTTACCTTGGGTTTTTATGATGATCTAGATAAGTAGTTGATTCCCATATAGTAGGGTTGTTATATTATTTCTTTTCCACATGCGACTTGACAATATTGTGATTTGTGGTGCATGTGATAAATTCATTATTTTCTATGACTAATAGATCCATACCCTCCTTTCTTACAATAAATTTTGATTATTAAGTGTACAACTACTATATTTTGTTTAAGACATCTAGGATGTTTAATTTTAAAATTAGATACATCCATGTGTTGTAAAGTACATGTATGTGATGGGAGAAATAGCTATGTTAAATTCAAACAATACAGTTAACCTAACATAATATTATTGTGATTTTTCTTAGCATGTATGATAAAGTATTGGGTCAGGTGGATGGATGCATGCATCAGATCATTTCTCATAATTTTCCAACTAACATACGTGATTACCATTGCCTCAGTCAAGTGAAATGGACATATTCTACAATATTTTAGAAATGGAATATAACCAATCATATGTTGTTCAGTATCTACAAGTTCAAATGATGCACTTATTTTAAATTACTACTAAGTGAATTTAATGTAAACCCATAGTGCTTTTGATCAACTACTGAGTGGATGGATGTATGCATCAGATTATTTGTTGTTAGTACTCGACCAACATACAAGATTGTCATTGGCTCGATCACAATGAAAATGACATATTGAGTTTTACATCTCTTGAATTAGGGATGAGCATTAGGCCGAGTCGGCCTGATCTGACTCATGTCTTGACCTGCATAGTCCAATCTAGATCCCATCCATGTAATGTACATGGGTAGACTAGGCCTAAAATTCTGACCCAATGTTTTGTATGAGTGAGCCAGGGCCAAGGTAAACCTAGGGTTTAAAACCCAGATACTAAAATTATTTATATAAATGTTTATATGTAACCACATATTTTTGGATGATATATATCTTTTTTTTTGAATATTTTACTAAAAAAATTCCAAATTACATTAGACTAATGCATATTTAGTCAGTCATATTAATTAGACTAAATGAGCAATGCACTAGAGTAAATTTAGAATATACACATTCATTATGTATGTAACATGTTTATTATAATTGATAATAAAGTATAATCTATGATATTGTATTATACTACTTACACGTGTTCCACAAATCACCTCATTCAGGGCATTTCTGGACCATTAATTTATAATAAAGATGTGCATTTCTTTTCAGTGTTAACGATATTATTCTCCTTAGTCATTGGATTATTTTAATATATCATATAAATAAATGGGTTTTGAATGTGATTTTAAATGTGTCTAATCTAGATTCTATGTGTTTCATTCATTGAATTTACATAACAATTTGTAATTATATTAGTTCCTCTAATGATACATGTAGATTACATATACATTGGTACACATTTCATTAGTTATGTTAATATTTTGTATTATATATATATGTTTTTTTGGTCAAAAATATTATATATATGTTAATATTTTGTATTATATATATGTTGAAAATATCTTAATTTACTATGTCATTTGAGTTGACACGAATCTGACCTGCAACCAACTCTATTATGTGGCCAGGGTATGGAACAAATTATCTAAACTTTACTAAGCCTAAATCCAACCTAAAACCCAATAAAAAAGTTGGATTTATACTTGGGCATGTGTTTGTCAAAACCTAGGGTGACCGGACTAGATACTCATCCCTAGTCTTAATATCACAACTATATATATATATATATATATATATATATATATATATATATATATATATCGTTATCTATCTATATCTCTCTCTTCCTAGTCTTCCACCACTGTGCTCTCACCATCATCAACTCCTATTGGCCACATGTAAATCACGATTGAGTTGGTTGTCATCATCATTACACTTACATCATGCAAAATTTAAGATATGCCTACAATTTACGATGATATGTACCATGTTTATGCGTTGGAATGACTTTGCTCTTGGACTCTCACATCATTATGAAATGTTGTTCGTACAAGAGGCATTTCCCTATTGATTTCTATTCCCCTTTATAATCTCAATTTTGAGTGCATGATAGATATGGATCTCAATTTTTCCCTATTATGCTCAAACTCCCATGTTCCCAATTTGACTTCTTGATTTCTAAAATACATCCTTACCTAGATCTTGAAAGTAAGGGAATGCAATCATGACCTTGATCTTGCAAAAACTTGAGTTATGGTTGTCCTATTATGATCTTGATCTTTGATATCATGATTTTAGAAAGTACAAATTCAGACTAATATGTTGGATTGGGTTGGTACTTGAGTTATGACACCACTAACCTAGGTCACGTCTCTATTATGATTTCTTCTAAATTTTTATCTTGTTGATTATGTAGAGTTTGGAAAGGTAACCCCTTCCACCAAGTATTGATTTCTTGATTGAACTCTCTAATAGGTCAGATGTAAGATGATATTGACTCAATCTTGAAACTCAATTTGATGAAGATCTTAAAATATGATGATGTTCACTAAAGCTTGTGATTAAGATCCTAGAAAATCCAAGGTCTAGATCATTCATCAACCTCAAATACCATGACAATGAAACTGATGTTGATACCACAAAATGTTGTTGGATTGTCTCTTATTTTTTTATATGGATGAATGATCACTAATAAGGTCTAGATAATAAAAGTGATACTATGACTTTTATGGCCAAACTTGACTTTATATATTGAATTATAAAATCTTGACTCATGATTAATGATTTTGATATGGGTTTGAATCCTATGATCACCCTATTTGGATCTTAAGAACACCCTCGATATATAATTAATGACTTTCTTGTTCCTAAATCTTAAATATTTTGAAATGTTGACTATGTTGATTCTCTCAATTTTTGACTTAGGTTTATATCTCTTATTGATGAGGATGGGACCTTCCATTGAATTCGATCATGGAATCATGATTGAAATACAACACTTGTCTCGAATTGTTGAAATATGAAATCTCACTCATGGAAGTAGAACCCCATATAGGCCAATGATGAAGATAAGAACCTAAAATGTTAGGATGTATAAGTCATGTTGTAATCTTGATTCAAGATCTCTATTCATTTGACCTAAACTTTGATCTCTACAAATTGTGATTTATAGGATAATCTCTCAAAATTTGTAACTCTTGTGATGATCTTTCCTACTTGATGATCAATGTGACTATGCTTTGGCTTTGATGCTCTATTACTAGAGTTTGGAATCCTATTGATATTCAAGTAAATGATGATATCTGATTGGAGTACGGGTATGATTATGATGTCAAATATGAAATGCAATCTTGGTTGAGGGATTGATTTAGTTATGGGGACAAAATTGCTTTTAAGGAGGGGAGATGTGATAACTTGGTTTTAGTCTCTCAACTATGTACTCTTTCATTCTCATAAATTGTCCTTGATACTCATTTTGATACAATGTTTGTAGTTGGAATCATTTGATACTCTAATTTGTTTACCTCATTGCACATGTTTACAAAGTGTGACATTAATTTGCAAAACTAAGCTAAGTTCCACATCTCAAGATATCTCCCTTCTGCATATAACCTCATCAAGGATCCCCACTTGCTCTCTAATTTATTTCATGAGGTGGAGGATTAAATGACAAAACCAATGGAGTAAAAATTTCCTAAATCAGACATACAGATCACAAGATATGACATTTGGAAGTTGTCTACTAATTCTCCAATGAGAGCACTTTAGCTTTTTCTTCTAGCGTTGGGTTGGTCCTTTTAGGCCAAGTACATGCGTTGCCCTTCCTCTTGATGTTGTACTCCCTTCTCTCTCACACGCTTCACTCTATCCACCTTGGGTAGTTTTGACAAATCACATTCGTTGGGTCCTCATGCCACATATTTGACCCCAAATCTAATGGTCTATATTGCATCTTCTACCTGGTCGTACACTATGCAAAGGCACAATGTTAGATAGTTTATGATCGGATTAGGCCCCTTTTCTCATACCCTCTTATCCTTGTTTCGCTCTCATTTTCCTAACCTTCTTACCATGTTTTTGTTTCACCTCTTTCCTTCTCTTGGAAACTCAAAACCATCTTATCCTAAGTTAGTTGCACACCGTCACACTTAGCAACATTTAATTATATTAATTGAAGTGTCACATAGACATATGTAAATTGTTATCCTAGTTGGTAGATCTTCCATAACTCCTTAGATTTGACCAAGATTGAACTTCTTTAGAACCTCTATTTTTTTACAAAAAGATAAATATTGTTATGGTGACTACCATTGGTCTATTAATAAGTAAAAAAAAGAAAAATGTTTGGAAGACTTTTTTAATTTCTCCTTAAATTATTTGTTGTTGTCATGTTTTATCATATACTTTTTTAAGAGAGCAATGTTGATGTGGTGTACATAGAGATCTCATTGACATTGCATTCGTTTTCTCTCTTTATAGATTTTACTTAATTAGATTCGGGTTCAAAATTTTGAGAAGGTAATATGTATTGTTGTTTCTATATTGTTTGTCTCTTGTTGATTTGTCTTCTAAATTTTCTCTCACTGTATATGGATAATATTTCTTTATTTTTTATTTTTTATTTCATATCACATGTGGATTTACACTTGGTTTTTGATATTCTAATTTATATTTTAAAGATTGGGTGGAAGTCGTATAAAATTTAGGTTGATATAATACTTCTATTTTTTAGAATAATGACTTATTCTCTAAATGTAAAATGGTTTAATTGTTATATTATAAATATAAAAATATAGTTAAACTTTTGTGCTAATAGAATGTGACACACTGCATATGAAAACTTATAAATTGATGTGTTGAATTGGGTTACTTAAAAAGTTAATGAACCAATTCAAATAAAGTTAGGTCACAATTAAGACAACATGAAGTAGTCAATTATATCAAACTTTACTATTAACAACTTCATTTTTGGAACTAAGAATCTAGGTCAAATATGTCTCCAAACTCAGATAAATGTTGGAAATTGAAAATGTTAAGGTATACATGTCTCATCTTATTTGCATCTTATAACATTACACGTACTTGAACATTCTCTACAAGAATAAGGCAAGGACGTCAACTAATCAACACGTACAAAGTAATGACGTGTTATACATACGAGTGTTTGGCATATCAGAGATTGATAGAAAATAACTACCATGTGCCTAGGTCACTCTTAACATCCTTCTAGGATCAAACTTCAATGGTTGTTATTGTTATTTTTTAAGCGTATTGAAATTTTTTACAAATGAGAGAAGCACAACCAATACAGTTGACATTTTAATTTTAAGTTTTTGCTAATAGGCCGCTATATTCTTTCCATATTTTCACCCATATTTAAACAAATTAGTGTCCCTCAAACACAAAAAAATATTTAGATATAAATTTTAACAAACAACCAACATGAGTAAATTGAAAAACATGTGTTTATAGATGATATGTAAATTCATTTTAGAACCTTTTCATATATAAAAAGACCATGCATAGTCAATGTTGTTATTATAATTACTCATTTTTCAGAACTAAGAAAGACATATTTCTCTTCCCTCCCCAAAGCCCATGGTGGAGACAAGAAACATGAGAGAGTGGTTAAGCAAGAAATGATTGCCCGTGAGATATAAAGTCAGATCCTTCCATTGGGGACGATCAGATTCCGTGTAGTAATTAACTATATATTTCTTTCATTACCAGATGAATTGATTGATATCACACACAAAATCTTGATAGGTATCAACTCATCGTGTACGATATTTATTCAATTCAAGGCCTCAACAAAGCAAAAAGACCATAGTCAAGGAGTATCAATTTCAGTGATGATTCCTCTAATTTACCACCCCTTGTGATTTTTTGATTCTGACACTTCTCATCAAACTCTTCTAGAGAGTAATTGCAATGATGTACCGTAATCCTTGAATATTGTGTATAGCATTGGAATGATGGAAATCATAGGATAATTGAGGCCTAGAAAGGATCTTCAACCAATCTTGGCCATGATCTTTGATGGTAATCTATATAAGACGTTGATTCACATATAGTGGTGTTTTTATATTGTTTATTTTCTATGACATGAAATATCATGATTCGTAGTGCAGATGATAACGTCCTTGTTTTCTTTTGAATGAACATTTGACTACAGATTTTCAAAATTATATTCCGTTAATACATATTTAGTCAATCATATTGATATTGATTAGACTAAAAGAGAAATACATTGGAGTAAATTTAGAATATGCACATTCATTTTGTATGTAACATGCTTATTATAATGGACAATAAAATATAACTTAAGAGACCAGATCATACTACTTAAATGTATACCACAAATCACTTCAGATGGACTTTATTAGACCATTAATTGAAACAAAAATGTGCATTTTCTATTTTGTGTTAATAGTAATATTCTCATTAGTAGTTGGATGCTTTTAATATATCACATAAATAAATAGGTTGCAAATGTGCTTTTAAATATGTCTAATCTGGATTTTATGTGTTTCATCTATTGGTTTTATATAACAATTTGCAAGTATATTAGTTCTTCTAATGATTTATGTTGTTGTACACATTCAAATAACTATCTTAACTCTTTATTTTTTGTATATGTTGAAAAAATTAGTATGTTATTTGGGAAGGTACGAATTGACCCGAAATTCAACTCTATTATGTGAGCTGGGTATGGATCAAGTTTTCAAAAACATTATCCAAGCCTAAATTTGGGCCGAAACTCAAATAAAAAGATGGGTTTTAACTTAGGCATGGCTTCTCAAACCCAACTCTATTACCCGGGTTGGGTATGGATCAAGTTTTCAAAAACACTATCTGAGCCTAAATTCGACTGAAACCTAATTAAAAAGATGATTTTCAACTTAGGCATGGACTTGTCAAAACGAACTCTATTATGTGGATTGGGTATGGATCAATTTTTCAAAAGCATTATCCAAGCCTAAATTTGGTCTGAAACTGAATTAAAAAGATGGGTTTCAACTTAGGCATGGACTTGTCAAACCCAACTCTATTATCTGGAATGGGTACATATCAAGTTTTCAAAAGTGTTATCTGAGCCTAAATTCAGCCTGAAACCCAATTAAAAAGATGGGTTTCAACTTAGGAATGGACTTGTCAAACCCAGATCTATTATGTGGACTGGAATGGATCAAGTTTTCAAAAACATTATCTGAGCCTAAATTCGAGCTAAAATCCAATTAAAACAATGGGTTTGAACTTAGGCATGGACTTGTCAAACCCAACTCTATTATGTGGGTTGGGTATAAATCAAGTTTTCAAAACATTATCCGAGCCTAACTTTGGGCTAAAACGTAATTAAGAGGATGTGTTTCAACTGCATGGACTTCTCAAACCCATCTCGATGATGTGGGTTATGTATGGATCAAGTTTTCAAAATATTAACCGAGCCTAAATTTGGTCCAAAACCCAATTAAAAAGATGGATTTCAACTTAGACATCGACTTGTCAAACCCAACTCAATTATGTGGGTTGGGTATGAATGAAGTTTTCAAAAACATTATCCGAGCCTAAATTTGGGCTGAAACCAAATTAAATAGATGGGTTTCAACTTAGGCATGGACTTGTAAAACCCAACTCTATTATGTGGGTTGGGTATAAATCAAGTTTTCAAAGCATTGTCTGAGCCTAAATTTGCGCTGAAACCCAATTAAAAAGATGAGTTTCAACTTTGGCATGGACTTGTCAAACCCAACTATATTATGCGGGTTGGATATGAATGAAGTTGTCAAAATATTATTTGAGTATAAATTCGGGTTGAAACCCAATTAAAAAGATAGGTTTTGACATAGACATGAATTTACCAAACCCAGCTATATTATGTGGGATGGGTATGAATCAAGTTTTAAAAACATTATTCGGGCCTAAATTCGGGCCAAAACCCAATTAGAAAGATGGGTTTCAACTTAGGCATGGACTTATCAAACCCAACTCTATTATGTGGGTTGGGTATGAATCAAGTTTTCAAAACATTATCTGAGCCTAATTACGGTCCAAACCCAATTAAAAATATTGGTTTCAACTTAGGCATAGACTTGTCCAACCCAGCCCTATTTTGTGGGTTGGGTATGGATCAAGTTTTCAAAAACATTATTTGAGCCTATATTTTATGCCAAAACCCAATTATAAATATGGGTTTCAACTTAGGCATGGACTTGTCAAACCCAACTCTATTATGTGGGCTGGGTATGGAACAAGTTTTTAAAACATTATTTGAGCCTAAATTCGGGCTGAAACCCAATTAAAAAGATGGGTGTCAACATAGGCATGGACTTCTCAAACCCATCTCTATAATGTGAGATGGGTATGGATCAAGTTTTCAAAAATATTACTTGAGTCTTAATTCAGGCTGAAACCTAATTAAAAAGATGGGTTTCAACTTAGGCATGGACTTGTCAAACCCAACTCTATTATGTGGACTAGGTATGGATCATGTTTCCAAAACATTATCCAAGCCTATATTCAGGTCAAAACCAAATTATAAAGATGGGTTTCAACTTAGGCATGGACTTATCAACCCCATCTCTATTATGTGGTTGGGTATGGATCAAGTTTTCAAAACATTATTCAAGCCCAAAGATGGGTTTCAACTTAGGCATGGGCTTGTTATACCCAGCTCTATTATGTGGGTTGGGTATGGATCAAGTTTACAAAAATGTTATCCGAGCCTAACCTCGGGGTGAACCCCAATTAAAAAGATTGGTTTTAACTTTGACATCGACTAGTCAAATCCAACTCTATTATGTAGGCTGGGTATGGATAAAGTTTTCAAAACATTATCTGAGCTTAAATTCAGGCTGAAACCCAATTAAAAAGATGGTTTTCAGCTTAGGCATGGACTTGTCAAACCCATCTCTATTATGTGGGTTGGTTTTGGATCAAGTTTTCCAAACATTATTTGAGCCTAAATTCAGACCGAAACCCAATAAAAAAGATGGGTTTCAACTTAGGCATGGACTAGTTAAACCCAACTCTATTATGTGAGCTGGGTGTGGATCAAGTTTTCAAAAACATTCACTGAGCCTAAATTCAGGCTTAGGCATGGAATTGTCAAACCCACCTCTATTATGAGGGTTGGGAATGGATCAAGGTTTCAAAACATTATTTGAGCCTAAATTTGGACTGAAATCTAATTAAAAAGATGGGTTTCATCTTAGGCATGGATTTGTCAAACCCATCTCTATCATGTGGGTTGGTTATGGATTAAGTTTTTGAAAACAATATCCTTGCCTAAATTAAGGCCGAAACCCAATAAAAAAAGATGGGTTTCAACATAGGCATGGTCTTGTCAAACTGAGATCTATTATGTGGGATGGGTATGGATCAAGTTTTCAAAACTTTATCCAAGTCTAAATTCGGACCGAAACTCAATTAAAAAGATGGATTTCAACTTAGGCATGGACTTGTCAAGCCCTTCTCTATTATGTGGGCTGGGTATGGATCAAGTTTTCAAAACATTATCTGGGCCTAAATTTGGGTTGAAACCCAATTAAAACGATGGGTCTCAACTTAGGCATGGACTTGTCAAACCCAGTTCTATTATGTGGGTTGGGTATGGATCATGATTTAAAGACATTATCTGTGCTTGAATTCAGACTGAAACCCAATTAAAAACACTTCAAACTAGCTATTTGTGAAGAATGATTCCTTCATAAATGTACATTAAATCCTTTAAAGAAATTGATTGAGGGGCATTCCTTCACAAACAGTCCTACTCTAAAAGCCTCTTCTCATATACTTTGATGAGAGACTCTAGCCTTCATAAATAAATTTTTGAAGGACTATTTGACCTTCACAAAAAGACTTCCCAGGCCTCCCAAATATATTTGTGAAGGATAATTTCACAACTTTCAATGAGGTTCTATGACCTTGACAAATACTTTTCTGAAGGACTATTTGACCTTCACAAAAAGACTTCCCAGGCCTCCCAACTACATTTATGAAGGCTAATTCACAACTTTCAGTGAGGTTCAAGGGCCTTCACAAACACACTTAATTTCCTGTTAATTATGATTGGGATATACATCGTTTTGTATGTCAATAAGGTCTTAACCTTCAAAGATATTATATTTCATAAAGTTATATATTTTTGTCTTCTATCAAGAATAAATGATATTTTAATAAATTGATTGAGTTAATTAGACACAATAACCATAAGAAATCACTCTTTTGAAACATTCCTTTTTTATTTCACATAGAAAAATTGTTGATCACATAGGGGAGGACATGGACCTTTTCCCTTAATTAATACAAATTTCAATATAAATATATATATCTAAATTTTGACTTTATCACTCATTTAGCCAATGACCATATTTGAAAATGAAGGATGTTTAGTGGTTATGAACAAATTTCCTCCAATAATCTTCAATGAAGGGCAATTGGCTAGCATGAAAAAGACACTCTTAATTGCTTCAACAACTTATCTGTCCACCTCAAAAGTTGTTTCAAAACCAACCATTATGGTGTGGGTCAATCTACCCCATGCCCCATTGACGTTTCTACATTAGAAAGCCATCTCTAATAGTTATTTTTGTCATACATCATCACTCCCATTGATGCTTCCGCTTCCAAGGTTTCACAAACTCGTCATTCTTCTCTTTCTAATTCAACTTTTGCTTCTTTATTGTGGAATCTGGGAAGATCAAATTGCCATATAAGATTAATACACACCATGACACTCGATGTACCTGATCTTTCTATTCAGAACATAGCCAAGGGTAAAATTAATGTATATATAAGTACCTGGATGCATTAAGCATCCAACACCAAGATGCCTCGACCATTGCAACTTTGCATGCATCCATGGATTTTTCTGTGGCCTCTCGAGAAGCAATATTTTCCTGTGTTATCTCTGAGCAATGCAAATTAGCGCCTCCTTGAGTCTTATCAAGAGATGAAACCATTCCAACCACTTCTTGAGCATATAGACGGTCGATTTACATTATTGCACACTGAAGTTTTAAAAAGGAAATTTGTTGCATACTGAATTCATTCTAGCCACTTCACGAATGCCCATGGCATGTTCAACACAATGAAGCCCTATAAAGCCACAAATAAGGCGAGTTAAACTAGGAAAGATGCATTCATTGACGTTGGATTAACAAACTAGTGGACAATAGCTCCTTGTTCTGACTTGCCAGCAATTCCAACTTGGTGTTGTCTACAACTAGAACTTCTTTAATGATATGTGGTTCTTCTGCAATTGCTATTGTTGTTGCCTCCTTTTTGTTTAGGATTGTATCTTGAGCTTCAACTAACTGCTCTGCATCTCTTATAAAGCTTTTTGCAATTTTGAAATCTCTTGCCCTTTAGCTTCTTTCAGGTCAGTCTGCACGTGATGGAATTATTTTTAACCAAGACTTTGTTGCCTTCTATTATTTAACAGATACATATATGCCATTGTATTAGTTATGTTCATATGGAAAATGGTACCCTCATTTTCTTCTCAAATTCTATTCGCCATGTCATCTCCTCAACTTGTTTCTCCAGTTTGTCCTTGCCTTCTCTAAGTGCCCAAGATCTCTAGCTGACTAAAATGTTTCCAGGACTTCTTAGTAGTGCAAAAATTCACAAGAAACAAGCTAATAATTCTTTTTTGTTTTAGCAATGACTCAAAGAAACAAACTAATAATTCACAGGAAAAAAACATGCTGGAGTGAATTTGAGGTAACTGACCATTTTAAGGCTGTAGAGATCCTTTCTTGCAATTTGTCCTCTCCAGAGAAACTGAAGTGTAATGGTTGCCTTCTTTTTCTACTTATATGTGATATGAGCTTGATATCCATGACATTGTGTCTAGAAAGAGTTCGAATGGCGATTATTATGTGTAGTCATCAGTTACAAAAAGTATATGATTTAGTACAGGTGCTAGGAGAAGTCACTTTAGATAGACATCAAAATAAAGTTATAAACAGTAATTTGTATTTCCCTATAAACAACTACTTAATGAAGTAAATAATATACTAAAAATGGAGGTGGGGGATATCAGATCAAAGAAATTACTGCAAAAAATATGGATGCATGTCACCTTAAAAAAGGAAGATTACCCACTACAGATTACCCACTACACATACATCAGCTTATAGTTCCAAACTGATGTGATGGCTATAAGTGTTGCATAAGTGTAGCATACGACTCACATGTGTGGAGTCAGATTCCTTCTTCCTTCTTGTATATTCACAGGTTAGGAGACCCCTATTGCTTGTGGATGGTGACCGGAGACATAAACAATGAAAAGGTCGATGTTTTCCATTATCTTTGTATGAGAAGTTGTGTATGGATAAAGCAACATGTTGTGACATCCTCTTCAGAAAGTGACATCCCTCTTGCATACATCATGCAGTAATTGACTCACTGGGGAGTAAAAACCAAGCTTGTAAACATGAAGACAATGCATTGAACCAACAATACATAGTAGTTGTAGCAAAATTTTATTCTCTACACTACAAATGACATCATCAAGACCTTTAATTGATTAATATTTGGGTCTAAGTAGATATGACAAGTTACTCAAATTATTTTTGGAACTACTTTCTTGGATGTACTTCACTCATAGTGTATGAAAGATTGGTCAGTTTGAGAATGATCCCGCTATTCGTGCCCTTTAAAGGCCTAAAGTAAGTTGAGAGTGGTTCATGTGAATAACATAAGGTGTACCTGATTGTCATTATAGAGCAGATGTCAATAAATGTAAAGGTTATGATAATGGAATGTCTTCACATGTATATAGTTGTGCATAATTAGGATATCTCATTTTTCTACTCACTCCTCATTCCAAGATACATACAAAATAGTCCCTATAATATAATAAGACACAAGTATACCTTCTTTAACATTTCTCCGAAAGGATCAGTTGTCCATTATCTGGGCCTAAGAACCCATGTCATCAACTCTACAAAGTATCACAAAAAGGTGAAGATAAGATTTCCTATCAAATAACAAGACTGTCTATGTGTGTACCCATGAGAATATAGTTGGAGTAGTTAAAGAATATTGAACAAAATAAAAGTCAAGATTCTGAAGAGAGGATTGGACCTGTTATAGATTTTGTTAAACTCACATTTGTGTTAGGTCAAAATTCTCAATTTAGAAATTTCTCATAAGGCCCATATGGAGTGTCCAACTACTACCAAGTCAATTAAATTTAAACTTTATCAACAATGAGCTTAACATATGCATAGATGTAATTTGTCACATTGATAATAAAAGATAATGACAATGTAAATAAAATTCATACACATTTTCTAAATAATATCTATATTCTAGGAATTGTGAAGTTTCACATCACTTAAAAACTTTATTGCAAATTGCCAAAAATTCTTCAAGCATTATGATTATCATCCATTGCAGTAGGAAACACACCAGTAGGAGTTGAAGTTGGAAAATATTGAGGCTGGAAAAAAATTTAATTTTAAATTCAAGCTGAACATGGATAACCACACATTTGATAATACATTTCCATTTATACATGTGATCCACTTGTACCCACATGAGCAGGAAACACACCAACAAGATGACCATTTGAGAAATATTGATGTTTGTAAAGAATTTAAATTTTCAATAAAGTTGAACATGAATAGCTAAATATTAACAATATATTTTTTATTTATACCTGGGAACCACTTGCACCACCTTGAGTAGGACACACAACAATAGGAGGGCCATTGAAAAAAAATGTGGCTTCAAAAAAAAATTATAGCATGAGAAGGAGTTGATTTGAGATAAGACATCATAAACAATCTATGTAATATTATACATTTGACTAAAATGTAAACAATGGCCCATTGATACCATTTGTGGCATCTTGAGTAGAAAAGGCACCAAGAGAAGTCCCATTTGGAAATATCTGAGCCTTTACAAGATTCTCATTTTCAACTTCTGTTATTTAAAAAAAAAAAAAATTAAGTTCTGCGAATATGTACATGTGATCCAAAATTTGAAGATGTTGTACCAACACTAGCTTGAAATACTCAAGAAGGGGGTACATTTGGAAACACATTCGCTAGGCCAAACCGTGTATTTTTAGCTGATTTAGCCTATTCAAAACATAGAAGAGAATAAAACAAATTCAAAGTATGTTGCAGTAGTATATTAATAAGTTTTCTCCAATACTCGATTGTTTCCATCTAATAACCTGATTTTACTGTACCCATGTTATAAATTAGGACCAAGAATTTTGCATATTTTTCATTTCTTGAGTAGCCTCTTTTAATTTATCACACAATGAAATATTTTTTAGAAGACAATAATTACAATGCCATATGATACTCACACATTCGTTAAATTACTTACATCTTTTGCAATACTTTCTCCCAATAACATTTCATACTGAATCTTGGCAGCTTTCTCAATTCCCTTCTACAACATGTCTGAGTCCAATACCACTAACCCTATTCTTTTTTACAGGGTTGACTACATGCAAAAAATGCACAACATGTCACCTCATCAATTTGTGATGGATCAATTACTTCACCATTTGTAACTTCATTTTCAATAATTTCAGTTATCTCATCCTGTCATTAATTGAACCAAGTCATTTTGAAAATTATTGAAAAGTTAACAAACAATTGATATAAAATATTAAATAAATTACCACCAAGGGGTTGTTTTCATATACTTTCTTCAAATATTCTTTTCGAGTTGGCTCTCCTTCCCCAGTTTTCTTTCATAAATTAAATAATATAATTATTACTACTACTAAGGGGTTCTTCAAAACTCATTGGAAATAGATAAAAAGTGAAAGGTGATATCATTTCCTCCCTATAACAACATCATGGATTGGATCATGTAGTATGATGCAATTATTTTTTTGATTAGTTAACCTTATTTGTGGCAGCAATTTTCTAGACAAACAAACTTTTTTACTTAATTAACATTAGAAATGAAAGATAAATTATTACATATTATTTTCACATTACCTAAGACTTCCCAGAAGACCATTGTTTTACAACATTGTCATAATGACGAATATCTAATGATGCATTCTACTCAACCGTTTTGCTCATCAAATATGGATCATCCTTATACTTTAGATAGTAATCTTTCTTAACCTGTGACTTCCAACTTTGTAAAACTTTGTGAATGTAAGCATCTACATAGTTCCATGCATTTGGATGATCTCCCAAATGAAATTATTTCTAAAAAAATATGTGGAGATGTTAAGAAACAATAAAAAATTCATAAAAATTACACTAAAATATAGACTAAAAGAAATTTTGTAATTACTAAACTACCTCAATGCATGATTTTCTATATTAAAATGCTAGTTGTGGTTACTCTCACCATTGTAGATCTAAGCCCCATATTTGGGGTGTAATAGTTAATAGGCCACAATAACTGTTCAACTTTATACTGTTCTTTCCTATTGTATAACCTATTGCATTCCATTCCACGTTGTGTTGTTTCTCTCCTGGTTTTGGAATTAGATTGACCTAACTTGTAGGGGCCCTGCCATATCTATGGTGGTCATGTTCATCCTCAACTTCCTCATTCTCATCTCGTACTCCAGTTGAAGAAGAGTAGACTATAGCCGAAGTAGTAGATAGTTGTGGTGGAGATGTACAAGATCTCATACTTGACCTTGTGTTCCTCATTCTACATTAGATGAAAACATAACAATTCTTAATAGAAAAAATGTAGCAAGACATAAGAGGTTAGTCCAACAGTTTATAAAATAAATGTACAACATTGTATAATGTAGGACAACCAACAAGACAGTAACATGGGTAATGCACTTATTGCAATAACATTACAACCATGAAAAAGATCAAACAAGGGACAAATGACAAGGCAATATCTATGCACCAACACATAATAACCCACAAAGAAAAATAGTGCAAGCACTATCTTTCACTAATGTTTGCAACAACTAATTTAAATAATTTTATTCCTCGGGGTCTCTAGCAACAGATGATCCCTGCATATCGTTCCTCGACCCAGATATATCATTACTTGTGTGGTTGTTAACACTATGAAATTGTGCCCCACTTAGATAATCCTCAATGAAAGGTACTTCAGAATAATTTTGAGGTGGAAGTTTCAAAGAAATAAACCAATTAATATCATCAAGATCTTTTACATAAAAGCATTGAATTGCTTGTAATGCAAGAGTGAATGGCTCATCTTGATTGTTTCTCCCTGAGAAATTGAGTTGTATGAATCCATATTTGTCAATGTGCAAACCGTTACAAGAACTTTCATCAAGCCAAGCACACTGAAATAACAATATTTTTATGTTTGGATCATAACATAGGTTAATGACCTCCTTCAATTGTCCATAATATGTAATTGTAGCTGTAACATGATTTTTATCCCACCCACTTGCATAACCAGATGTGTCTGCTACCAAATACACCCCACTATTCTCTGTAGTAGACATACTTTCTACATGTATTGAGCAGAATCGATATCCATTTACTGAATAGCCTTCATATGACATTCCATCTACAAAAGGACCTTGGGATATCCATCTCAACTCCTTACCAACATTCTTTGGACGATCCCACGCCTTACCTAATTTTTTTGGTGAACACATTTTTTTTTGTGAACACATTACCTAATTTATCAACATTAAAATAATAAGAGACAAAACACTTTTCAAAATAAAACTTAAGTAATTTTATAAATTACTTATATGCTCTCTCAACCACCTAGCGAACTGTGTTGTATTTTTTTTCTAAAGCACGTAGTGTGATATTTGTTTCAACCTCTTGAAGATTTATCATGTGTTCATTGGTTATTAAAAAAATGCAAAAGTTGTCTTTAGAATGTACTAGAAACTATTTAGAATTGAAAAAGAAGTATTGATTACCTTCTGTAATCATCGAACATGTATATATTGAATAGTACATATTGATGAGCTTGTTCCAACATTTGCACATCAAAGTGTTTCAGTACTCCCACTCTAATAGGAGAATTATAAACATTATGAGGAGTATGAGTGAATTTTGTGTCAAATTTAGGTAGATATAGAGCACAAAATGTCAAGCATTTTTCTACCAAAATGACCTTTGAAATAAAACTGGTAGACTGATTTTTATTTCTAACATAATTCTTTATTTTGTTCAAGTACCTCTCAGTGGGGTACATCCACCTATACCGTACAAAACCAGAATCCCTTGCATCATAAGATAAATGGATAGACAAATACATCATAATGGTAAATAATGATGGAGGAAAAACTCTCTCTGTGACGACCGTCTCGCGAAAACAGGATTAACTAATGCGGAAGCGAATTATTAGCAGTGGAATTACTGAAAATCACTAAAAATTAAAACTTTTTGCAAGAAGATCCACAAACTGTGAAACTTTGACATAAAGAACCAAAGTAAGTTATTTACAAACTGGTTCATCATCACATCTCTGTATCATTTCATCTCGAGAGTCATAACATTGTCAGCCCTGTTAAACTATACATGACCAGGATACAAAAATCTCGAGGCTTAAAGTCAAAATCTCAAATCGATCCATCAAAACATTACTCCTAGGACCTGAGAGTACAGAGACAACTCATAGGACTTTCTATATACAACTTGACAGCTCATATCCCCACCTGGGATTTACTGCTGTCCCTGCTACTGCTGCTGCTGCTCTTCCTCTGTAATAGGTTCCTTGCCTTTTCGTCGACGGTTACCTAAAAATTTAATCCCACGGGGGTGAGACAATTGAATAATTGTCCCAGTGAGATATATAACTCTCCGCCAGAAACATTGGTATTGCAGATAATAGAATAACACTGAGCAGTGGAAATATAAACATTTATCAGCAGGTAATTCATTAGATAAACTAAATAGAGCAGCATTCTCTATGCAATCATTTCAGTTGTAACTTGAATAAGTAGCAAGTTATCCATTTAGGAAGAAATATAAAGATAATGTAAATCATTTAACCAACTAGAACATGTTAATCAATGTATTCTCAACCATTGATTCTCGTAGTTCAACCCTAAGCAAATATGCTACACGGCTGATTACATATTACAAACATACTTATGCCCTGAGGAGATGAGATATACCGCTCATACTCCAACCGACCACTGCGAAGTCGAAATCGGTACCATACATAGGTCATCAGAAGAGCCGGATTTCTATGACCTCATCCTCCTCAGTCAGTGTGAGGAACAACATACAGGACATCTCGTGTCTCTGCTATAATAGCTTTCCAGGGTATTCTGGCAACTTCGCTATTAGAGTTACAGTGGCATTCTGTACTCTCTTCGCCATCGAGGGATTTCTTGTTTATCGCTCATCGATGCGGCATTAACAACATCATCGGGAGATTAGTGATACATCATCCCGGCATATACATATAATGAAGAATTGAGAGGCTTAGTGTTTATCTCACATCAATTCCTTCATTAGGGCGTAAGGATATTTGCGCCCATAACCCCCACATACTCAAAAGTATGCTCTCCAGGAGTTCCCTTAGGAAAACCTGTTTCACCGTCACCTAACTACTGACGATGATGGATCTATGGTCAGGGCTCTACATGATATCATTTCACTTGATTATTTAAGTACATTACATCATTCTTTTAGCATCAGGCATGTTGTCAATCATATAACATTATAACATTTTCTATAAAGAATGAGTACTATTTCTATCAAGTTCATTTCACAGCTTTGCTACCATTGGGATCTCAATCCCTTATCATCTCATCATCATGATTCAAGAATATGGGTGTTCAAACCCTTAAATCATCAAGACACATGTTACCACTTTAGCAGGTAACTTAATGCCATCAAGTCATGTAACAGTGTAAACATGATAAATGTAATGCATGTATTTCACATGGCTCTTAAAGCCTATCAAACTCTTTTGTTACCTTTCACTAGGCAACATGGCATATCATTGCTTATAGAACTTATAAAGTGTTTTCAATACACAAGGCATCATAGCTCATACCTGACTATGTTCAATACCTCATGAAACCTGCATGATTAGTACAGATGATTACACACATCAATTTCATATCAAGAGTAATGTACCACGGCCGTGCTGCCAAAAACGGTCGTGCAAAGGGGAATCACCACGGCCGTGCTACCTTGCACGGTCGTGCAGAGGGTATCCACCACGGCCGTGCTGCCTAGCACGGTCGTGCTATAGCAGATCCCAATTATTTTACATTTGTGAATTTAATACTCCAAACCAATTAGGGTTTATTGTTATCCCTAAGTGGAGATGATTAATAAGTACCTTTAATTTTTAAGCTTGCCATGTCATCATTATGAATTAGTTTTATATCATTATCATATAATAGAACTTCATCTATCAATGCCCTCAATTAGGGTTATGATTCATTAACCTTCATAACTAGGGTTTCATGATCTCACTATTAAAAATCATGCCCTTACTAGGCATTAATACATGAAGAATATCTTATCCCTCATCTTCTATAAGATGAAGTTACTTCAACCTTGATTAATCTAAGTCAACTCAATCTTGAAAGAAGAATTGACATCATAGGATATGTCATTATATCAAGATCATTAAGAACTCAATCTCCCTTGGATTACATCATGTGATTGATTACATAAACCACTGACCTTCATCCAATTTGAGAGTTCATACTCTTTGGTTGATTACCTTCCAAGTGATCTTGGAATAGGTGAAACCATTTAGTAGAATAGCAATTGAAACCACTTAACAAAATTGAACTTCTGAAACTGTTTAAGCCTCAACTGATTTGGGATCGTTTGGTCCCAAATGGTCTTGAGACCGTTTGGTCCCAAATGGTCTTGAGACCGTTTGGACTCAAACGGTCCTGAGACCGTTTGGTCCAAACCACCTCAAAACCGAAAGGACCAAATATGGTTTCCATCAATCACATTGAATTATGGTTTTCAATGTTGAACCCTTCAATCGATCTTACACATGTTAGACACTAATCAATTGAGTTAATTAGATCAACCCTCAACTGATTTGATACTCAATTGACCCTCAATTGATCCTCAATTAGGGTTAGAATCAATTGAATTAGGGTTTTCAATCAATGAACCTTCAATATTCATCAATGTGTGACTAGTTACTTCATAACTATTGAACCACCATTCAAATGGGGTATGACCTGACCCCAAACGGTCTTGAGGTCGTTTGGATGACCTCCAAACGGTCTTGAGACCATTTTCCCATCATATCACTCAAAACCAAGCAATCCAATTAGGGTTTGGTTCATTGAAGTGCTCACCAAATCAACAATTTATTGCAGGTCAACTTGATATCTTTAGACCTTCAACCACTGAACTATACCCAACCCTAGACCTCCAAACGGTCTTGGGTGACCACCAAACGGTCTTGAAACCGTTTGGATGAGCTCCAAACGGTCTTGAGACCGTTTTCCTATCATATCACTCAAAACCAAGCAATCCAATTAGGGTTTGGTTCATTGAAGTGCTCACCAAATCAGCAATTTATTGCAGATCAACTTGATATCTTTAGACCTTCAACCACTAACCTATACCCAACCCTAGACCTCCAAACGGTCTTGGGTGACCACCAAATGGTCTTGAGACCGTTTGGATGAGCTCCAAACGGACTTGAGACCGTTTGGCCCATCCAACCTTTGGACTTTAGTGAAAAATCATCATGGATTGGTCTATCAAGTTGATCAACAAATCAGAACTACCTTGCAATATGATTAGTACCTTTGGACCTTCAATTGGTCAACTATACTTGAACCCAGATCTCCAAACGGTCTTGGGGTGATCCCCAAACGGTCTTGAGACCGTTTGGGCTAATCAACCCAAAATCTCAACTTAACTCATTGGAATTTCAGCACTGTTTTCAATTAGGGTTTGCCTTATTGATTAGGCTTCAAGTCACGATTCCTTGGGAGTTAACCCATAAGATTTGGTGAGTCATTAGCCAACATAATAGGGATCAATAATCTCAAACGGTCAACGCTTGGTCAACGCACTCAAGCGGTCTTGAGACCGTTTTCCCAAACAGGTCAAGTTAATCAGGTTGAAAATCAGCACTTAATTCAGTTCGATTTGCCTAATTGATTGGCCTTCAACCTATGATTCCTTTGGATTTAACCCCTCCAATTTGGAGGGTCATTAGCCTACATAATTAGGAACGAGATTCCCAAACGGTCCACGCTTGTTCAACTCTTTCATACGGTTTTGAAACCGTTTACCACCAAACGGTTTGCAAACCGTTTGGTCACCAAACGGTTTTGGTGAAACCGTTTGGTCCCAACCAATGAGATCATTTTCTCCCGAGATATTTGGTGAGGCGCTTTCTTATGATGATGTCATCATCATCTTCCTTCGTGCACCCAAGAACAGCAACCGGTCTTGATGGAATTTGCAGCAAAGAAGCAAAAGTTTATCAAATTGAAGAAATCAATCAACAAAGCATAGAAGATTGATGCAATAGCAATGTTTGAGGGTTTAAGTTATAAAACCCGCCTCAAATTTGATCTCCAAGCTCCAAGCTCTGTGGATTTAATGGTGGATGGAGCTCCAGCAACTATCCAAGGTTCGTTCTTGAGATTTTGGATGAAATGGATGGCTAGAAATGGAAATCGAGTGAAGAAAACCTAGAATCAATCATTGGTTTAGGGTTTTCACCATGAATCCAAGGTAGAAGATGATCAAACCTTACATACAGGTGGTGTTCGTCCTTCTCCTGCTCCTTATCTCTCCTTAGTTCAGCCAAAGCAAAAGGAATAAGGAAAAGACTAAGGGAAACGTTCCTTATGTGTTATTGAAATAAGGTATATATAAAGAATATGTATATGGGTCTTTGATGAAAGAGAAAATGAAATCATTTTCCTTAAATAAATTCCATACTAATTTCCCCCTAATCCTCCTCCATTACTTGATCACGAAACCACCTTCAAACTTTCGTAAAAGCTCTTCATTATCCAAGAATTAATGGAAAAGAAATTAAGCACCTTAATCCATTATAATAATAATATATATTTTTGAGTGGAAATTCTTTTCCTTATAATAAGGTGAGTGGAATTTCACCTCCTTAGGATATTTTTGATCCTTGAAAGCTCAAGGACGTCCACAAACACATCTGAATTCCACCATTCAAGTTTTGATTGAAAGCCCTTCAATTATTTTTATTCATTTTTGCCCTAAATTGAATTAGGGTTTCAATTAGGATTAAATCTTGATTATTTTAATGTCAAGATTCTCTCTACTCCAAGATAATTCAAATGAGGTGCCCATCTCATTTTCTTTGCTCTACTTGATGCCAAAGATTATTAGGGACCTTATTGAAGTGGTAATTTGCATATTGAACCCTAGGTTTTGGGTAAATTACACTTTACACCAAAACTAGGTTTTAATGTACAACTTTGCTTTATCAGCACTTTCTTGGTATTCAGGCTATCACAAGCCATACCTCTGTATCATCTTCATTCTTATGATGCATCAACACATGAGGAACTTATTATCATACACAATTAGCAATCTAACCCCTCAACTTGGGTAATTTGCACTTTAGTCCAAAATTAACAAAACAATTTTTCAACATTATTCAAAAAGGACTGAAATTGAAATATAAGTTCCTCAAGAGCCTTAATTACATTTCAAAAGTTAACCACAAGCATCAAATCACATATTTAAGAAAAACACCTAGGGTTAGTTCATAACCCAGGTCAGGGATGTTACAAATTATCCACCCCTTACAAGGATTTCGTCCCCGAAATCATTACAAAACATATTAAGAGAAAAGAGCAGGGTATTTCCTTCTCATCTCTTCCTCTAGTTCCCATGTGGCTTCTTCAGTACCACGATGATTCCAGAGGACTTTCACAAGACTTATTTCTTTCTTTTTCAGCTTCTTGATTCTTCTATCAAGAATCAACACAGGTCCTTCAACATATGATATATCATCATTAAGCTCAACCTCCATAGGCTGTAGAACCGTTTCTGTGTCAGGGTGACATTTCCTTAGCATGGAAATGTGGAACACTGGGTGTAACTTTTGCAATTCAGGTGGTAACTCCAGCTTATAAGCTACCTTTCCAACCCGTTCTATAATTGGATAAGGCCCCATAAATCTAGGAGCTAACTTTCCTTTCCTTCCAAATCTAAGGACTCCTTTCTAAGGTGAGACCTTGAGGTATACTCTGTCTCCAACCTGGAATTCTAAAGGTCTACGACGCTTGTCAGCATAGGATTTCTGCCTATCCTGTGCAGTCTTCAACTGTTGTTGTATTATTTTAATCTTCTCGGTGGTTTGCTGCACAAGATCAGGGCCCAAAAGTTGGTATTCACCAGTTTCATACCAACATAGGGGAGATCTGCAACATCTACCATACAAAGCTTCATAAGGTGCCATGTAAATGCTGTGCTGATAGCTATTGTTGTAGGCAAACTCTATCAAGCTTAGATGTAGATCCCAACTTCCCGTAAACTGAAGGACACATGCCCTAAGCAAGTCCTCCAAGGTTTGTATTGTCCTCTCAGACTGTCCATCTGTTTGAGGATGGAAGGCTGTACTAAACCTTAATTGTGTGCCTAAGGCTTTATGAAGTCGCTCCCAAAAATGACTTGTAAACTGGGGACCTCTGTCAGAAACAATAGTAACTGGGACCCCATGCAGCCGCACTATATCATCTACATATAGTTGTGCCAGCTTCTCAGCAGAATAGATTGTTTTGACAGGTAAGAAGTGTGCTGTCTTTGTCAACCTATCGACTATTACCCAAATGGAATCATGACCTTTGGCTGTTCTGGGTAAACCAACCACAAAATCCATGGTCACATGATCCTATTTCCACTGTGGTATAGGCAGAGGCTGCAGTGTTCCTGCAGGCTTTTGGTGTTCAGCTTTAACTTGTTGACACACTGGACATCGCATCACGAACTCAGCAACATCCTTCTTCAAACCACGCCACCAATACATAGAAGAATGAGCTTCTTCCAGGACTAACTTCCTTAAGTTATCAGCATCAGGTACTATCATTCTACCATGATAATAGGCTACCTGATCATATGAATCATAGAAACCTTCTCGTTTCTCAATACCATACTCTGATCTAATCTGCTGAACTACAACATCAGATTACTGTGCCTCCTTAATCTGTTGTCTCAGAGTAGGTTTTATGTGCATCTCAGCTAACAACCCGGCTAACAACGATACTTTAAGTTGTATGTTGTTTTGCCTCAAGGAGATAAGCATATCTCTCTTAGAGCACACTAAGGAGTTCAATTGTGTTTTATCTAGAGTTGGTGTTGCTGATTTTCTACTTAATGCATCAGCAACCACATTGTCTTTCCCTGGATGATAATCAATTGTACAATCATAGTCCTTGATTAATTCCATCCAGCGACGTTGCCTCATGTTAAGTTCATGCTGAGAAAAGATATACTTTAGGTTCTTGTGATCTGTGAAAATCTGAAATGTTTCTCCATAGAGGTAATGTCTCCAGATCTTCAAGGCATGAACTACAGCAGCTAGTTCTAGATCGTGTGTTGGATAATTCTCCTCGTGTTTCTTAAGCTGTCGGGAAGCAAAAGAAATCACTTGCTTATCCTGCATTAACACACATCCTAGTCCATTCTTAGAGGCATCACAGAAAACTATATACCCTTTCCCTTGCTTAGGTAACACCAATACAGGTGCACTAGTCAACCTTTCCTTCAACAACTGGAACGATTGTTGACACTTGTCATTCCACACAAAAGGAACATCCTTTCTGGTTAACTTGGTTAAGGGTAAGGCTATGGAACTGAAGTTCTTAATGAACCTTCGATAATAGCCTGCCAACCCGAAGAAACTACGAATCTCCGTTGGTGTCTTCGGTTGCTCCCACTGTAGAACAAATTATACCTTTTTAGGGTCAACACGAATACCTGAAGCAGATATTACGTGTCCAAGGAAAGAAACTTCTGGTAGCCATAACTCACATTTGCTAAACTTAGCATATAACTTATGCTTTCTTAGCAAAGTCAGAGCCTGACGAAGATGGTTCTCATGCTGCTGAGCATCTCTACTGTAGATCAGGATGTCATCTATAAAGATGACTACACATTGATCAAGAAAAGGTCGGAAGATTCTATTCATGAGTTCCATAAATGCAGCTGGTGCATTAGTTAGTCCAAATGACATAACTGTGAACTCATAGTGACCATACCTTGTCCTGAAGGCAGACTTAGGTATGTCACCCTCCTTAATACGTAATTGATGGTATCCCGACCTCAAATCTATCTTTGAGAAGATGGTTGCACCACGCAACTGGTCAAACAAATCATCAATCCTTGGCAGAGGATACTTATTCTTTATAGTCACTTTATTAAGTTGTCTGTAATCAATGCATAACCGAATTGATCCATCCTTCTCCTTAACAAAGAGGACCGGAGCACCCCAGGGTGAAGTACTTGGGCGGATAAAACCCTTCTCAGGCAACTCTTGTAGTTGTTTCTTGAGTTCTTCCATCTCAGCAGGCGCCATTCTATATGGTGTTTGTGCTATTGGTTGTGTGCCCGAGATTAGATTAATATCAAAATCAATCTCTCGGGGTGGAGGTACACTTGGAAGTTCTTCAGGAAATACATCTTGAAATTCCCTGACTACAGGAACTTCAGCAGGATTAGGACTCTCTATGGTGGTATCTACCACATGGGCCAAGAATACATAACATCCTTGCCTCATCATCTTCTCAGCTACCATGGCTGACACAAGACAGGTTGGAAGGATCTTTCTATCTCCTTGAAAGATCCATGTGTCATTGTTATCTGTAAACACAGCTTGCTTGGACTCACAATCCAAGACAACCTTGTACCTTTCTAAGGTGTCCATCCCAAGAATTATATCGAACCCATGCATCGCAAGTGGTATAAGATCCACTTGGATGTAATGTTCAGAAAAGGAAAGAATACAGGGAGAACATACTTCCCACAACATAGCAGATCCCTTTAAAGGAGTTTCTAACAACAGACTATCTGCTCTATGACTTGTAGTCATGTTGCAGTCAAGAATCACTCTCCGAGTGATAAAGGAATGAGTAGCTCCTGGATCAATTAAAACAGATACGATGCAGGATGTAGACATATCAGAATAAAATAGTTTCATCTGACCTGTCACAACCCGAGGGTTGATCACTGCATCAGGTGGATTCATCGCATAAAATCTCACCGTTGCCTGTGGTTGATTTGGTGCTCGATGACTAGGTGCTGATGATCCAGCTTGGGACACTTGTCCACGTCCTCTAGCTCCACTTGGAAACTGCCTCCTTTGAGAACCTTGCTGACTCTACCTTTGAGGTTGAGTCACACTCACCTCTCGGGCTCTACAATCCTTCATCAGATGTCCCACCTTTCCACATATAAAACAACTTCTAATCCCCTGCTGTGGTCTGGATGGTCCTGTAACCGATACAGATGCTGAGCTGTGAGCTCTTTCTGGTGGTAAACTTCGTCCTCTACCCCTATTTGACGTCCACTGCATCTGGGTATTGAATCTAGGTGGTGCCATTGGTGCAGAAAACCTCGGTTTCTTGAAACCTTTGGATGAAGATCCTCGGAACTGGGGGTACACCTTCTTGTTCTGGGTCTGTCTCTTCTCAGTCACATACCTCTCTATTCTTCTAACATACTCTACAAAAGTAGCAAATCTTTCCCTATTCTCTAGAGCAGACACAGGGGTGGTCAACTCAGCATTTAATCCTTTCTCAAAACGTCTGATCCTTTCTTCATCAGTGGTTGCCATATGCGGACAGAACCGCAAAAGCTCCATGAACTTAGCCTCATACTCGCTAATGTTCATTGGTCCTTGTCTTAATCTCTCAAACTGAGAGATTTTCTCATCCAGAAAGGTCTTAGGAAAGTATCTATTGACAAATTCTCGTCGAAATACTTCCCATGCAATCTCCACACCTGGCCTTTTTCCCTCCTCTATGGTCCACCAGTGACCAGCACTCCCCTTAAGAAGGTACACAGCATGCCTGACCTTCTCAGCTTCTGGGATGTTAAGGATTCTAAAGGCCTTCTCTAGCTCAGTTAGCCACATGTCAGCATCTGTTGGGTCAGCTGTCCCAGCATATTCTGTGGCTCCAACTCGGCGAAGTCGTTCAAACGTCTTGCCGACTCCTTGTCCTTCTTGATGAGTAGGTGCCCTGGGTGCAGGCATGGGCATCCTATCAGTCATATGTGTCATGGCAGTCATGAACTGCCCAAACATAGCTTGGAAAGCTGGATTCCCCATGTCAGCTAGGTTGAACTGGGGTTGATCAGGTACAGGTTCCTCCCTATCCTGGTCTCTTGCACCTCTTCCCGGTGCAGCCACACTGCTTTCAGCAACATGTTCCTCGTGTGATCCAGACATCTTTAGTTTTCTCTTCTCCTCCTATATGAGCAGAAGACACTATTCAGATATACTGGAAGACACTAGAACAGACTCAACAACCCTAGTCCGATGTCTCTGTAGACTCAGCGAACCTAGAGCTCTGATACCATTAAATTGTGACGACCGTCTCGCAAAAATAGGATTAACTAATGTGGAAGCGAATTATTAGCAGCGGAATTACTGAAAATCACTAAAAATTAAAACTTTTTGCAAGAAGATCCACAAACTGTGAAACTTTGACATAAAGAACCAAAGTGAGTTATTTACAAACTGGTTCATCATTACATCTGTGTATCATTTCATCTCGAGAGTCATAACATTGTCAGCCCTGTTAAACTATACATGAGCAGGATACAAAAATCTCGAGGCTTAAAGCCAAAATCTCAGATCGATCCATCAAAACATTACTCCTAGGACCTGAGAGTACAGAGACGACTCATCGGACTTTCTATATACAACTTGACAGCTCATATCCCCACTTGGGATTTACTACTGTCCCTGCTACTGCTGCTGCTGCTCTTCCTCTGTAATAGGTTCCTTGCCTTTTCATCGGCGGTTACCTAAAAATTTAATCCCACGGGGGTGAGACAATTGAATAATTGTCCCAGCGAGAGATATAACTCTCCGCCAGAAACATTGGTACTACAAATAATAGAATAACACTGAGCAGTGGAAATATAAACATTTATCAGCAGGTAATTCATTAGATAAACTAAATAGAGCAGCATTCTCTATGCAATCATTTCAGTTGTAACTTGAATAAGTAGCAAGTTATCCATTTAGGAAGAAATATAAAGATAATGTAAATCATTTATCCAACTAGAACATGTTAATCAATGTATTCTCAACCATTGATTCTCGTAGTTCAACCCTAAGCAAATATGCTACACGGCTGATTACATATTACAAACATACTTATGCCCTGAGGAGATGAGGTATACCGCTCATACTCCAACCGACCACTGCGAAGTCAAAATCGGTACCATACATAGGTCATCAGAAGAGCCGGATTTCTATGACCTCATCCTCCTCAGTCAGTGTGAGGAACAACATACAGGACATCTCATGTCTCTGCTATAATAGCTTTCCAGGGTATTCTGGCAACTTCGCTATTAGAGTTACAGTGGCATTCTGTACTCTCTTCGCCATCGAGGGATTTCTTGTTTATCTCTCATCGATGCGGCATTAACAACATCATCGGGAGATTAGTGATACATCATCCCGGCATATACATATAATGAAGAATTGAGAGATTTAGTGTTTATCTCACATCAATTCCTTCATTAGGGCGTAAGGATATTCACGCCCATAACCCCCACATACTCAAAAGTATGCTCTCCAGGAGTTCCCTTAGGAAAACCTGTTTCACCGTCACCTAACTACTGACGATGATGGATCTATGGTCAGGGCTCTACATGATATCATTTCACTTGATTATTTAAGTACATTACAGCATTCTTTTAGCATCAGGCATGTTGTCAATCATATAACATTATAACATTTGCTATAAAGAATGAGTACTATTTCTATCAAGTTCATTTCACAGCTTTGCTACCATTGGGATCTCAATCCCTTATCATCTCATCATGATGATTCAAGAATATGGGTGTTCAAACCCTTAAATCATCAAGACACATGTTACCACTTTAGCAGGTAACTTAATGCCATAAAGTCATCTAACAGTGTAAACATGATAAATGTAATGCAGGTATTTCACATGGCTCTTAAAGCCTATCAAACTCTTTTGTTACCTTTCACTAGGCAACATGGCATATCATTGCTTATAGAACTTATAAAGTGTTTTCAATACACAAGGCATCATAGCTCATACCTGACTATGTTCAATACCTCATGAAACCTGCATGATTAGTACAGATGATAACAACACATCAATTTCATATCAAGAGTAATGTACCACAGCCGTGCTGCCAAAAACGGTCGTGCAAAGGGGAATCACCACGGCCGTGCTACCTTGCACGGTCGTGCAAGAGGTATCCACCACGGCCGTGCTGCCTAGCACGGTCGTGCTACAGCAGATCCCAATTATTTTACATTTGTGAATTTAATACTCCAAACCAATTAGGGTTTATTGTTATCCCTAAGTGGAGATGATTAATAAGTACCTTTAATTTTTAAGCTTGCCATGTCATCATTATGAATTAGGTTTATATCATCATCATATAATAGAACTTCATCTATCAATGCCCTCAATTAGGGTTATGATTCATTAACCTTCATAACTAGGGTTTCATGATCTCACTATTAAAAATCATTCCCTTACTAGGCATTAATACATGAAGAATATCTTATCCCTCATCTTCTATAATATGAAGTTACTTCAACCTTGATTAATCTAAGTCAACTCAATCTTGAAAGAAGAATTGACATCATAGGATATGTCATTATATCAAGATCATTAAGAACTCAATCTCCCTTGGATTACATCATGTGATTGATTACATAAACCACTGACCTTCATCCAATTTGAGAGTTCATACTCTTTGGTTGATTACCTTCCAAGTGATCTTGGAATAGGTGAAACCATTTAGTAGAATAGCAATTGAAACCACTTAACAAAATTGAACTTCTGAAACTGTTTAAGCCTCAACTAATTTGGGATCGTTTGGTCCCAAATGGTCTTGAGACCGTTTGGTCCCAAATGGTCTTGAGACCGTTTGGACTCAAACGGTCCTGAGACCGTTTGGTCCAAACCACCTCAAAACCGAAAGGACCAAATATGGTTTCCATCAATCACATTGAATTAGGGTTTTCAATGTTGAACCCTTCAATCGATCTTGCACATGTTAGACACTAATCAATTGAGTTAATTAGATCAACCCTCAACTTATTTGATACTCAATTGACCCTCAATTTATCCTCAATTAGGGTTAGAATCAATTGAATTAGGGTTTTCAATCAATGAACCTTCAATATTCATCAATGTGTGACTAGTTACTTCATAACTATTGAACCACCATTCAAATGGGGTATGACCTGACCCCAAACGGTCTTGAGGTCGTTTGGATGACCTCCAAACGGTCTTGAGACCGTTTTCCCATCATATCACTCAAAACCAAGCAATCCAATTAGGGTTTGGTTCATTGAAGTGCTCACCAAATCAGCAATTTATTGCAGGTCAACTTGATATCTGTAGACCTTCAACCACTGAACTATACCCAACCCTAGACCTCCAAACGGTCTTGGGTGACCACCAAACGTTCTTGAGACCGTTTGGATGAGCTCCAAACGGTCTTGAGACCGTTTGCCCATCATATCACTCAAAATCAAGCAATCCAATTAGGGTTTGGTTCATTGAAGTGCTCACCAAATCAACAATTTATTGCAGATCAACTTGATATCTTTAGACCTTCAACCACTGAACTATACCCAACCCTAGACCTCCAAACGGTCTTGGGTGACCACCAAACGGTCTTGAGACCGGTTGGATGAGCTCCAAACGGTCTTGAGACCATTTGGCCCATCCAACCTTTGGACTTTAGTGAAAAATCATCATGGATTGGTCTATCAAGTTGATCAACAAATCAGCACTACCTTGCAATATGATTTGTACCTTTGGACCTTCAAGTGGTCAACTATACTTGAACCCAGACCTCCAAACGGTCTTGGGGTGATCCCTAAACGGTCTTGAGACCGTTTGGGCTAATCAACCCAAAATCTCAACTTAACTCATTGGAATTTCAGCACTGTTTTCAATTAGGGTTTGCCTAATTGATTAGGCTTCAACTCACGATTCCTTGGGAGTTAACCCATAAATTTGGTGAGTCATTAGCCAACATAATAGGGATCAATAATCCCAAATGGTAAACGCTTGGTCAACGCACTCAAACGGTCTTGAGACCGTTTTCCCAAACAGGTCAAGTTAATCAGGTTGAAAATCAGCACTTAATTCAGTTCGATTTGCCTAATTGATTGGCCTTCAACCTATGATTCCTTTGGAGTTAACCCCTCAAATTTGTAGGGTCATTAGCCTACATAATTAGGAACGAGATTCCCAAACGGTCCACGCTTTCTCAACTCTTTCATACGGTTTTGAAACCGTTTGCCACCAAACGGTTTGCAAACCGTTTGGTCCCAACCAATGAGATCATTTGCTCCCAAGATATTTGGTTAGGTGCTTGCTTATAATTATGTCATCATCATCTTCCTTCGTGCACCCAAGAACAACAACCGTTCTTGATGGAATTTGCAGCAAAGAAGCAAAAGTTTATCAAATTGAAGAAATCAATCAACAAAGCATAGAAGATTGATGCAATAGCAATGTTTGAGGGTTTAAGTTATAAAACCCACCTCAAATTTGATCTCCAAGCTCCAAGCTCCGTGGCTTTAATGGTGGATGGAGCTCCAGCAACTATCCAAGGTTCGTTCTTGAGCTTTTGGATGAAATGGATGGCTAGAAATGGAAATCGAATGAAGAAAACCTAGAATCAATCATTGGTTTTGGGTTTTCACCATGAATCCAAGGTAGAAGATGATCAAACCTTACCTACAGGTGGTGTTCGTCCTTCTCCTGCTCCTGAGCTCTCCTTAGGTCGGAAAAAGCAAAAGGAATAAGGAAAAGACTAAGGAAAACGTTCCTTATGTGTTATTGAAATAAGGTATATATAAAGAATATGTATATGGGTCTTTGATGAAAGAGAAAATGAAATCATTTTCCTTAAATAAATTCCATACTAATTTCCCCCTAATCCTCCTCCATTACTTGATCACGAAACCACCTTCAAACTTTTGTAAAAGCTCTTCATTATCCAAGAATTAATGGAAAAGAAATTAAGCACCTTAATCCATTATAATAATAATATATATTTTTGAGTGGAAATTCTTTTCCTTATAATAAGGTGAGTCGAATTTCACCTCCTTAGGATATTTTTGATCCTTGAAAGCTCAAGGACGTCCACACACACATCTGAATTCCACCATTCATGTTTTGATTGAAAGCCCTTCAATTATTTTTATTCATTTTTGCCCTAAATTGAATTAGGGTTTCAATTAGGATTAAATCTTGATTATTTTAATGTCAAGATTCTCTCTCCTCCAAGATAATTCAAATGAGGTGCCCATCTCATTTTCTTTGCTCTACTTGATGCCAAAGATTATTAGGGACCTTATTGAAGTGGTAATTTGCATATTGAACCCTAGGTTTTGGGTAAATTACACTTTACACCAAAACTAGGTTTTAATGTACAACTTTGCTTTATCAGCACTTTCTTGGTATTCAGGCTATCACAAGCCATACCTATGTATCATCTTCATTCTTATGATGCATCAACACATGAGGAACTTATTATCATACAAAATTTGCAATCTAACCCCTCAACTTGGGTAATTTGCACTTTAGTCCAAAATTAACAAAACAATGTTTCAACATTATTCAAAAAGGACTGAAATTGAAATATAAGTTCCTCAAGAGCCTTAATTACATTTCAAAAGTTAACCACAAGCATCAAATCACATATTTAAGCAAAACACCTAGGGTTAGTTCATAACCCAGGTCAGGGATGTTACACTCTCTAACTGACACAGTGTGACAACGTCCATTTCAAGCATTTTAATTTCTTCTACATCAATAGCATCTGAACAAAATTTATTGAAAAATGAACATAGGCTTGTGATAAGTTTATAAACATTTAAGCCTACACAATTCCGCACAACCAGAGGTATAAGTTGTTTCATTAAAACATGACAATCATGACTCTTCAATGCCAGTAGTTGTTTCTCCCTTATGTCGACACACCTAGATATGGTAGAATAATATCCAACCCAAACCTTCAATGTTTGTAGAACAATAGAAACTTCTCTTGGTCTAGACTGCTCATTGTTTTAGATCTTGATGAGCTTGTAAGTTATCCTTACTTTTCTTTCAGTCACCCAACAAGGTGTTCAAGATGTTCTTATAAATATATTTTTCTATGTACATTACATTCAGTTTATGTCTCAACAATAGATGTTTCCAATACGGGAGTCTGAAAAAAATGCTTATTTTATTCCATCCATGAGGCAATGGTTGATGTCCATTTGTAGACCTTTGGTGTTATTAGTTTTTTCAAACATGATGCTTGTGCAGCCTTGCAATTGTTCTAGTATATCATCACCTGACCAGTACCTAGGCGGTTGACAAAAATCTTGTTCTCTATTGAAACTATTCTTTTTATCACACACACACACACACACACACATAGATATATATATATATGTATGTATAATTTTTTTTTATTTTGATGGAACCCATAGCATTGTTTCATTCCAAACTGAAGCTACTTGGATAAGGTGTTTACACTACAAGATGGGCAACCCAAATCATTTTTTTCCTTTGGTGCTTCAACCAGAAAGGTCACCTTAAGCCGGAAAATCATTTATGTCCATAGTATAATTACCCCCATAGTGAAATTCTTTATGCTAAAAACATCATATAATTTAACTTCCAGACCCCAAAGTTTTTGAAGCTCATCAATTAATGGCTTTAAGTAAATATCAATATCATTCTCAACCATTTGAGGACCTGGGATCAACAAATACATCAGTATGTATGGCTCCTTTAGAAGAAGCCAAGGTGGGAGATTGAGAGGGGTTAATGGTATAGGCCATGTGTTGTGTGAAGCACTCATAAGTCCAAATGGATTGAATCCATACGTAGCTATAGCAAGTCTAATGTTTTGTGGCTCAACAACAAAGTGTGGAAATTCTCCATCTATAGAGACCCATTGTTCCGTGTCAGAGGGATGATGAATACGACCATCATTTTCTTTTTCTTTAAATGGCCACATCATATCTTTTCCAACAGAAGGGCATATGTAAATTCTTTCCAGATGAGGGATAATAGGGAAGTGATACATCACCTTTTTAACTACCTTCTTGTGTTATGTTTTATATATATTTTCATTCTATCTAGACTCACCACAAGTATCACATTTTTCTTTCTTTGACGAACATTTACAAAAGAGCATGCCATCTTTCGACCCGCATCAATTTTTACTTTTTTGTGACCAAGGTCTTTTGCAACATTATTTGCTTCATAATAAGTCTCAGTAAATAGAATATCTTCTTCTAGGAAGGTTGAGATTAGCAACTTCAACAACTTTATAAAAGAATTATTTGACCATCCAGACTCTTCCTTCAGATATAACAGAGGCACCAGAAATGATAGCTTGGAGTGAGTTTTACAACCTTGATACAGTGGCTGATCGAATTCTTTGATAAGCTTGATAAAAAGTTGGGCATCCAATTTTTATCCTATAAAAAATCCATCTACATACAAGTAGACAAGAAGTTAATGATCACGTTATGACTAAAAAATATAATTGAACAAGAGAAAATATTTTTAGAAATTTCTCTATGAATTGAAGGACAAAATTGATAAAAGATAAAAGTTTAGGTTGGAATTGTATCATTCACGCATCGACGCTAGTAGCACAGGGCATATTCACCTATCATAAATAAAGAATACAATGTTTGGTAGAACTTGGTTTCTTACACAAGCTCACGGCTTTAGTCTACATAGCTATTGTGAACGAGGAGTTTAAGAATTAAGGGTTAATCAATTATTCTTCTGCCAGAAAACCTCTAGAAATAGACTCTACATGCTTAGCTTTATTTCTAACATAATTTTTTAGTTTTTTTAAGTAGCTCTTAATAGGATACATCCACTAATAATGGATAGAACATGCTATCCTCACTTCATTTTCTAGATGAATAGCCAAATGCATCATTATAGTAAAGAATGATGGAGGAAATATTTTCTCTAACGGGCATAGTGTCACAAAAATTTCTTTCT
The DNA here is from genome assembly GCA_963693085.1 of Alisma plantago-aquatica. NCBI lineage: Eukaryota > Viridiplantae > Streptophyta > Magnoliopsida > Alismatales > Alismataceae > Alisma > Alisma plantago-aquatica. Next base: position 1,023,783,152 of record OY856410.1, read on the forward strand.
CTAACTTCTTAAATTCCTCCACATCAACTACATTAGAGCGGAACTTGTTAAAGAAGGAACACATTTTTGCAATGGGCTTATACTCAACTTCAATCGCTTAGTAAAAGAGTTGTTTGACCGTCCAAACTCCTCCTTTATATATAGCAAAGGCACTAAGTAGGCAACTTGGAATGATTCTTACAACCTTTGTACAGAGGCTGATCAACTTCCTTTAGAAGGTTGTAAAATCGTCGAGCATCCAAATTTACAGGCTCCTCTTCATTTCAGATTCACTAGAATTTGTTGTGTTTCTCATTCCAAATAAATCCCCAACATTTGGTGCATTTTGTCTGTTCTAGACGTATTTGGTGTTATAGTTGTAGTTGTTTTACTCCTTCAATCCCTTTTGTAAAACATGTTCATATACCTCCTCCTAGGACTTAATGTAACTACAAAAAATATACCAATTAACTACAATTTGTCTAGCTACATTTAATTTGTTTGTACTTGAAGTTATTTTTCTTTACAAGTTCAAAATATGTTAGTAAAACTAATATAGTCAATAATAGAACTATCAAATAGCAACATAGCATAAATAGATTTTAAAAATTTCCCATAAGCGGGAACAAATCTAGTGTGCGCCTGACCACTCCTCATTTTCCTCCGTAAAATCCCCAACTCATCCCCAAATCTCGTCAACCCTAGACACAACACAAATCAGACAATCAGGCTCCCCATTGCTTCATTTTCTTCCGTATCTTCCCACCAAGCGGCCCCGTTCCTTATTTTCCATATAATATCTGGCGATCTTCCTCACAAGTGTGCAGCTGCTAAACATATTCACCTTGCCGACTCATGCACCATAGCATGGAGATCTACTTAGGTCAAGCATTTCAGAGGATATGCGACATGTCGTGGGACTCCACATCTATACCAACGATGGAGTAGATGGCAAATAACCACTAATCGCCACAGGACTATCATCCCAAAGAAGTTGAAGTGGAAACTAAAAGACCTATTTTTATGTGTATCAGGAAGATCTCGGTTCCTGTCCTCTTTAGTTTAACATCTTGTTTTATCGTTGTCTAGTTCTTGAATGGAGACGTCGATGATGAGGCAGTTGTCCATACTAATATTGTAAAGACTCCCAGTATTGCTGCTAGAAAGAATTACATCCATACCAGTTATCATGTGGTCTATCTTGTAAGCGGCAAGATAGGGTGCATCCCAGGTGTGCTCATCGTCATCATACGGTGAGCTTTAGACAAAAGAAATATGTGCTTGATCAACGCCTTCCCAAGATCTGCTAAAATGCACTTTTCAATTATCTCAATAGCTTTCCCTCGGGCTTCATCAAACCATAAACATGTGAATAATGATAACTAGTTCCTACAGAAGAATTTATCTGGTAAGTCACACCTTTGAGTTATGATTTTCTTATTTGACGCTATTACATATGTCTAAACTATTGTGTATTTCTAGTTTCATCAATTCCACTATGATATCTCTATATAGAATATATTATTGGTGTCAGAACATGATCGCATTTCATTTTATATAGCTATTAAAATAGAAGTCACAATGATGAATTATTTTTTAGCATTGTTATAGTGGATAATCTTTAACGCAACTACAGCTGTGTAAATTTTTGAGTTAGAAGAGACATTAGTCTCCCCCCTCCTTCAAATAGGTGTCAGAGCTCGGATGACCCAAGGGTTGGTAAATACAATGCGCAATAGGGGGATTCGAACCCGGGTTCCTCGGGGAGGACAAGTCGGACTGAACCACCTATGCTACACTGGCCGGGTAACTGTGTAAATTTCCGATGCAAGCTATCGTTTGAATAAATATTCATTGCCTCGTACATCAATTGATTTTCATATGGTTTCTTTCAATCTGGCTTATATACAACCCATATTATCTTATTTTTCACTCCAACTACAGGCCAACCATGGACGCACATCATTGCTACATCACGTTGTTGCCATAATTTGTGTTCACTAATGCCATTCCATCTTCTTCTTCTAAGGTAAGTTGCTTTGATATTTATAAGTAAAATGTGATGTAAATGTCATTGTCCTGTTGTCTCTTCTTGTCTATGGATTATGATTTCTTTTTTCCTTGAGAGCATTTTTTCTTACTGCAAATTCCTTTTCATCTTTTTCGTTCAAGTCACTCTCCTGTCCATGCTGAAACTTTTAGTTTAGATATGGTACTGATAAATCGTTTGTGGAAATACCTAAAGTAAGTCTAGATTTCCTTCTTCTTATTAGAAACTTTTGATAATGTCATTAAGGATGAAAACTGAGTCTAAGCATTGTATTGTGTTCTGGTGAGTTATCTTTTAATCACGAGACCAGAGGAGTTTGTGTGCCCATCTAGAATAACACATGTTAATATTTCCCATGGTAGTTGTTAGAGATATATAGTCTTCATTCTAGAACTTGGTCACTGTAATGGATCAATCTGTCAAATCCTTCTAATTTCATTATAGAAATATATATTTAAGAATGTCAATATGTTTGGATCTCTGTTATTGTTACTTGATGTTGTCTTTGATTATGTGCTACCTACAATACAATCAAGAATAAATGCATTTATGAGTTTTATATGAAAAACTAAGACTTTCACGACAAACTAACACAACATGAAGTATTCTAAGTTTAAATATCTATAAAATATTTTTCTAGAAGACATTTATTGTACTTGTCAAAAATTATATTCTAAAAGCATAGTTGATACGTAGTTGGTTTGTGGTTCTAGCAAGATACAATAGCTAACTCTAGTATACATTTTATTAAGTTGAGGTATTGTCATGTATATATTTACATGTATATATAATCTAATTAAATGTGATTCACAATCTATTGGTACCCCTTTAATTAGACTCTATGGTGTGATGGTACATCAGATATAATGTTCAGAAATGACTTATTCCCTTGGGGAAATAGTTACCATGATTGGCCACATAGATCAGATTTGAATAAATGCAAGGTAGTTAGAACTAAGTAGGTTAGAGAACTGATGCAACTTTCAGTTTGTGGTTTATTGGTACAACAAATTGGTTGGTTCCCTTTAAACCATTCATCAAAATGGTTGAAAACCAGACTTAGGTGATGATTATGATTATGACGATGAATAGAGGTAGGGTGGGGAGAACTCGTGCTATTATTTTTTTGTAATATTAGGTGACAATCTATATGAAAGATGATGGATGAATGACTCATGTAAACTAACTTTGTTAGCATATTTTTTAGTCAAGTATTGTATCCCTATTGATTCACAACTACTTTATATTTTCTGGCATATCCCCTAACACATTAAAAAATTATGTCCAGTTGTGCTTCCTCATAAAAGTCATGTCAAAGATACAATAAGAATGCACGTTACATATCTTGATAATCAATTTTAAACCAGCCATTCAATTAGTTTATTTTATCAAAAAGTGTATTGCTGGTTAACAAGGATGATTCCAGTAACCTGTTAATCATATTTATTGGCCCACACAATGACAAATTCGTGACATGCATGCGTGTTGTTACAACAACAATATTGAGCATTCTACTTGCAAAGCAACCTAATTATTGCCTACATATTGTCATTGATATGTTGGGAGAAAGTTTATATGTTTACATGAATTTTAATTACAAGTTACTTTTCCACTATATAGTTGTATATTTCTATTATTCAATAGCCACTACGAACAAAGTTATTATCATAATGTGGTCTCTACTTTCATGTAGTTATAGTTGTTCTTATTGCATGGTCCACGAAGACTACAAGTGATGAAATTATGAAAGGATATGAGTTTTTCGACTTCTTCATTCTATACGACAGTAGTTACTAGAACTATTGGTTTAAACTAACCCTTCTTGTCCTAAAGTTGAATGAAAAGAAAATTAACGAGGTCTATCTGTGTATTTTTAGACCCTTAAAATTGTTATGTATCTTCCTACACTACTGTCTCGTAGGCATATCAATATTTTTATATGCACAACTATTCCTTCTACTACAGATGGAGTATATAATTAATTTGTTAATTAAGTTTGCCTTCCTATTGTTTAACCAGACCATTTGGTTTATGTTAGCTAGGATTGGCTTATGTACTTACCTATCAAAGCTAAATGCCAAATTTCCATTGATGTACGACATTTCCAGAACAAGTGGTGAGTTGATCCTACATCCATTTTATATCCAGAGAACCTGGAGGTGAGCTGGAAACTTGTTTACTAATTTAAGGTATTCTGAAGAAAACTTCTCATGAAAATCCTTCTAAACTTAAACAATGTATCTTCTTTGTCAATGGAACCTCTAAACCCTCTTTGCCAATTAATTTTCATCCATTCACTCCCTTGTGTCCTAATCATCATATAGGTTAATTTATTTCAAATTAATGATCAACAACTAATCAACACCAGTCTGAATGGAGATGACCCCAATATATGCAAATTAGGCACCCACACAGGCGTGTCACAACCTCCCCAATAGGGAATTACTATAAAGAGAAACTTGTCCACATGGGATCAATCTTCAAGTTTCTTTGTATTTCCTATAAGCCCTTGTTCGTGTTCTGTTTGATCAACTTAGTTGTTTTATGGTATTGAAGTTTTTGTGTGAAGTCTTGTAGGCTCGGCAATCCCTAATGAAGGGACCCATGTTCGACTCTAGGAGAAAACCCTCGGGGTGCAATAAAGGCCCCATGTTACTGAGTGCGCCGCGGTGCCCCCATGTACGTGGCTAGTTTCGAGGTTTATCCTTGGTTGGGTGGGATCCAATAGTGGCCAATCCTGGGAGGGGTTCCTCGTTATCAAAAAACAAAGTTTTTGTGTGAAGTCTTGTAGGTCATGCGCTCCTTATGAAGAAGCCATGTTCTTGTTGGATGTCTTTGAAAGGGTCATACTTTCCAAATGATGTTGCATGAATTTTGTTAGTGTCTTATAGTTGAATGGCTAATAGAATATACAAATGAAGTAAGTTGATTCCACATAAGTGAATATACTCTCGCAATGGAAATTTGGAAGTATCACATGAATTAAAGGTTTTATATTTTCTGACTACATTTTCAAGTACTGAGATGTCATTCTCTATTTGAAATTTATTACCTAGAATAATTGCAGGTATTATAAAATTGCTCCTCAATCCCCAACAATGTGAGGACACCACAGACGTATTTGTTGAGAAACACAGTATGAGGAGATTTTTTCATGTCTCCATGCAATATGTATGTACAACGGTCCGTTCCCCGGTAAGTGTACCACTTGGAGAGTTGTTTTGTTTCCATCTATTAGATAAGAAAGGTACTCTAATACCATGGTTTATATATCATGCTCTTTCTTCAACATTGTTACTGTAATGTACCATATTTCTTGTGTTGTAATTAATGGAATTTAGTCTTTGCCATGGAATATATCTACATGGATCCTCTATTTTCTTGATTTTAAGGTCTTTGAAATGTCAAAATTTTCATGTGTAAATAGAGTAGTTTTTGGAACTCATTGCATAGTTAGATAAGGAACTCATAGCCATATACCAGGGCAGACAAATGCAACTACTATGTCCTACATTTTCTGAACTTGGATGAACTATTCACAGTTGGTTGTTTCTATACAATTCATGAGCATGTTTCTATAAAAATAGCTCATGTACAACATACATTTATTATTTGCATTGTTTTTTGTTGAAAATTTTCATCTATGTGGTTGTTTATGTACCATTCGGAGTACTCATTCCAAAAAAAGCACTATTTATCTCAAGGATTCTACAAATGCTTATGGATACATACTTGGACATAACACAACAAGATTATGTGAGAACCGCCACAATTAGTGTTAACTCTCTCATATCTCAGTTTCTTGATCGGGCTAAAATTGAAAATGATAAACTTGAGTTTGAGACTATGTAATTTGATATAGAGGTTGTCCTAGATGATTTTCATCACTTTTATTTGGAATGTCTCAAGAGAAAAGACTTGAGGTATGAACAAATTTCTAGGTACTTGTTTCTTCATATGTAGTTTCTATGGGCATTATTTTTTTTATCTCAATGTCTCTAACTTTTGTGCTAACAAATGGCGGTATATGTTTAGGAAATTATGTTATGATGAGTTGGACATGGGACCCTGTCACAGACATACATTGAGTGGATTTCCTATAGCCAGCAAGAAGCAGAACAAGGACTAGTTCTCAATTTTCAATCAAGAAGAGAAATATCTCAATAGTCTTCCTCTTATTCTAAGTTTATCAACCTTATCACATAGGTTGAAGACACACGTGCTGGAATTACTGCATAAGTAAAATCATGATAGCACAATTTGGACATGATCATAAGGCGTACAGAGGTTACGGTAAATGGATGCGGTCTAAATAGGTCATCAAGATAACATACATGAACATGAGGCGCATAGAGACTATTGTATACATGTATTTTTTTTCTATGCATACGTAAAATAGGGGCAAGGTTAATGTCCTCCCCATGTGTACTCATTGTTTTAATATAAATAAAAATATAATTATTGACACTACAAGTACAACTTGAAATTTGGATTAATATTAAAAAAATTCTTCATTTGAAAAATACTTCTATATTGGCAAGTTACCGACGGGATACATAATATGACTACATATATGTGTAGTACATGATGTATTCCACTACAAACTAAATACACTCATGATTGTAGTAAGTGCTATTTTTTGCTACACACGAACTACATATGAAATTGTAGTAAATGTCATTTCCCCCTACATATCCTAGCTACATATACAATTGTAGTCCCATATTTAGGTACAATTACAACTACATCTGTATGTGTAAAGACATGTTTTGGCTACATTTAGGGTTACATATAAAATTGTAGCTAAACAGTGATCTAACTACATATTTGAAAATTGTAGCAAAAACAATTAGCTACAAGGGTATTAACTTCGTATTTTATGTGTAAGGATAAATGTAGGTAAAGCTTTTAGCTACATAATTTGAGGATTTTGTTACACTTTTTTGTTTGTAGTTCAGACTATTTTTTTTGTAGTTAAAGGACAAACTAATTTTCCCTTTCTAGTTGGTTTTTGGTGAGTGCGTGTAAATTCAATGAATTTTTCTAGCCCTACTAGAAAATAATCACTCTTCACTTGGTTACCAACATACATCCAACTACAATCCATTAAGAAATCCATCTACGTAGAAAAATAAAGGTATGAAAAAATAGAAAAGACATTGTATATATAATATAAAGGACATCCTATACATAAATGAAAAACCACCACGAAATATGATCATGAGTACTTATTTGGTTTATAAATGTTGGAAAAGAAAGTAAGTTTGGTTGTATACATCTGATGTATGACTATCCCAATATCTTTTACTTTTAAACTAAGGCACAAACATAACATGTCTCGGCCCCTTTCCTAGTTTGTCTCCAATGGAGTTAAATATAAAGAATAAATACTAGAAATTTTAATAATAACATAGTTGATTCTCATCATCAATTTTGAATTTAATTACATAGAAAATCCAAATCTTTCATATTATTTTTTTCTTAAAATGTTTTCGGAAAAAAATTATGAGTAGAGCGAGATATTATTACATTAATGGCATTTGCAAAATTATTAGTTATTGAATGCATTGAAATTCTTGGAGGGGAATTTTTTTTCTCAAAGAAGGCCTTTACTTTGAGAAAAATGAGAGAGAATTATTATTTATTAAACATAAAGGTATTGGTAAAATATTTTATTTGATGTAAACCATATTTTTATTTCAAAAACTTCCATAAACAAAGTTAATATATTTTACTGTAAAAGAATAAGACAACAAATAAAATAAAAATGTCTGTGGAATGAAATACTTAGAGGTTTCAATTTTTTTAGTAGGAAAGTTATAATTATTGACAAAAATGTGTTTACGTGTAGATATAGAAAATATTCAAGAAAATATTCTGCACAAATGTTTAAAAAACTTGTTGGATTGTTGATTCTAAAAAAAAGACTTTCCTCTTAGCAACCTTCATGTTTTCCATAGACAAAAAATAGATTAATATTCTATCGACTCACCATTGAAATGTCCCGCTCCCCACTACCATGCAAACTAAACAAAATTTTATATTTCCTTATCGTTTTGTCCCTTTAATTCAATACACCCAAAGTGTTAGCTTTAAAATAGAACATGTGAGCTTAATTTAAAAAAAAAACACTAAGCTAGCTATGGTTCTTACACAATTCATATCTAAAGGTATGAATTGGAAGTTGTTTTCCAAATATAGAAAATATGTTCAACACAAATGAATTGTTTGACTCAAATAAAGTAAATAATTATGACATGACAACTAACATCAAAACCATATAAATCATGTTATTCATGTATGGAAAAATTGCACATTTACTACAAGATTAGTTTTGATTTTGAGTTGTTATAAAAATCTAAATGCTAAGAGAATAGAGGAATATACTAAATGTTAATACTAACTTTGTTGATTGCTAGAGATGATTAAACTTCCTTTCTTCAAGATGCACTTGATTATGACTATCAACCACTGGACAATCCTTCCACTACAATATATACTTTAGTTGAACAAGCTATGAATGACTGTTCTCCAACGCTTTAGCACTAATGTCACTCGTTGCAAATATTGTAGTAAACGAGAAGTGATGAATTATTGTTTGTGACAATTGTAAAAGTCTTTTGACAAATCTGAGTTTGGATAGAGTCATTAGACGATAGACAATGATTCATATCTACACAGCAAGCATACTGAGCAATATAATTATTTTTACATCTGTCGACTTATGTTGTATGTGATATTATACATGTACATGTAGTAGCAACTAGGAGTGTCAAAAAACTAGTTTTGGGTCGGACAACAACCGGGTTGATATTATTAGCTCAACCCAGAACCAAATTGTTTACAAGGTGGCAAGTCCGGGCCGGATCCGGTTTCATAATGTGAAACTGAGAACCGATTCTGGTCATATAATTTTGTTAATTACGCATCATATGCATTAATTTATACATGATAAGGACTTTTTTTTAAATTTCAACCAATAAATCACCACTCATGACCGAACTAGTTTCAATTCGAACACTAATATTCGAATTTAAAACCGACACGAATCGACAACATCCAAAATCAAAATCAAATTTATATCAGATCAGAAAGAATCAGGTTCACGGATTCAGACAAAATTTGATAGTCCTAATAGTAACCATACATCAAAATTTTATTATCGCGAATAACATGCACTCAAACATCTAAGCAACTGACAATCACCGAATAGTATTGCAAACAAGGTGTTCTATGCACTAGAGAGACATTCTATGCAAAAATAAATATCAACCCATCCAGTACATTGACAACTCACTATAGGAGATTGCCACGAGAAGTAACTTTTTTTTTAGGGAAAATGGATCGATTCATTACTTGTAAGCCATACAACATCTACAATTTGAGTCAAAAATACAGCAAGAGTAAACAAAGATCAAGTTAACATCACTGCAACTCATATCAGAATGAGAATAGAACGCTTCCGTATTGATTCTTCTTCCTTGATGCTGTCTTAAGCAGCTTTCCATGAAGAATTCCTTCGACTTGAGCGTGTAGTAGTGATAGAGAGCCTGGATCCGTGCGGTGCTCTGATGAATCATCATCTCAAAGGAAGCCATATAACCAAGTAACAAATCAAGCCACAGCAACATGGAGGCACAAGTAAACAAACGCTGACAAGCAGCGAGCAGACCAATGCTGACAAGCAGCGAGCAAACCTTTATTGAAAAGGACTGACAAAACGCCACCCCGGCATAGTAACACCGGCAGAATAACTGCCTTAACCTAAGAACTCAAAACCTGCAAAGAAAACGAGAACACAGAAAGAGGGAAAGGGGCTCGAAGCCAGCAGAACTGTCAATCAGCAAGCCACCGACACTACTTCAGATCCAAAGTCCCAGGAAGAGGTTGCAGCTGCAGCACAACCGTCCCAAACCCCTCCATATGCGAAACCCGCCCCGACCAGGGTAGGCGCTCTGCACAGACGATCCGGGCAAGAGGAGAAGAAGAAGACACTGGGAGCCTCTGGCCGGAAGCAGCTCGCAGGAATCGAGCCGAGGAGCAGACCCAGGGGGAGAGGGGTTGCGGCCGACCACCGTCGAGGCCCCTCCCCCGAGTCTGTAGCCGCAAAACGCCTCGCCCTAGATCGCGCTCTCAGTCGCCAGAGTCGCTGCAGCCAACCTTCTACCAAAAAATAATGAATATCCACGAGAAGTAACTAATATAAAGTACATTTATATATTAAAACACTCTATGGACACATTTGGTGGGGATTAACCTTTGGAAAAGGACCAAAAGTCAATTATTGTGAGATGTCTAAATTATGCCTCATGAAACAAACAACTAACTCTGGATAATCTTTCAAATTTTTTCATTTGTTTCCGGTCATCTGAATATGTACTCTCAAATTTTTCACCTGATTGATTTCTTGCGGTGGCTAATTATGGTTGTATGACCGTCAATTTTATTAAATGTCAAACAAAATTGAGCCTAAAATCTCAGTCAACCGCCAGAGAAGTGATTTGATTTACTTTCGGCAACGTGATACTGATACGGTAGAGACGACCTGCTTTCTATAGTCATAAATAACTTTTCGTTGTATGTTGATATAAAAGTTTGTATTTGATTTCTTTTACAAGTTGATTTCCCACAATTTCTATTTGACATCTCTTCGTGTCCAACTATTTTATCAAAGTTACATGTGCATAATTGACGATGAAGAGCAATAAAGGCTTGGTCATGTTTACCAATTGCTCTAGACTGACTTTCTTCAGTTTTATCAAGAGTAATAATAAAAAAATTTGGGTCTACGTTTTAATCGGAGGACGCTTGAGAAGAGAGTTCGACGACTGAGAGCCATATAAAGTGGTTCCAAACAATGAAAAGAAGCAATGCTCAAAAGTTTTATGTTTGGGATCAAGTTTTCAAAACTTTATCAGAGCTTAAATTCGGGTTGAAATCCAATTAAAAAGATGGCTTTCAACTTAGGCATGGACTTGTCAAACCCAACTCTATTATGTGGTCTGGGTATGGATCAAGTTTTCAAGACATTATCCGAGCCTAAATTCGGTCCAAAACCCAATTAAAAAGATAGGTTTCAACATAGGCATGGACTTGTCAAAACCAGCTCTATTATGTGGGACGGGTATGGATTATGTTTTCAATAAATTCGGGCCAAAACCCAATTAAAAAATGGGTTTCAACTTAGACATGGACTTGTCAAACCAACTCTATTATGTGGGTCGAGTATGGATCAAGTTTTTAAAAACACTATCCAAACCTAAATTCGGTCTGAAACCCAATTAAAAAGATGGGTTTCAATTAGGCATGTTTGTATTATGTGGGTTGGGTATGGAATAAGTTTTTAAAACATTATCTGGGCCTAAATTTGGGCCGAAACCCAATTAAAAAGATGGCTTCAACTTAGGCATGGACTTGTCAAACCCAAAACCATTATGTGTGTTGGGTATGGATCAAGTTTTCAAAACATATTCCGAACTAAATTTCAGGATGAAACCCAATTAAAATGATGGGGTTCAACTTAGGCATGGATTTGTCAAAACCATCTCTATTATGTGGACTGGGTATGGATCATGTTTTCAAAACATTATCCGAGCCTAAATTTGGGTTGAAACCCAATTAAAAAGATGGGTTTCAACTTAGGCATGAATTTGTCAAACCCAGCTCAATTATATGGGCTAGTTATGGATAAAGTTTTCAAAACATTATCCAAGCCTAAATTCAGAACGAGACCCAATTAAAAAAATGAGTTTCAACTTAGGCATGGACTTGTCAAACCCACCTCTATTATGTGGGCTGGGTATTGATCAAGTTTTCAAAACATTATCTGATACTAAATTTGGGCTGAAGCCCAATTAAAAAAATGGGTTTCAACATAGGCATGGACTTGTCAAAACCAGCTCTATTATGTGGGACAAGTATGGATTATGTTTTCAAAATATTATCTGAGCCTAAATTCTGGCAGAATCCCAATAAAAAATATGGGTTTCAACTTAGGCATGGACTTTTCAAACCCAACTCTATTATTTGGTCCGGGTATGGATCAAGTTTTTAAAACATTATTCGAGCCTAAATTCAGTCTGACACCCAATGAAAAAGATGGGTTTCAACTTAGGCATGGACTTGTCAAACCCAACTCTATTATGTGTGTTGGGTATGGATCAAGTTTTTAAATCATTATCTGAGCCTAAATTCGGACTGAAACCTCATTAAAATGATGGGTTGAACTTAGGCATGGACTTGTCAAACCCAACTCTATTATGTTTGTTGGGTATTGATCAAGTTTTCAATAACATTATCTGAGTCAAAATTCAGGCCAAAACCCAACTAAAAAGATGGGTTTCAAATTAGGAATGGACTTGTCAAACCCAGCTCTATTATGTGGTCTAGGTGTGGCACAAGTTTCCAAACTTTATCCGAGCCTAAATTTGGGCTGAAACCCAATAAGAAGATGGGTTTCGACTTATGCATGGAATTATCAAACCCTACTCTATTATGTGGGCTGGTATGGATCAAGTTTTCAAAACATTATCCAATCCTAAATTTAGGCTGAATCCCAATTAAAAGATGGGTTTCAACTTAGGCATGGACTTGTCAAGCCCAGTTGTACTATGTGGGTTGGGTATGGATCAAGTTTTTGAAACATTATCCAATCTTAAATTCGGGTTCAAATCCAATTAAAAAGATGGGTTTCAACTTAGACAGGGAATTGTCAAACCCCACACTATTATGTGGGATGGGTATGGATCAATTTTTCAAAACATTATCCAAGCCTAAATTCGAGTTGAAATCCTATTTAAAAGATGAGTTTCAACTTAGGCATGATCTTGTCAAACCCAACTCTATTATATGGACTACATAAGGATCAAGTTTTCAATACATTATTTGATCCTAAATTTGGAATGAAACCCAATTAAAAAGATGGGTTTAAAGTTAGGCATGTACTTGTCAAACCCAGCTCTATTATGTGGGGTGGGTATGGATCAAGTTTTCAAAACATTTTCTGAGCCTAAATTTGGGTTGAAACCCAATTAAAAAAGTGGGTTTCCACTTAAGCATGGACTTGTCAAAACCAGCTCTATTGTGTGGGACAGGTATGAATTTAGTTTAAAAAAAATTTGGGCTGAAACCCAATCTAAAATATGTGTTTCAACTTAGACATGGACTGTCAAACCCATCTCTATTACGTGGGCCGGGAATGGATCAAGTTTTTGGAATATTATCCAAACCTAAATTCAGTCTGAAACCCAATTAAAAAGACGAGTTTCAATTAGGCATGGACTTGTCAAACCCATCTCTATTATGTGTGTTGGGTATGGATCAAGTTTTCAAAACATTATCTGAGTCTAAATTTAGGCCCAAACCCAATCAAAAAGATGAATTCAACTTAGGCATGGACTTGTCAAACCCATCTCTATTATGAGGGCTTGGTACAGATCAAGTTTTCAATATCATTATCTGAGCTTAAATTCGGGCCAAAAACCTACTACAAAGATGGGTTTCAACTTTGGCATGGACTTGTCAAACCCAACTCTTTTATGTGGGTTGGGTATGGATCAAGTTTTCAAAATATTATCCGAGCCTAAATTCAAGCCGAAACCCAATTAAAAATATGGGTTTAAACTTAGGCATGAACTTGTCAAACCCAGCTCTATCGTGTGGGTTGGGTGTGGATCACATTTTGAAAATCATTGTCCGAGCCTAAATTTGGGCCAAAACCCAATTAAAAAGATGGGTTTCAACTTAGGCATGGACTTATCAAACCCACATCTATTATGTGGGATGGGTATGGATCAAGGGTTCAAAATATTATCGGAGCCAAAATTCTAGCTGAAGCCCAATTAAAAATATGGTTTTAAGTTAGGCATGGACTTGTCAAACCTAACTCTAGTACGTGGGCTGGGTATGGATCTAGTTTTCATTTCATTATTCAAACTAAAATTCGGGATGATATGGATCAAGTTTTCAAAACATTATCCCAGCCGAAATTCAGAATGAAACCCAATTAAATAGATGGGTTTCAAGTTAGGCATGGACTTGTCAAACCCACCTCTATTATGTGGGGTGGGTATGGATCAAGTTTTCAAAACATTTTCTGAGCCTAAATTTGGGTTGAAACCCAATTAAAAAGGTGGGCTTCCACTTAAGCATGGACTTGTCAAAACCAGCTCTATTGTGTGGGACAGGTATGAATTTAGTTTAAAAAAAATTTGGGCTGAAACCCAATCTAAAATATGTGTTTCAACTTAGACATAGACTGTCAAACCCATCTCTATTACGTGGGCCGGGAATGGATCAAGTTTTTGGAATATTATCCAAACCTAAATTCAGTCTGAAACCCAATTAAAAAGACGAGTTTCAATTAGGCATGGACTTGTCAAACCCATCTCTATTATGTGTGTTGGGTGTGGATCAAGTTTTCAAAACATTATCTGAGTCTAAATTTAGGCCCAAACCCAATCAAAAAGATGAATTCAACTTAGGCATGGACTTGTCAAACCCATCTCTATTATGAGGGCTTGGTATAGATCAAGATTTCAATATCATTATCTGAGCTTAAATTCGGGCCGAAAACCTACTACAAAGATGGGTTTCAACTTTGGCATAGACTTGTCAAACCCAACTCTATTATGTGGGTTGGGTATGGATCAAGTTTTCAAAATATTATTCGAGCCTAAATTCAAGCCGAAACCCAATTAAAAATATGGGTTTAAACTTAGGCATGAACTTGTCAAACCCAGCTCTATCGTGTGGGTTGGGTGTGGATCACATTTTGAAAATCATTGTCCGAGCCTAAATTTGGGTCAAAACCCAATTAAAAAGATGGGTTTCAACTTAGGCATGGACTTATCAAACCCACATCTATTATGTGGGATGGGTATGGATCAAGGTTTCAAAATATTATCGGAGCCAAAATTCTAGCTGAAGCCCAATTAAAAATATGGTTTTAAGTTAGGCATGGACTTGTCAAACCTAACTCTAGTACGTGGGCTGGGTATGGATCTAGTTTTCATTTCATTATTCAAACTAAAATTCGAGATGATATGGATCAAGTTTTCAAAACATTATCCCAGCCGAAATTCAGAATGAAACTCAATTAAATAGATGGGTTTCAAGTTAGGCATGGACTTGTTAAACCCACCTCTATTATGTGGGGTGGGTATGGATCAAGTTTTCAAAACATTTTTTGAACCTAAATTTGAACCGAAACTCAATTAAAAAGATGGGTTTCAGCTTAGGCATGGACTTGTTAAAACCAGGTCTATTATGTGGGACAACTATGGATTAAGTATTCAAAACATTATCTGATCCTATATTTGAGCCAAAAATAATTAAAAATATGGGTTTAAACTTTGGCATGGGCTTGTCAAACCCAACTCTATTATGTGGGTCGGGTATGGATCAAGTTTTCAAAACATTATCTGAGCCTAAATTTGGTCACAAACCCAATTAAAAAGATGGGTTTCGACTTAGGTATGAAATAGTCAAACCCAAATCTATTATGTGTTTTGGGTATGGATCAAGTTTTCAAAACATTATCTGATCGTAAATTGGGGCAAAACCCAATTAAAAAGAAGGGTTCAATTCAGGTGTGAACTTGTCATACCCATCTCTATTATGTAGCATGGGTATGGATCAAGTTTTCAATAACATTATTCAAGCCTAAATTCGGGCCAAAACCCAATTAAAAATATGGGTTTAAAATTAGGCATGGACTTTTCAAACTGAGCTATATTTTGTGGGATGGGTATGGATCAAGTTTTCAAAACATTATCTAACCCTAAAATTAGGTCGAAACCCAATTAAAAAGATGGGTTTCAACTTATTTGTGGACTTGTAAAACCTAGTTGTACTATGTGGGTTGGGTATGGATCAGGTCTTCAAAACATTATCCGAGCCTAAATTTGGGTTGAAATCCAATTAAAAAGATGGGTTTCAACTTAGTCACAAAATTGTCAAACCCAACACTATTATGTGGGCTGGGTATTGATCTAGTTTTCAAAACATTATCTGAGCCTAAATTCTGGTTGAAATCCAATTTAAAGATGGGTTTCAAATTAGGCCTGAACTTGTCAAACCCAACTCTACTATGTGAGCTAGGTATTGATCAAGTTTTCAAAACATTATCTGATCCTAACTTCGGGCTGAACCCCAATTAAAAAAAATGGGTTTCAACTTAGACACGGACTAGTCAAATCCTACTCTATTATGTGGGTTGGGTATGGATAAAGTTTTCAAAACATTAACCGAGCCTAAATTCAGAATGAAACCCAATTGGAAATATGGGTTTCAAGTTAGGCATGGACTTGCCAAAACTAGCTCTATTATGTGGGGTGGGTATGTATTAAGTTTTCAAAACATTTTCAAGCCTAAATTTGGGCTGAAACCCAATTAAAAAGATGTGTTTCAACTTAAGCATGGACTTGTCAAAACCAACTCTATTATGTGGGACGGGTATGGATTTCGTTTTCAATAAATTTTGGCCAAAACCCAGTTAAAAATATGGGTTTAAACTTAGACATGGACTTGTCAAACTCATCTCTATTATGTGGGTTGGGTATGGATCAAGTTTTTGAAACATTATCCAAGCCTAAATTCGGTCTGAAACCCAATTCAAAACATGGGTTTCAATTAGGCATGGACTTGTCAAACCCATTTCTATTATGTGTGTTGGGTATGGATCAAGTTTTCAAAACAATATCTGAGCCTAAATTCGGGTCGAACCCCAATCAAAAAGATGGGTTCAACTTAGGCATGGACTTGTCAAACCCCTCTCTATTATGTGGGATGGGTACAGATAAAGTTTTCAATTACATTATCCAAGCCTAAATTTGGGCCAAAACCCTATTAAAAATATGGGTTTGAAATTTCGCATGAACTTGTCAAACCCAACTCTATTATGTGGGTTGGGTATGGATCAAGTTTTCAAAACATTATTCGAGCCTAAATTCAGGCCGAAATCAAATTAAGAAGATGGGTTTCAACTTATGCATGGACTTGTGAAACCCTATTTGTTATAGGTGTTGTGAGAAATAGAACATCGCGTGTCCTATAGAGTAAGTGTGCGGACATGACTTCTGCCATCAGTTCCACATTCAGTGTCATGAGTCCCACCAGGGTGAACGACAGTGATGCCTGTGGGAATAATACTTTATTCTGGCTGAACTGCCAAAGGGATGAGTCATGCTTTTTCATCCATTCCACACCAAGAATGGCATCACACACTCCTATCAGAAGTAGTAGGAAGCTTGCCTCCCCTAAATAGGTTTGAAATTTGATTGGTAAGTTGCTAACGACTCTTGAGTATTCCACGAAGCCCTCTCCTATTACATGGACTCGCCCGCGGTGGGGGATTATGGAGTTATGTAGGTGTGTGGGAATTGTTTTGGGGTCTATGAAGTTTCTAGAGCTCCCTGAGTCTAAGAGGATGAGAACTTTTGGTTGGTAATCATTCCCCATAGTTTGATGGTTTTATTTCATGTCGAACAAGCTAAAGCCATGACCGGAATTGTGGGATTGTTGGCTGATGACTTTGTCATTTGGTGTGTTGAGGGTGGTGATGGGGAGTTAGGTGGTGGTCTATGTTCTGGTGGCGGGGTGTCGTGAGGGATGTCTTAACCTTCTTCCTCATCAGAATCAATGATAAAAAGGATCGGATTTGTGCATTTGTGGCAACAAAAGTACTTCTCATTGAATTTGATGCATAAGCCTTTTTCTCTCTGATCTGCTTCTTCCACCCATGATAGGCATTGAAAGTTTGTTGTTGTTCTTGTTGCCTATTATGAGGATGGTGTTGTCACTTTATCATTCTTCTCTAGGAGTTATAGATCTTCAACCTGGCATGCTCTGTGAGCTATCTAGTGTTTCTGCATGGAGGTTTCGACACCGTAGACCTCTAGGACGATCTTCAAGTATTCTTGAAGTCCTTCAAAGAAGTACTCTGAGAGGTGTTTCTCCCTAACTCCAAAGTAGCGATTGGTCAGTATGTCAAAGCATTGGTATTCATCACTGAGCCTGTCTGGTATAATTGCGCTAGTTTCCTGACGGTTGGATAATGTCAGTTCATTGAAGCGGATGATGATATCACCACAAAAGTCCTCCCACAATGGCGAACCATTCAAGGGCTTCCTCACACAGGTGGAGGGTGGATACCTTGATTTTCTCTTCATTTTTGGTGATATCGCCCATGTCAAAATGGTACTCACACATCATCAGCTAGTTGTTTGGTGGTGTGAGGGTGTTGTATGTCGAGAATTTCAACTTCTGCTGCTTGTTGTTTCTCTTCTTCACCGAAGAGTCTCTTGGAGAGAAATGGCGGTGAGCCCCATTTTCCTCTTCTCTTTCGTGGCTCCATCCTTGTCCTTTGAGTTTGAGGCTTAGATTTTGTAGGTCCTTATGGAGTAGCTCGAAGACATTCTCGTGAGCTTTGATGATTTGGGACCGTCAGAGATATACCTCACAGAGTTCTTTCCACGGTAAATCGGGATTAATCATGGTTGCATAGGGTGGGAGGGTGGGATTTGATTGTGAGGGTGGTGTGGTGGCCTGGTCTGGTACCAATTTGGTACCACCCAATGGGCAGGGGAAAGGTGGAGGTGTAGGGTGGTGACAGCAGCCCATTGGAAAGGAATCACTCCTGGTTGGAATTGGGTCTTGCACAAATCAAGGAGGTATATATTGAATCAAGTACCTCTACTAATCATTCAGACGAAGCTGAAGTAAGAATAGAACCAGGTTTAGGGAGCAGATGAGTCACGTGCCTCTGTCTATTTATTCTAATACTTTTATGTTTGTTATCTTTATATTTTCTAGCTTTGTCATATTATGTCTGGTCTGTTAACTAATGTCTGTTATCTCATTCTAGTTGGTATGCCTCTCTCTCACACATATATACTCTCATGTAACCAAGGACTAATACAATTGAACATAGAACTTTGATTTCTACAGAGCTAGTTGTGTTTCAAATCTTCCCTTGCCTATCTTCTTCAACCTCCATCATCCTAATCTTCTTATCATCTCATCTTGTTATGTTCATAGCATTCATTAAGGTTTCTTATGGTATTAGATCTTGTATAGGTCGAGGATGGACAATAGAAAAATATCCTCCTCACTTGGAAGTCGATCCACATCCTCAATCAGGAAGCTTTCGGAGCGTTCTCTCGTTAGCACATCTATCATAGGAGGAAATGTGAAAGAAGATGGAGGAAATCAAGAACGTGTCTGTAGCATACAACTCTCAAAACATAATTAACTAATGTGAAAGCGTTCATTAAGTAGCAGATTACCAAAAATCACTAAAAATTATAACCTATTTGCCAAGAGGTCCATCAAATGAAAACTTTCTCACATAGAACAAAAGTAACACATTTACATTCTATTTTTCAAAAACACATAACTTGTATCATCTCAGCCAATGAATTACAAGCATTAATTGTCCTGTCGAGCTAAACACAGGTAGTATAAAATCTCGAGGCACTGAGCCAAAATCTCGAAAGCACTAACTACTACTCCGAGGACCTGAGAGTACAGAGACAACACATAGGACTCTATCTACATCTATACAAGGCATAACAGTCAATGTCTCCACATGAGACTTCATTGTTGTCTCTACTGCTGATGCTACTGTCCTTCTCCTACTGAAGGATTCTGATCTCCTTATCTGCATCCACCTAAAAATGTAGTTCCCACGGGGGTGAGACAATTGTAAAATTGCCCCAGCGAGAGATATAACTATCCGCCAGTAACATTATTATTGTATCTTAAGAAGATAAATATGCACAGAGGAATCATATTTGATTGACAACAGCTAATTCAATATCTAACATATTACAATATTATTCTTATCTAAAACATTGCAGCTATAACTTGAAAGAGCCACATGTCACTTATTTATTAAGGGATATGAATAACATGTATAAAAATTATTCACTACAGAATCATTACCAAACATTAACTCTCTTCAGGCTTAGATCATATATCTACTACCTGGCATTGTCATTGTGGAGTCATGGCCTGTAGCCATACTCTTTTCGCAAAGTGTTGGGATCTTAATCCCCTAACTCACCAAGTACATTTCCTCTTCTTAACCAGTTCATTATCATAATTATAGCATCTGGGTATTTGAACCCATAGCTCACCATAGGATACTTACTACCATTTTTTTGGTAACTTTTTACCTTCAGATCATATGATCAAAGACACCATGATTTCTTGATATACAATGTATTTTACATAGTACACAAAGCTCATTGATTCTTACTAAACAAAGCATATGAGGTCTTATAAAGCATATAAAACATTCTCAATAAACAAGCATCATAGCCCATACCTGGATATGCTTTTTATCTCATCATCCCTGCATGATTAGTATTCATGGTAACAATTATAATGCTTTCATGTCAGTATCATTCAACACCAAGTAGTATTATCCCTTTTTAGGGTTCATGATTTCTCTTTCACATCAGTACCATATAAAACTAAGTGATACCACTGTACCCTCTTTAGGGTTTCCATAAATAATCACTTAGGTTCTTAAGATCATATTATTAATGATCAACCCTATTCCATTGCTTCCCAAATCTAGAGACCAAAATGGATATCATAAGTATTCAAACATACTTATATATCCTCATCATTCATCATTGAAAGTATTATCAACACAAAGTATGAGTTTCATTCTTATTTTTATCAGTCTATGATTGAATCATAGTATATTGATTTGGATTAACCCTTTCATAAGGCATGTTAGTCTACAACCATCAAGGTGCATTATATCTCAATGTAACAATTGACATGACACATTTCATGTGTCATCCATTCCAATTATAATGAACTTAGAACAAATCATGGTATATCAGAATTGGGGTGTTGGATGTGATATCTATCATACCTTAATGTATCACTTCCCTTAACACCTTCATCTTACATGAGTTATTCATTTCGCTTATATTAGGGTATCACTCATCCTAATACTTATGCATTAGATCATCACATTCATTATGCTATGTATTTGTTATGATTCATCTATTTTAGAAAACACAACCAGTGCCAAAGATATGGACTCACCCTTGAGTCAGGGACTATTAATGTAAGGATATCCATAATCAACCCCTTTAGGTATTTCATTTGTCAATACATTAATCATTATTCCATTAATAGGAATAAGATTTCCATCATTATAATTGTGGTTCACTTAGCATCTCATAAACATATATAAATTTCACCTAGGATCACTCTTTATTAGGGTTTCACATAACATCCTTCTATATCAGGGTTTCACCTAGTATTATGTGAAATTAAGATTTCACAACACATCACCCAGTGATAAGGCTTCACATTAGTATTAATGTCACTACCCTATATTAGGGTTTCATATACCTTTATCCCATTCTAGGGAATTAAGGTTTACCATTCACATCCCAGTGGGGTTTCTCTTTCCTCATACCCAAATTAGGGTTAGGATGTTCAATTCCCATTAAATTAGGGTTTCTTGCATTGTGACACTAAGTTAGGGTGACATCATCACCCTAGATTATAGTTTCACTGATCTTTGCCCTTAAATTAAGGTTTCACATAACCTTTCTCCAATTTAGGATCAAGGTGCATCAATCTTTTCAATGAAGATTTCATAATCTCATATTATGAATCAAACCCTGATTACACATTTATTCACAATGAGAAGATTAGGGCTTATTAAGTAAGCAATCATCTCTCCCATTTACTCTCCCTCTCATCCTCACTAGGATGTTAACTATTCCAAGATTAATCTAGGTCAACTCTTTACTTGAGTACACAAAGCTAGGGTTAACCTTTATAATCATCATGGGTCTACATCATTAATAATCACATAGCTAATTGACCTTTGATAATATTATATGTCCAAATGGTTGAATCAATTAAACCATCAATTGTATAAGAAATTAAAAAGAATTGACCAATTAAACTTTCAATTCCACAAAGTGATCAATTGAATTAACCATTGAAATCTTCGATTGCATTAAGTATCCAAATGGGTTCACCATATTGTACCTTCAATTACATAAGGTACTCTAATGGATTAACCATGTTGATCTTCACAAAGTTAACTACTTAGACCCTCAATGATCTTGGTTCTCCTACGTCAATTGGTTGAAAACCATTTGAACAAGTTATACTTGAAACCATTTGGACAAGGTAGGTATTGAAAATTGTTTGCACTTTGGGTCTCCAAACGGTTTGAGATTGTTTGGTCCCAAACGGTCTTGAGACCATTTGGACTCGAACGGTCCTGAGACCGTTTGGACCCAAACGGTCTCAACGGTCTTGAGACCATTTGGTCCAAACCTTCTCAAAACTGCATGGACCAAAAAGGCACTTCAACACTCAATCGACTCAATGTTTCAAATCATGAACCAGTTATAAATTGAACCACTAAAGCATTCATCAATTGGACCACTGAATCACCATTCAATTAGACCTTCAATTTGGGGTTTTGAACCCAATTGAACTAGGTTTGATAATCAAGAAACCATCACTTAGGGTTTGAAATCGAGGATCCATCAATGGTTGACATTGTGGAATCAAATCAATTGAAATCAATGAACTTTCATCATCACATGACATGACCTGACCTCAAACGATTTTGGATGACTACCAAACGGTCTTGAGACCATTTGGTTGATCTCCAAATGGTCTTGAGACTGTTTTCCCATTCCATCATCAAAAGCCATGGCATCAAATTAGGGTTTTGGACCATTGGATTGTTTATCAAATCAACACTTAGTTGCAATTCAATTTGGTACCTTTGGACCTTCAAACACTGAGCCATACTTAACCCTAGACCTCCATACGGTCTTGGGTGACCCCCAAACGGTCTTGAGACCATTTGGGTGATCCCTAAATGGTTTTGAAACCGTTTGGGTCAATTAACCCAAAACATCAACTCAATCAATTTCAAAATCAACACTTAGCTGATTAGGGTTTGCAATTAAGGAATCATACACAATTGAAACCTTCAAGATCAACCAATTGAAACCATTGGATCAAGATTCAAGTACCATAACATATATCTCCAAATGGTCAACCATTTCAAACGGTCAACCATCCCAAACGGCTTGGGACCCAAACCACCAAACGGTTTGGTGAAACCGTTTGGGCTCAAACATTGAAACTGTTTGCCCGAGATATTTGGGGAGGTGTGTGCTTATGATGATGTCATCATAATCAAGCTCCAAACTCACAAAATCTACTGTGATTTCCATGGAGATTGCATCAATCAACCAAACTTAATTTTGGAAATGTAGAAATGATCACCAATTGATAAGGAATTGATTGCAATAATAAAATTAAGGGTTCAAGTTATAAAACCCGCCTCCAATTGAGCTCCAAAGCTCCAAGCTCATGGCAATAATGGTGGATGCAACTCCTTTCACTATTACAAGGGTCGTTCTCAAGCTTTGAGTGAAAAGAATTGGTTCGAATTGAAGAGGGGATCGAGATATGAAGAATTCATGCATTGATTTTCGATTTTCACCATGGATTCAAGGTGAAAGGAGGTCAAGAACCTTACCAACAGGTTGGGGGTCATCCTCCTGATCCTCCAAAGATCCTTGGTCGTTTTCCAAGCAAGGAGAAGAAGTCCAAACGAAAAAGTCCTTCATTTGGCTTATAAAGGGTCTTTTAATCCCAAAAATGGTGCCGCCTCTTCCCACTCATCTTCCTTAGGGATGAGGCTATATTGTTTTCCTATTATTCCTATCAATTATCCATGATTTAAAGAAAATCAAATCAAGCACCTTAAATCATATTATATTAATATCCATATGTGAGTGGATATTTCTTTTTCTTATAATAATGGTGAGTGGAATTTCTCCTCCTTAGGATATACTCGCGCCTTTGCAAGGATTTAAGCTCATCCACACACATCTGAATCCAACCATTTTAATTTTGGTTGAAGGCCCTTTAATTAATACATTCATTTTTTCCCTAAATTGAATTAGGGTTTCTCTTAGGATTAAATCATGATTATTTTAATATCAAGATTCTCTCTCCTCCAACTTAATTCAAATGAGGCGCCCCTATCATTTCCTTTGATCTATATGATGACAAGAAACATTAGGGACCTTATTGAAGTGGTAATTTGCATATTGAACCCTAGGTTTTGGGTAAATTGCATTTTACTCCAAAACTAGGTTTTAATGCACAAGGATTGCTTTACAAGCTTAATCTTGGTGCCCAAGCTTGTGAAAACCATACCACTACATCATATTCATTCTTATGATGTCTCGACATCAGAGGAACATCTTCTCATACAGAATTTGCAATTTAACCCCTCAACTTGGGTAATTTTCACTTTAGTCCAAAATAAGCAAATATTGCTTCAACATTGCTCAATCAGGACCAAAATTGAAACATAAGTTTCTCATGAGCCCTAATTACTTTTCCCAAGATAAGATTAAGCATCTACTCAACTTTATTAGGCAAAACATTTAGGGTTAGAATATAACCCAGGTCAGGGATGTTACAATGTCATCTACTCTTCAGGATATGAGATTCCAGATGCTTATCCCTTTCCTATGAAGGTCAATGTTTCTAACTTCATATGCCAAAAACTCTCAAACTCGAAATTTCTATATTGGGAACTTTAAATTTGAGCTCTGATTGAGGAAAACTCGCTCGAACATTTTATCGATGGGATAAAATTCCACCTGAGAAGTATATCATTGATAGTCAAGGTAGCATCATTCTTAATTCCTTGTATCGAGCATGGATTTGTACTGATCGCCTTGTTAAAGGTTAGATTACCAGTACTCTTTCTAAAGATGTTCTTAGTGTGGTTGTCAGACCCAACACTGCTTTTGAGCTCTGGTCTTCTTTGAAGAAATTGTTTCAGAAATCCACTCAGTCTCGCTCTTTTAAACTTATGTCTCAATTGAGGTGCCTACAGAAGGGCACATAAAGTTTAAATGATTTCCTTCACGAGTTTAAGAACATTTGTGATCAATTGCAAGCTATTAGAAAAACTATCAATGAAGAGGATAAGGTTTACTATCTATTGAATGGCTTAGGTAGTGATTATGAGGTGTTCCTTGTATCTATGATGAAACCAATGGTTCCTACCTATCCTAAAATAGTCTCTTTTCTTAAGGACTATGAGATGCGCAAGAATTCTCATCTGACTACAACTAGTACAAATCATAATCTAGATTTTGTTGGACAAAAGTTCAACAACAATATGAGAGGTACATCTAGGCCCCCAATGTTGTACAACAATACTCAACGTCAACATTTTGTGCCTACAAATCCTCATAATAGTGTAGGACTTCTGGGAGCATATTAACGTGTTCCAAATCACTATGCAGTTCCACAAAATTAGTCTATGTAGTATCAACCTATGCATTGTAGTTTTCAATCTTTCAACTCTCAGGGGAGAGGTTTCTCACCAAGTGCATGACCAAGTACTAATTTCATTAGACCTGGTGTGTTTTCTTCTAGAGGGAATCCTATCCTACTATGTCAAACTTGTGGTAAACGAGGGCATGGAGCCCTGAGATGTTGGAACATGTTCAAAAATGCTTATCAAGCTAGAGATGTGCCTTCAGGTCTAACTGAAGAATTTAAAGCTTTAGCTACCACGAAACTGATACATTAGAATATCAATAAATCGAGTATTGATAGTGGAGCAACTAATCACATTGTGTCTGATGCATTTATCCTATGAAATATTTTTACCTATAAGGGACGTGAATTTATAATGATAGGGGATGGATCCTTTCTACCTATCACTCATAAAGGAAACATTGTTATTGTTCAAAAGATTCCCATTCCTATCCAGCAAGTTCTTGTGGTTCCTCATATAAAGCATAATCTCTTATTTGTATCTCATCTTATTGGTTATTATCCTTGCTATTTCATGTTTTTAAGGATTGCTTTTTATAATACATCTATAGACGGGAAACATCCTGGCACAAGGGAGGTGTGACAAAGGAATGCATGTACTTCAATCCAACAATTTGATGCATCATCTTTCTAGACAACCTTCACAATCTTCTGTAGACTACTTCTACTGCAATCACCAAGTGAAGACTGATGCAAAAATATGACACAAAAGACTAGGACATATCAATAAAACCATTGTTCTTTCTTTAGCTAATAAAGGTTGGATGCCTATTAGTTCTTGTAATTTGGATATTTGTATGAGCTGAGCGCTCAGTAAAAGTAGGAAATTACCATTTTTTATTCACATGCAAGAAGTACTCTTCCATTTGAAAGAATAAGTTGTGATCTTTGGCGCAAGTCACCTATTGCTTCTATATAAGGATTTTTTTACTATGCTCTCTTTATTGATGACTTTTTCTGGTAACAATTGGTTTTACCTTCTTAAAACTAAGTCTAAGTTTTGTGTTGTGTTTATTCAATTTCACAAGATGATTCAGACAAAGTATGATAGCAAAATAAAAATCCTACAAATAGATGGGGGAGGTGAATTTTTTAATCATGATCTAATCAATTATCTACATCATGAAGGTATCACCCATCAGTCTTCTTGCCTGTATACTCCAGAATAGAATGGGCAAGTTGAACGCAAGCATAGACAAATTTTGGAATTGTTCCTAGCCAAGATGTATGATGCTAATGTGCCAACTTCTTTCTGGGTTGAGGCTTATTCAACAACTACTTTTTTTATAAATAAATTACCATGCAAAGGTTTAAACATCCTGAATCCTTCTGAACTTCTACACAAAAGTAACCCAGATTAAAGTATTTTGAGAGGGGTTGGCTGCTTATGCTTCCCTTTTTTGCATGGATATACATCTCATAAACTTGAACCAAGGTATCTTCCTTGTGATTTCCTTGGCTACAATGACAAGTGCAAGGGGTACATATGTCTTTATCATCTCACTGGTCAGGTTTATCTATCATGCCATGTTATTTTCAAGGAGAATGTTTTTCCTTTTAAAGATGGCATACCTATCAATGTGGCTTTGGGAGAACTTTTTGAATTTAAAGAGGATCTGAATATGTACTCCCTTGCTTCTACTTCAGAATTGGTTGTAACCAGTAGTGCTGGTGTTGGACCTCTTCACAACACTTTACTATTTCTACAGATGCTTGTCATGTTTCTCTTTCTTCACTATCCACCTCGTCACCCTCTTCTTCTATTCTACCATCTATTGAACATACTGTCACAACAAAAAATATGATCTTTAACTACAAAAAAATGTAGCAACAACCCCAAATTTGTAGCTAAAAGATTTGGCTACATTTATCCTTACATTTAGAATATGAAGCTAATACCCGTGTAGCTAATTTTTTAGGCTACATTTTTTCAAAGTTGTAGTTAGTTATTCCTCAAGATACAAATTCATATGTAACCCTAATTGTAGGTAAAACATGTCCTTACACATAAAAATGTAGTTTCCATTGTAGTTAAATATATGACTACAATTCAATTTATAGATATGATATGTAGGGAGAGATGACATTGGTTACAATTTGCATATGTAGTTCATGCATAGCAAAAATTAGCACTTATTACACAGGTAATTATAGCTAGTGTGTAGTGAAAGACATCATCTACTACACATACATATGTAGTAAGAGACATTATGTATCCAGTTAGTTGCTTGCCAATATAGAGGGACTTTCGAAAAGAAAAAAGAAGAACGTTAATCAAGAGATAGTTGTGCTTACAATGTCAACAATGATACTTTTATTTATATTTGAACAATGGAGTACACATGGGGAGGACATTAATCAGACCCCTGTTTTACAATATGCATGGAAAAAAGATACATGTATACAATATCTTCTTTTTACTGTCTCTATCCACTGCAGACTCTAAATGCCACCTGATCATGTGCAACTTCTTCTATCTTGATTTTTCTTTTGTATTAATTATGCCACTTGTATTGTCTACGAATATGATATCATTGGTAAACTCATAAGAAGAGAAAGACTGCTAACATATTGCTCTTCTTGATTGAAAATGGAGAAATTCTCCGTACTCTACTTCTAATTTGTCATAGGAAGCTCCTATAGTTGATATTGATATTCATGGAGATTCTTGAAAGGCAAATCATTCTCATCAACAACTGGTAGTTCCACCCAGTCCCCAAGTTTGAGGTTTCCATATATCTCAACACATAATTTGTGAATATGAGACTATATATTGGATAATTCCTTTGTCCTATTTTCCTTTTGTTGTGTCAATTGTTCATGTATAAGAGATATGGCATCCAGCTATAACTTAACCTGTAGTGACATAATTCGTGTTATACAGGTGAAAGTAAGAGAGTATGACTTGGAAATTAAGAATGCTTATTCCTCATTCATTCCAAGATTGCAACACAACTTAGCCGATACATACATTTAATAGTTAATAGATGCAATAAGAATAGATTGCAATTACAAATCCACATGTGTGCACTGATTTACAAAAATCAATCAAATCAAAAGGATAACACATATTCTCAAGAAAACAAATTAAATCAACATCATGAAGGTCATGTAAAACAAAAAAATAGTTTGCTATGATTTACAGTAAACTTATTAGGTGGAACTACCGAAGGAGCATGAACAAATGAACAATTCTAGTTATACATTAAAATGAGTCTATTTAAGGTCAACTTCCCCCCAATATAGCTTACTGAATAATCTGTATAACTATTGAAGTAAAGGTAAATCAACTAAAAATAAACACAAATCTGATTTATAGATGTAACCTAATCACTTAGGCAGTAAGCTTAAGCGCTATGCCCACATAGCAGCCTATGTATATGAATACTAGGGAGAAAGGTGATACCTTCTCTGGTGTAAAGTGCACTTGAATGGGAGCATCATCACGTGGGTAAAAAGCAGAGAAGATGCAAATACCATGAAAAACACATGTGCAATTACTTTATGTCAACAATAGATTGTAGGTTTTCTTAGAATTACCTTGAACAAAAAACTATTGATTTGAAACGTAGCTTAACATTTCTCAGATAGATGCTACGTCATCAACTCATATGCTTGTGTGGTTGCAACAAATATTATGAACATCAACATGTAAGGAACATTTTAGGGACATACTTAATGTTAATGTATACATCCATGCAGAGCGGCTACTAACTGTATATGCCATATATCGATGCATAAATCAGACATTTATCTACTCTCCTTCATCAAACAATCCTTGCTTTTGGATGTTAATCAATGGTGCACAAATACTAATCCAAGTGCCAAGCTCTAAAGTTGGGATATCTATGCGACTGACCAACTGTCCAAGGGTTCTAGCATCATGTTAAGCAAGTTGGGTGATGATTATCCTAGAAGTAGTAGGAGGAGAATTTTAGTTGTATGATAGAATCTAGAATCCAGGCTGACAGTTACAAAGAAGCTATGAACAGTCAGGTATTTCATAGGTAGTTTTTCAAAATATTGTAGCAGAAGTAGATCAAATAGGGGATAGGGGCACCAGCCATTTAAAAATGGTGTTGAGGGATTCAAAGGTCAAACTATGATGTCTACTTTAGGTGGGATATAAAATAAATTTTACCTGAAAAAACCAGCATGAGTTGTGATAGAAAAGCTCACAACTGAAGACATATGAATCTAAAAAATCTCAAGAAAAAAATTGAATGTCTAACTTTTTACAAGCATGAAGATATGACTTTTTGCATGATCGTAATGTCTGTAAGCTGGAAATAGAGGGGTATCTGATGAGGTGCTAAAGAAAGTGGTTTCTGGTTTCCCATATGCTATGAGATACACCACCTATACACCAATGCAGATACACCACCTATACACCAAGAATTATTCGTCTTCACTACCTCCATATGCTACAAATCCAACTCCTAGGCACAAAAATTATCAACCTTTATTTTCTACTTTGTTCAAGCAATCACTTATGAAGGCATTGTAACAACTGATGTTATTGTAAGGTTTATTAACATATAGGGTTAGTTTCCTCAAGAATAGACCTTATAAAATAATATATTCATATAGAAACATTAACCCATAAGTACTCACTAATCATAGAGAGGTACAGTTAGTTATACTTTTAAAATGATATACTCAAACATACCAACAAGTCGTTTGATGACATTCCATGCATCAACAAAATCTATGTGACCAGATGATTGAATATCACACATGAATTGTGAGCTCTGTTCATCCGACAGGTACTAAAGATTCTCCTGGTCAGAACCAGGGATTGCCAACACAGATGCCTCAGGTCTATAATCTACAAAAGTATTTGGAAACCATAATTAAAGCATTAGGAAGCCCAAGCAGATGCTCATCCTTTTGACAATCCCCCAAGAAGGCGGTTGCCAACAAAACTGTAGGACTACACAATCAACCTTCATTGAATGCACAACCTAGTTAATGGATCTATATCTACAGGACATAACTATGAGGCTAACATGTAATTTAGAGGAACATGCATGCCATGACAGATGGAATTGTAATGGGAGGAAGGTGTAACCTCTGTTGTCATTGTTTGCAAAAAAACAACCATGACTAAGATATGGTAACACAAATAGAAAACATAATTGAACGAATAACACACCCTACTGAGTCTGTAGAAAGAGCAAAGCATCAACCAAAACTTCTCAACTAATGCCAATGCATCATCAACTACCTTCACTCATCACCAGAAACCCAGAAGCAAATCTTCAGTGAAATGGACTAATAATTCTGAATATAGGAAAGAAATTTATACCACAATAGTGAACTCAACCAGAAATAATAGAGTTACACGAATGACACATGTTCAATATAATGCTACCAAATCTTCATAAGAAAGTTTAAGACACATGTTCAATATAATAGATTCAACATTTGAACAAAAAACAAGCTCTGCAAATCACACCAGCAGAGCCAAAACTTCAATGTTAAACAGTATTTCATCAAATGAAAATGCCCACTCATGAAACAAAACAGTAAACACTCTAAGAGGTTATTAAATCTATTGTATTTGCATCAAGGGCTAAGCAACAACAAAGACTATTCAAATGCTTAAAACCCCAACTGAAATAGATATTTCTTTTATGTGCGAACTTTACCTCCCAAAATGCAAATTTGAAAAAGAAAGAATAAAAGAAAATTGAATACAATGTATTTTCATGACATCAAGAAAGTATATATGTCATATGATGAATAGTTACCCATCTGTAATAGCCTTCAATTTGGTGGGTATATTATATATTGTGAGGGCACACACATGCTAGAAAAGAAGTTTGAAATTCATGAATTCCCAACAGCCCAAAAGACTTGTAGCACAACAATCTTCAAAGGAAACATTGCCAAACTAGATCGGTAATATTTTTTGTAACATAATACAAAGATTAGGCAATTGTTCACCTTGTGTTATGACCATGGACTTTAATTTTTTTTTACTCCCTAATAGAAGTTAAGTTTTTAATGATCTTGTGTGCCCCCTCCCCAACAAACATGATTTATTCATGATGTCAATAATAGACGTGGTGCTCGAGAACATGGCAAGGTGAAGCTTAACTATGTACCGGTGATTGCTAAAGTTAAGGTACATTTGCATATGCCTTTGATGAATTGAGAAGTCTCCATTCAGCACTTCAACCCATTCTTGAGATTATGAAGATCTGTAAACTATGTCATAAAGAGAAATATGGCACATATCTAACTAACTTGAAAAAATATATCATAAAAAGACATATCTAATCATGTCATGAAGATCATGAACATAGTTGCAACTTTGTGTTTTCAAGCCATCAAAATTTCATTTCTAACTAAATTGAATAATCTGTCAACCATGTACCAAGCTCCCATATCCTTTCTATTCAAACAACATAAAACTAAAACTAGTGGGTCATGAGACTAAGGAATTTTCTTCAAAAAAGGAAATACTCTTCCTATATGATCTTCAATAATACATAATTCACAATAAAAATGATGGCACGACATTCAGTACAGAAGAGGAAAAACAAGACAAACAATATTGATGAATGCAAGAGAAAGATAAGATAACCTGAATTGATGATAGAAGTTCCACGTTATTTTTGGAGTGAATGGTTATGTAGATCATGTTGTAAGAAGAAAATTGTAAGTGACATCCTTTGATCCCTTCTGCATACAAGTTGGTCAAATAGGACTAACACTTATGTAGAGACTTCTCCATACTGGCACTTCTCCATACTAATATTTATGTTAAATAATATTTGCTTGCTCTACAAATGCAATAGATATTTTATAGGAGGTATTGGTGGGATCTCTTATGCAATGGCAACCATGATTACCTTACTAGGAAAATTGATTCAACATGCTGTAAAAATCTCCAAGGTGCAATAGATTATGCTTCATAATGTGAGCTTGAGGATAACATCTAATGTGACAGGAGCAGATGTACCACAATAAAAATCTTATATGTTTCCCTTTTAATTTTTAGATGAGAACTAGAAACATGTCTAGCAATTGGCATATGCTTCAAAGCAGTATATATGGATGCATTTACCTAATTGTTCCTCTGCCAAGGGCTATTTTCTATAGATAGGTCTAGTTTAAATAGTTGTTTATTGACTGGGTGAAACTAGTTTCTGACAGCGGCTCAGCCACCACACTAGAATCTAGCAAAATACAGAAATGTGAACTTGATTATTTATAATAAAAGTGTCACTTCATATGAGTTCATCAAACATATAGGTATATGAGCCTTGTTTTCCATGTAGCACCCTTCACTGTCCATAGTTAGCTACCTTAATTCAACAATGTGTATAGAATGTTGTTCATATTTTCCATGCTACCAGCACCTATATGTAGTTCATAGTATTCCCTATTGTTAGTTTCTCTCTTGTGTAGCCTCCCCCTAGCGTCCATATATAGAAGTCCTGCCTAAGTGGGAACACAAGTAAAAAAAATGTCAAAACTATTTTTTAACATATAATGTTAGTCATGAGAAATGAACACATGTATAATGCAATGGATATGACTATTTTGATTCACTGAGATGCATCCCAATTTGGATAAGTAAGGAACTAAGTTTCTTGGCCTATGTTACTCCTGTTGTTCGTTTATGAGTCTTCTCTAATTGTTGTTGATGAGTTATGTTCGATGGTCATCTCATTTGACCTCTATCATCGACCTCTTAGTATATCCATCTTTGTCATGATCATCATCTATGTCCCATTACCAACTATGTTAGGGTTGTCCCCTCAGACTCTGAATTGGAACAAAGAACTTTTGTTGAGGATGATCGAGAAGAGGTAGAAATGTGTCCTAATGAATGAGTTCAATGGACAAATGATGATGTAGCTCAAGAATCCACTCATGGTGATGCAATCATTACAGTAACAACAATTGAAGATGATATAAAAGAATTGACATTCATGTTGGATGAGGAGAAAAATGACAAAACTATAATAGCAGAACAAGACTCAAATGAAACCTACTAATGACAATGACACCGACCCTAAAACCCAATAATCTAAAAGAAAAACCAGTATCATTTTCAAGTACCTAGTTCTTTCCCTTCTCATTTTGACATTGTACTCTAAGCGTATAACATGGCTCATCTATTGGTACTGTAGACACCAACAACTGGCACATATGTATAGTTCTTACAAAGAAGGGATAAGTCATATACTTGAATACTACAAGTAGGGGTTGGATTGACATCTCATACTCCATCCCATGACGTTCTTTCTAAATCATTACTTACTATATATATATTTACTCTATTTCAAATCTTGAGATTGACACAATATTAAGTATACAACAATAGACTTGCATATTTGTCTTGCAATATTTTCCCCTACAACACCATGGTGGTATGATTGTTGTGGATGAAGTGATCTGTTTGGTTCTTTGGAAGTTTCTCACAAACACACACATACTTAATTTCCATTGTAAACTTGTAGCCAAACGTTTGCTTCTCTAATGAAGTCAGAAACATTGTCCACTCTTCTTTAAAAGGATGACCATGATGAACTTATTGCAGTAGCAGTATTTAGGGGGCAATTATATTCTAGAGTCGATACTTGCTCCTTCTGAACATGTTCAAAGCTTAATTAGCCTCATGAAGAAAGTAATGGAATGCCAAGGTATGTACCTTTATATATCACTGTAGTACTAGCATCTATGCTGTGAAACATGGATTAAGATATCATGTAACTTTATGTGGTTGTAGCTATAAATGCATGCATAACATTACCTAGATGACGGTGAGCTATAGAGGATGTTGATTGGAGTCAATCAATGTAATAACAAGTCTTTTGTTCAATCCCTATTAGTTGTAAAGGATGACCCACTCATGATTATTGAGATGGTTGTACAAAGCATGAAGAAAATCAATTATGGTGTGGGACTAAACATTACACATGTAATATGTACGTTGTGTACAACTACTCCAGACAAGATAGAGTGTATGATTGAACATGCAAATCTTAGAAACTAAAAAAAAAAAGAATAAGCCATTTGGTAAAATTATTAGATCACATGTCTTACTAAAAGGCATGTATACAATTTTGATACTCTAAATTTACACTAATAAAGAATCTATCAGTCTTCACATGCCTCATGTTATCACTCTATCTGAATCATGATAATTTGCATCCCATAACACTAGAAATGAATAATAACTAAATCTTAACTCAGTGGCAACAAATCCTTAGGTTCCTAAAACTCTTGTTCAAACATGAACACCTAATTTATCAGAACCAAGCTTAGCTAAACCAAAATCAGAAACTTTGGTATTAAAGTTGTTATCCAAACAAAATAGTGCTACTCTTAAAGTCTCAGTGTATTATGAATGGTTTGACATGTTCATGAAAGCCAAAGATTGCATAAGAGAGAGCATGTGAAATGATTAAACAACTTGAGATGGCCAAGGTTGTAGCAATTATCACCACTAACGCAGGGTTCACACATTGCATGCAGCAAAAAAGGAAACTCCAACTTGTAGTGAACACTAGAGAACTTCAAAAGTAACCTATAATTAAATGTGATCTTCTAAAATGAATCAAGATCACCCACTCATCTTCCCCTCACCCATTAGCCACCCATGCACATGTCCTGCATTATTCTTCCTCTCTATGTATCCTATTTTCTCATGCTCTTATGACCATCCTATCTCTATTTTTGGTGCTTGAAATAGTAAGAAGGTAGGAAATAGATGGAAGATGAGACAATGGAGAGAGAAGGCATACAGAAGAGAAGAGACAAAGGATGATGGAATGAAATAAATTAGGGTAGACAAGCATGTACAAAGGAGCTACAAAGTTGGTGCCTAGGTAGAACCCCATGAATAGGAAGTAATAACAGGCTTCCCAGAAGGGGGATTTACATTGACCAGAGATAGTTGAGGCAACCTGTATTTTGAAACCAACTTCATCTATGATAGGGTGGGTCTAGAGTTGTTGAAGATGGCATCATTTTGGCACTTTCATGCTCCTAATAGATGATGCAAAAACTCACCACTTCATTTTGGACATTTGAAACCATAATATCTTAAAGATATCAGGTACCTACTCTTGTGAAACAATAGAGAACGAACCATGGATCATATGTCTATGAATGGATCACACATACAACATAACGTACATAATAATGAATCATTTAGAATGCATAATAAATACAAGGATGTAATGGATATTAAAAACTATAGGATGATGCTTACAACTGAAAAGATTCTAGATCAGGAATAGCAATTACATTTCAATCTGATGTGTAGTAGTGTATAATAAAATTAAAATGCATGTAATGAAAGACAATAGTCAAATAACAAAAGTCTCTTATAATTTAGCTACGATAAAATATTTTGATAAACACTACTGCATCAAATTATCAAGCACTTGTTGTAATCTACTTCATACAAATTACCTAACTAAATGTCAATGTAGTTGAGCACCATAGGCCTATCTAGATCTAAGTAATGGGTTACGTTCTACCCAGCTAACATGTGTTTATATGCCTTAGGTACCTCATTCAACTTCCTATCCTTGGATTTAGATTCATCTCTAGATCTTCAAAGCCTTGGATATCTTTGGCAGAAGCTATACACCCCATAACATGATCAGAGTAAGAAGGCCCACGCAAAAGTGTCCTAACCTGATAACCAACATAAACAAAAAAATCTTTCTAAAATAGATAACAAGAATAGTTCTACATGCGGGTCATACCAACTGGCCATTTTCTCTGATGCCAATTGGGAGGTTTTCCATTGGATCACTATGTGGAATGGAGATAGTGGTAGAGTGGGTGGGGTATATAGGATCAACAAAAAAACAAATAGCTAACATTGTGCCGAGATTAAGAAGTAAAGATATCTTTTTAAATGAATGGTGAATATTTTACCAAGGGTATAATTCCTCCAGTCATCCACTTTGTATAACATTATATATTAGATGGAAAATACACCACTAATGGATCCCTTCTATTAGCCAAGTGTGAGGATGCATCCAAAATCCTACAACTCTCTTTTAATGATCTGATCCTTCATTCAAGCATGGTCCAAGATCTTTATTGTCTGTAGGGTAATAGCGGTGAGGCAATGTAGTGAGAAGTTGAAATCCCGAACAAAACATATGTATATGACTATGAATCATTTTAACAAGTTGATTGATGACATAATCATGATGGGAATAATGGAATATTTTAACTGTGGGTGATGACAAGTGTTAGAAACCATGTCTTAATGATACTCTTCTCACCAAGGGTGTCACCAAGAAACTAAAATGATAGTATCCATGTGTAACATCCCTGACCTGGGTTATGTGTTAACCCTAGATGTTTTTCCTAATAAGTATGAGTAAATGCTTAATATTATTTTGGGAAAAGTAATTAGGTCTCATGAGAAACGTATGTTTCAATTTTGGTCCTGTTTGAACAATGTTGAAGCAATGTTTGCTTGTTTTGGAATAAAGTGCAAATTACCCAAGTTGAGGGGTTAACTTGCAAATTGCACATGATAAAATGTTCCTATGATGTTTAGACATCATAAGAATGGATATGATGTAGTGGTACGGTTTTTGCAAGCTTGGGCACCAAGATTAAGCTTGTAAAGCAATCCTTGTGCATTAAAACCTAGTTTTGGTGTAATGTGCAATTTACCCAAAACCTAGGGTTCAATATGCAAATTACCACTTCAACAAGGTCCCTAATATTTCTTGTCATCATGTAGAGCAAAGAAAATGAGAAGGGCACCTCATTTGAATTTAATTGGAGGAGAGAGAATCTTGATATTCAAATAATCAACATTTAATCCTAAGTGAAACCCTAATTCAATTTAGGGAAAAAATGTATGTATTAATTAAAGGGCCTTCAACCAAAATTAAAATGGTTGAAATCAGATGTGTTTGGATGAGCTTAAAGCCTTACAAAGGCACGAGCATATCCTAAGGAGGTGAAATTCCACTCACCATTATTATAAGAAAAAGAATTTCCACTCAAACATGGATATTCTTATTATAAGGGTTAAGGTGCTTAATTTCTTTTCCCTTAATTCATGGTTAATGGAAGGGATCTCGGTGGGGATAGAGATTCCCTTTAATGCAAGAAACCAAGGGGGAAGTGGTGGCAACAATTTTGGAATAAATAGACTTTTATAAGAGATTTTCTCTCTCCTCAATTTTCTTATAAAAGTACTTTTTCCAAGCCAAAACAAAGCCTTTTTCGGATTCCTTTCTTTCCCCTTGCTTGGAAATTGACCAATTATTTGTGGAGGAGCAGGAGGACGACCCCCAACCTGTTTGTAAGGTTATTGACCTCCTTTCACCTTGAATCCATGGTGAAAATCGAAAATCAATGCATGAATTCTTCATATCTCGATCGCCTCTTCAATTCTAACCAATTCTTTTCACTCAAAGCTTGAGGACGACCCTTGGAATAGTGAAAGGAGTTGCATCCACCATTTTTTCTGTGAGCTTGAAGCTTTGGATCTCAATTGGAGATGGGTTTTATAACTTGAACCCTTAATTTTATTATTGTAATCAATTCCTTATCAATTGCTGATCATATCTACATTTTTGAAATTAAGTTTGGTTGATTGATGCAATCTCCATGGAAATCATAGTAGATTTCGTGAGTTTGGAGCTTGATTATGATGACATCATCATAAGCACACACCTCCCCAAATATCTAGGGAAAACGGTTTCAATGTTGGGACCAAACGGTTTCAACAAACCGTTTGGTGGTTTGGGTTCCAAACCGTTTTGGATGATTGACCGTTGAAATGGTTGACCATTTGGCGATATATGTTGTAGTACTTGGATTTTGATCCAATGGTTTCAATTGGTTGATCTTGAAGGTTTCAACTGTGTATGATTCCTTAATTGCAAACTCTAATCGGCTAAGTGTTGATTTTGAAATTGATTGAGATGATGTTTTGGGTTAATTGACCCAAACGGTTTCAAAACCATTTGGGGATCACCCAAACGGTCTCAAGACCGTTTGGGGGTCACCCAAGACCGTTTGGAGGTCTAGGGTTAAGTATGGTTAAGTATTTGAAGGTCCAAAGGTACCAAATTGAATTGTAACTAAGTGTTGATTTGATAAACAATCCAATGGTCCAAAACCCTAATTTGATAACATGGATTTAGATGATGGAATGGGAAAATGGTCTCAAGACCGTTTGGATATCAACCAAATGGTCTCAAGACCGTTTGGTAGTCATCCAAGACCGTTTGAGGTCAGGTCATATCATGTGATGATGAAAGTTCATTGATTTCTTTTGATTTGATTCCACAATGTCAACCATTGATGGATCCTCGATTTCAAACCCTAAGTGATGGTTTCTTGATTGTCAAACTTAGTTCAATTGGGTTTAAAACCCTAAATTGAAGTTCTAATTGAATGGTGATGCAGTGGCCCAATTGATGAATGCTTTAGTGGTTCAATTTATAATTGGTCCATGGATTGAAACATTGAGTCGATTGAGTGTTGAAGTGCCTTTTTGGTCCATATGATTTTGAGAGGGTTTGGACCAAACAGTATTAAGACTGTTTGGGACCAAACGGTCTCAAGACCATTTGGGACCAAACGATCTCAAACCGTTTGGAGACCCAAAGTGCAAACGGTTTCCAATACCTACCTTGTCCAATTGGTTTCATGTACAACTTGTTCAAATGGTTTTCAACCAATTGATGTATGAGAACCAAGATCATTGAGGGTCCAAGTAATTAACTTTGTGA
Source organism: Alisma plantago-aquatica (assembly GCA_963693085.1). Lineage (NCBI taxonomy): Eukaryota > Viridiplantae > Streptophyta > Magnoliopsida > Alismatales > Alismataceae > Alisma > Alisma plantago-aquatica. The sequence goes on from OY856410.1 coordinate 1,023,822,302, forward strand.
AGATCAACATGGTTAATCCATTTGAATATCTCATGTAATTGAAGGTTCAATATGGTGAACCTATTTAGATACTTAGTGCATTTGAAGATTTCAATGGTTAACCCAATTGATCACTTTGTGGAATTGAAAGTTTAATTGGTCAATTCTTTTAAATTCCTTATATAATTGATGGTTTAATTGATTAGGCCATTTGGACATCTAATATGATCAAATGTCAATCAACTATGTGATTATTAAATATGTAGACCCATGATGATTGTGAAGGTTAACCCTAGCTATGTGTACTCAAGTGACGTGTTGACCTAGATTAATCTTGGAGTACTTAACATCCTAAAGAGGATGAGACAGAGAGTGAGAAAGATGAATTCTTATTTAGTTAATCCCTAATTCTCTCTTTATGAGTAAACTATGTGATATGGGTTTGATCCATAATAATGAGATCATGACACCCTAATCAATAATCCTTAACCCTAATTAGAGCAATGCTATGTGTGAAACCCTAATTAGAGTAAAGTTATGTGTGAAACCCTAATTTAGGGCAAAACTGAGGGTTATTATAAATCCAGGGTGATGATATAACCCTAACATAGTGTAATAATGAAGGAAACCCTAATTTCATGGGAATTGAATATCCTAACCCTAATTTGGGTATGAGGTAAGAGTAACCTTACTTGGATATGAATAGAAAACCTAAATCCCTAAAATGGGGTATGGTGTATGAAACCCTAATATAAGGCAGTGCCACAAATCCTATGTGAAGAGCTAGAACTGGGTGATGTGTCGTGAAATCCTAATTTCACATAATACTAGGTGAAACCTTGATATAGAAGGATGATTATGTAAAACTCTATTGAAGAGTAATACTATATGAAATCCATAAATGTATGGAATATTCTATGTGAATCCTCAAATTATAGATATGGAGAATACTATTCCTAATTAAGCTAAAGGGGTTGGATGATGGTAGCTGTGGCGGTGTAAAACGGTCGTGGTGATCTTCTGTAGCATGACCGTGCAAGATAGCATGGTTGTGGTGGCTTCCTCTTGCACGGTCGTTCTTGGCTGCTGATGCGATGATTTTGAGTCACATTTATAGACTTGTTTTATTTGTGTTTTATGCATTTATTAGTCATTTTGGTGGTTAATGTTGCATAATTCATCTAATTTGGTCTATGATCCTTCTCTATGTCAAATCTCCCTTATTTCAGTATTTTGAGCATAAATTATTACAAGAATATGTTTTTTTTTGGCTTATGTGGTTTTGTGTTGCAATTTCTGGAAAAACAAGTATATGTTGTTGTCGATACCATCGACAGTGGTCGATACCATCGACACAACCACAGGCAACCAGCCGCAAGGAGCATCAAAATCTTGATACTATGGATAGGAGAGTCGATGGTATTGAGATACCATCAGGTTGCTGGAGAAAAGAGAGTCGATATTATCGACACAAAAGTCGATACCATCGACTGGTGGAGCTACAGCGACACAAAAAGACAAAACCGTCACTACAGGTTTGTCGATGGTATCGAGATAGCATCCAGTACAGCAATAAAGGGAAAGAAGGCCAGCCGATACCGTGCAGGGTATCGACACCGTCAGATACATGTTTGCTTCAGATTGATATAAATCCGACGGCTGTGGTAATTTGGCAACCTAATTCGGAGATTATACCTAATGACGGTGGCCAAGAGCAATCTATCACATCATTAGCCGTTGCACACATCCTGAGAAGGTGTGGAGAGAAGAATGGAGCCCAGAAGCACACCCCAGCTGATCCGGACGCCGAAGAAGATGATTTCCACCACCGAAAGGCGGGAGAACGTGTATTCTATGCCAAGGAGCAATTGGATCTTCTCCGTTCTGGGGTTTCACCACTCAATCAAATTTTTCTCATGTTTCCCCTTTTCTATACCATGTTTTGAGATGAACATATGGGGCTAATCCCCTTTGTCTTTAGGACCGGGAGTAGCCCGGGAATTCATTGTATGCCAATTTTATTGTCACACCCCAATTTCACTTTAGCCACAAACCACGAAATTAGGGCACGACAGGTGGGATTAACACATAACCAACCATTCATCACTTTTTAAAACAATTCAAGGCATTTAGATGATAACCAAGTTTAAACTGTAAACAGAAAACTGAGCAAACTATAGGAACTTTTCTTATCTAACTGATTAAAGATACAAGCAAGGTCTACAGCATAATACATTGATTAACATAAAGAAAGCATAACATTAATTTACATATTTGTACACATTCTCTCTCTCACTCACACCTTGTCCCGAAGATCGAGGGGAAAGGACTAAGAGACCTCTATCTAGACTAACAACAAACCTTCTATCGACTAAGCGTTAGGGTGAAACGATCCTTCTGATTCCTGATGCTGATGGTGACCTGAAAATGTTTTGAGTAGAGGTATGAGCCTACTCGCTCAGTGAATAACATTTCACTTAGCTATCATTAAACAACTCGTCAGGTTTATAAACTGAAATAAACAAATATACAGTTCAAGCAGGGTAGTTCTATTAGCATAGCAAATATACAGACAATAACCACACTTCTAAGCATTAACAGGTATTTCAGGTAAATACACAGTTATATAAATTTACTGTGAACCTACTCGATTATTTATCCATTTTATTATTATGCCCTAAATATATGCAGTGTACTCTGCATATAAAGATATGCAGCAAGTTCATGCTACGGTCCCACCGTACAAGACTTAGCGACACACCCGGGAAATGCTAAGTCTGACTGCTGTCCTGGTCTGCACAGGACTCTCAGGCACTCAAGGGCCTCACTGTACTCTCAGGCGCTCAAGGGCCTCACCGCAGGTCCTAGGCACTCAGGGGCCTCTCTGCAGTATTCTAGTACTCTAGACTCCTCCTCTAACCTGAGCACACAGGCAGAGAGTCTCACAGGGTTACCTTCGTGACACAAGCACGAATGGTGTTAGATAACCAAGTTTTCCTTTTCCCAGTGCCATCGTGACACACGCACGATTGTTGTTAGACACTGCCTCTCTTTCCTCGTTTGTCCGTGACACAGGCACGGATGATGTTGCAACACGAGTTTCACCCCTAAGTTGCAGATACCTCTTAGGGGTTCTACGGTGTTAGGGCACCTAGGTCTATTAATTAAATAACAGATAAACAATTAAACAGGAATATCGCATTACAACTGTTAAACATAGAATTTCCTCTTTCTCATCATTCTGATTACACATTTCAAGTTCCAATGAACTTATCCCACTAAAATGTACATGCTACACTGTTTAAAGGTCATATCAACTGATACTGAAGCAAATAAGCACTTAAAATGAGTTAAATAATGATTTCTAAATGAACTGCTACTCACCCACTTCGGTGTGCTCGTATACACCGAAAAACGTCCACAAACACGCCTAATTCTGCCCTTTACAGCAGCGTGCACGCCGTGCACCTAGGCTGCACGCCGTGCACCTTCAATGCACTTCTGATCTACTTTTCTGCACCTTTGCACGCCGTGCAAACTGATTTGCACGCCGTGCAAACTGATCTGCACGTCGTGCAAACTGATTTGCACACCGTGCACCTGGGCTGAAACTCGTTCTTCTATCTGTAACTTTGCACGCCGTGCAATCTGACTTAGCACGCCGTGCACCTGCGCAGAAACGGAAATCCCCTATATTAGCTTTCTGTAATGTTGCACGCCGTGTAAAACGGATTTGCACGCCGTGCAACCTGTGCAGGGGCGGAAATTGCAGAAATAAAAGAGGAGATTGGGGTCAATTCGGTGGACGATTCTTACCCGAATCACTCCTATAGCTTCGGAATGTCCTAGCAAGCAGTTGGCAAGAAGAAAGAACGGAGGGGAAAGCACCGTTCGCTCCCTAGACCATCTCCATGGTCGTCTTCTTCATGGCTGCAGGAGGAAGAAGAAGGTGAAGAAGAAGAAGATGATGTAGCCGGTTGGTTTGGCTGGAGAAGATGAAGAAATCGAAGAAGAACGGAGAAGGAAGGAGCTTGGTTGCCTAGCTTCTCCTCCAGCTTGCTCTCTCTCTCTTTCTCCTTCTCTGTTTTTCCCAAGCGGCAACCGAAGGAAATGAACTATCGTTCATTCCAAAGTCGGTTAACCGAGTTAAAAAGGGAAAACTGAAGGAAAGGATAAGGAAGGGCGCCCAGGGGGCCGGATGCAAATTGCCCAGAAACTTTCCGAAATTACACATAGGTCCCTGCACACTAAAAAGCTTATATCTTTTCACTCGTAGGTCGGTTTCGCATGATTTCTTCGGCAACGGATTAAGCACAAACTTGTCCTCAACCTCAGGACAAGAAAACAAGCTAATGATACATTAACACTAGCTCAAAGCTCAAAACACTATTAACAAAAGCAAGTACTCATCTCAACATAACTAGTTCAATTATGCACTAACCAAGGTACTTACTGGTAAAATGAAATGTGGGTCATAACAATCTCCCTTCCTTATAAGAATTTCGTCCCGAAATTCCTAAAAGAGAAAAGGAAAATTGTTACGCATTTCTGATTCAAGCTCCCACGTAGCTTCCTCTATATTGTGATTCCTCCACAAAACCTTCACTAAAGGTATCTCCCGGTTCTTAAGCTTTTTGATCCGGTGATCAACTATCTGCAATGGTCCTTCAACATAGGACACATCTGTCCTAAGATGTGCCGGTTCTGGATCTAGAATCTTTTCTGTACCGGGATGACACTTCTTCAGCATAGACACATGAAACACATCATGAAGATTTGCCAACTCATACGGCAAATCCAACCTGTAAGCTACAGGTCCAATCCTCTCAACAATAGGATATGGACCCATATACCTAGGGGTCAACTTACCCCTCTTGCCAAACCTCAGCACTCCCTTCCACGGTGAAACCTTCAAGTAAACCTCGTCACCAACCTCGAACTCAAGAGGTCGACGTCGTCTTTCTGCATAACTTTTCTGTCTATCCGGAGCAGCTTTCAACTGATCCCTGATCACAGATATCTTCTCTGTAGTTACATCAACTAGCTCAGGTCCAAGAATTTCCTTCTCACCCACCTCGTACCAACAAACTGGCGATCTACACTTCCTGCCATAAAGAGCTTCATATGGAGCCATTCCAAGACTAGAATGGTAACTGTTATTATATGCAAACTCCATTAGGCTTAAGTGTTCTTCCCAGTTACCTCTAAACTGTAGCACGCATGCTCTCAGCATGTCGTCAAGGGTCTGAATGGTCCTCTCAGATTGACCATCTGTCTGTGGGTGAAACGCTGTACTGAACCTCAACCTTGTGCCCAACGCACGATGTAACTGATCCCAAAACCTGGATGTAAACTTTGGATCTCTGTCAGAAATAATGGAAACTGGAATCCCATGTAATCTGATTATCTCATCCACATAAACTTTGGCCAGCTTTGGAACGTCAAAGGTTGACTTGACAGGAAGAAAGTGAGCAGACTTAGTTAGTCTATCCACAATCACCCATATCGAGTCTGAACCCTTAGGTGTCCTGGGTAATCCTACCACAAAGTCCATCGTGATGTGTTCCCATTTCCATTCTGGTATAGGAAGCGACTGCAAAGTACCAGCAGGTTTCTGATGCTCAGCCTTAACCTGCTGACACACCCCGCACCTAGCCACGTATTCAGCCACATCCTTTTTCATACCAGACCACCAGTACAGCTCTTTGAGGTTCCTGTACATCTTTGTGTTACCTGGATGCATAGCATACATAGAAGTATGTGCTTCCTCAAGAATCTGCTCTTTCAGCTCACTGTTTCCAGGTACACACAACCTGTCGTGAAGATACAACACACCATCGTCAGAAAACCTGAACTCTGTTCTCTTACCTTCTGACATATCCTGCATGATTTGCCACAACTCATCATCACTCTGCTGTAATTCCTTAATCTGATTATAGAAAGTAGGTTTAACCTGCATCTGAGCAATCAACCCACTTTGTCTAGTCACATCCAAGTCTAAGTTCAACCTTCGCATATCTACAAGCAAGTCTCTTTTGAAACATGCCATAGAAAATGCATTTGCTGTTGAACTTGACTTTCTACTCAAATCATCAGCTACAACATTCGCCTTACCATGATGGTAATCGATTGTCACATCATAGTCTTTAATCAGCTCAAGCCATCTGCGCTGTCTCAAATTCAAATCTCTCTGAGTGAAGATATATTTTAGGCTCTTATGGTCTGTAAACACCTGACATGTCTCACCATACAAGTAGTGACACCATGTCTTAAGAGCATGAACTATAGCAGCTAATTCCAGATCATGAACAGGATAATTCTCTTCATTTTTCTTAAGCTGTCTAGATGTGTAAGCCACAACTTTGCCTTCTGGCATTAGTACACAGCCCAAACCTCTCCTGGAAGCATCACAGAACACTGTATAGCCTTTCTCTGCTTCAGGCAAAACCAACACTGGTGCTGAAGTCAGCCTTTTCTTCAAAATCTGAAAACTTCTCTCACAGTTATCAGACCAAACAAACGATACATCCTTCCTCGTCAAGCATGTCAAAGGTGATGCTAACGCACTAAAGTTCTGTATGAACCTTCTGTAATAACCTGCTAATCCCAAGAAACATCTGATCTCAGTAGGAGTCTTAGGTTGTTCCCACTGAAGTACAGAATCAACTTTCTTAGGGTCAACACTAACTCCACCTCTCGAGATAACATGTCCAAGAAATGCTACCTCGGCCAACCAGAACTCGCATTTGCTAAATTTAGCAAACAACTGGTGTTGTCTCAACAACTGCAACACTACTCTCAGGTGTTGCTCATGCTGTGCATCGTCTCTGGAGTAGATCAGAATATCATCTATAAAGACTACAATAAACTGATCTAGGAACGGTTTGAAAATCCGGTTCATCATATCCATAAAGGCTGTTGGGGCATTGGTCAACCCAAACGACATGACCAAAAACTCATAATGCCCATACCTGGTTCTGAAAGCTATTTTGGGAATATCATAAGCCTTTATTCTGAGCTGATGATATCCAGATCTCAAATCAATTTTAGAAAAGATCATCACTCTACGCAACTGATCAAACAGATCATCTATTCTCGGCAATGGATACTTGTTCTTTATAGTGATCTTGTTCAGTTGCCTGTAATCTATACAGAGACGCATGGTACCATCCTTTTTCTTAACAAACAGGACTGGAGCACCCCACGGTGAAAAACTGGGTCTAATGAAACCCTTATCTAGCAATTCCTGCAACTGCACTTTGAGTTCCTTCAACTCTGTAGGTGCCATCCTATAGGCTGGCAGTGCTACTGGATGACTACCTGGATATATCTGAATTTCAAAATCCAAGTCTCTGACAGGAGGTAGGCCTGGAAAATCTTCTGGAAAAACGTCAGAAAACTCACAAACCACGGGCACATCTTAAACACTGGTGGTGCTCTTCTCTACTCTGGTGTCCACCACATGAGAAAGGAACGCTTCACATCCTTTCTGTAACATCTTATCAGCTATTGCAGCTGATATTATGCACGTAGGCAGAACTTTCCTGTCTCCAGTAAAGATACAAGAAAATTCCCCTAGTTGAAAGGTAGCTTCCTTCTTCCAACAATCGAGTTGCACTCGATATGTTTCAAGACAATCCATACCCAAGATGACTTGAAAGGTATTTACATCCAGGGGTATGAGATTAGCAGCAAAGGTGAAACCTTCAAAAGATAACAAGCATCCGGGACAAGACTCGGATAAAACTGTTGGCCCGCCTAGTGGAACCCTCAACACTAACTCATCTGCCAACTCTTGAGTTAACAGATTAAGTTCACCAACTAAAGAACGTCGTATAAAAGAGTGAGTAGCTCCCTGATCTATCAAAACTGAAACTGGTATACTATTAAACAAAAGCATCTTGCCTGTAACAACTTGTGAAGAAATTATACCTTCCTGAGGTGTTAAAGAAAAGAAACGTGCTGAAGCTCTCCCTCTGCCACGCTGTCCTCTTTGACCACTTCTGCCACTAGACACTCCACCACCTCTAGAACCAGAAGCCACATAAGAACTCGGTCCTTCAGCTGGAGGTTGTCTCTGAACATCATAAAACTGAGACTGAGAAGCTTGTGATGCTGCTAGTTGAAGCTGAGGACAAAACTTCTTTATATGTCCTATCTGCCCACAATGAAAACACTCTACATAGTTTGAACCCTCACATTGCCCATGGTGGAACCTTCCACAAGCATTACATACTCGCATCTCCTGCCTCTGTGGACCAGTCACAGAAGTAGATGATCCAGATGGCTGCTCTCTAGACGCGCTACTCCATCTCCTTGGGTTGTATCCCCCTCTGCCTCTAGAAGTAGTGACATCCTCAGATCTCTGCCTGCCGAAACAACCAAAACCACGCCCAAGTTTAGAAAAGAAGCCTCTACCTCCACCTCGGTATCCACTACTGGATTGCCCTCTACTGAAGTCTGCAGATCTCTTCTTAGACTCAGGCACCTTGTCAGCATTCACAGATTCTTCAACCTGTCTAGCAGCCTCGACAAACTCACCAAAGTTCTCTCTGTTCCTCCTACTAGTAGCAGAAACTGTATGCCGAATCTCTGGCCTTAGTCCTTCCTGAAACCTTCTACATCTCTCTATGTTATCGGGAACAAGCTGTGGACAGAAGTTAGCTAACCGTGTGAAAAGTGCTTCATACTCTGTAACTGTCATGTTCCCCTGCTTGATATTCTGTAACTGCCTGATTTTCTCATTAAGAAAAGTGGGTGGATAGAATTTGAGATGAAACTCCTCAGAGAAATCCTGCCAGGAAAGCTCTGTACCTCTCCTCTTTTCCTCCACACCACGCCACCACAACTCTGCATCGCCTGTCAAAAGGTAGACTGCATGATTAATCTTCTTCTCTTCAGGAAGCTCCATCAGGCGAAAGACCTTCTCTATCTGTCTAAACCATTCATCAGCCTCTGCTGGATCTGTAGTGCCACTAAACTCCGTGCCACCAAGCTTCTTTACAAGCTCATAAGATCGCATCAGATCTTTACTACTGGTAGAAGAAGATTCTCGCCTATCAGCCTTGTACTTTTCTTTGGTTTCCAGAAACATCCTGTACATCCGGGATGCTTCATCCACGTGGTCACCACCACCTGGACCCAAGTACAAAGGATCAGGGCCAACATGGCTCTCGGCCTGATCATCGCGATCAAAGCCTCTTCCTGCCATCTGCAATGATATAACAGAATATTTCCTGTTAGAAAACTACAGATAGAAGAAAGACACCTAAACCTTAATCCTATTGGTCTCTTATCGTCCCCTGACTTGGACTCTGAGTAACTATGTACTCAACCTAGGCTCTGATACCAAGAGTTGTCACACCCCAATTTCACTTTAGCCACAAACCACGAAATTAGGGCACGACAGGTGGGATTAACACATAACCAACCATTCATCACTTTTTAAAACAATTCAAGGCATTTAGATGATAACCAAGTTTAAACTGTAAACAGAAAACTGAGCAAACTGTAGGAACTTTTCTTATCTAACTGATTAAAGATACAAGCAAGGTCTACAGCATAATACATTGATTAACATAAAGAAAGCATAACATTAATTTACATCTTTGTACACATTCTCTCTCTCACTCACACCTTGTCCCGAAGATCGAGGGGAAAGGACTAAGAGACCTCTATCTAGACTAACAACAAACCTTCTATCGACTAAGCGTTAGGGTGAAACGATCCTTCTGATTCCTGATGCTGATGGTGACCTGAAAATGTTTTGAGTAGAGGTATGAGCCTACTCGCTCAGTGAATAACATTTCACTTAGCTATCATTAAACAACTCGTCAGGTTTATAAACTGAAATAAACAAATATACAGTTCAAGCAGGGCAGTTCTATTAGCATAGCAAATATACAGACAATAACCACACTTCTAAGCATTAATAGGTATTTCAGGTAAATACACAGTTATATAAATTTACTGTGAACCTACTCGATTATTTATCCATTTTATTATTATGCCCTAAATATATACAGTGTACTCTGCATATAAAGATCCGCAGCAAGTTCATGCTACGGTCCCACCGTACAAGACTTAGCGACACACCCGGGAAATGCTAAGTCTGACTGCTGTCCTGGTCTGCACAGGACTCTCAGGCACTCAAGGGCCTCACTGTACTCTCAGGCGCTCAAGGGCCTCACCGCAGGTCCTAGGCACTCAGGGGCCTCTCTACAGTATTCTAGTACTCTAGACTCCTCCTCTAACCTGAGCACACAGGCGGAGAGTCTCACAGGGTTACCTTCGTGACACAAGCACGAATGGTGTTCGATAACCAAGTTTTCCTTTTCCCAGTGCCATCGTGACACACGCACGATTGTTGTTAGACACTACCTCTCTTTCCTCGTTTGTCTGTGACACAGGCACGGATGATGTTGCAACACGAGTTTCACCCCTAAGTTGTAGATACCTCTTAGGGGTTCTACGGTGTTAGGGCACCTAGGTCTATTAATTAAATAACAGATAAACAATTAAACAGGAATATCGCATTACAACTGTTAAACATAGAATTTCCTCTTTCTCATCATTCTGATTACACATTTCAAGTTCCAATGAACTTATCCCACTAAAATGTACATGCTACACTGTTTAAAGGTCATATCAACTGATACTGAAGCAAATAAGTACTTAAAATGAGTTAAATAATGATTTCTAAATGAACTGCTACTCACCCACTTTGGTGTGCTCGTATACACCGAAAAACGTCCACAAACACGCCTAATTCTGCCCTTTACAGCAGCGTGCACACCGTGCACCTAGGCTGCACGCCGTGCACCTTCAGTGCACTTCTGATCTACTTTTCTGCACCTTTGCACGCCGTGCAAACTGATTTGCACGCCGTGCAAACTGATTTGCATGCCGTGCACCTGGGCTGAAACTCGTTCTGCTATCTGTAACTTTGCACGCCGTGCAATCTGACTTTGCACGCCGTGCACCTGCGCAGAAACGGAAATCCCCTATATTAGCTTTCTGTAATGTTGCACGCCGTGTAAAACAGATTTGCACGCCGTGCAACCTGCGCAGGGGCGGAAATTGCAGAAATAAAAGAGGAGATTGGGGTCGATTTGGTGGACGATTCTTACCCGAATCACTCCTATAGCTTCGGAATGTCCTAGCAAGAAGTTGGCAAGAAGAAAGAACGGAGGGGAAAGCACCGTTCGCTCCCTAGACCATCTCCATGGTCGTCTTCTTCATGGATGCAGGAGGAAGAAGAAGGTGAAGAAGAAGAAGATGATGCAGCCAGTTGGTTTGGCTGGAGAAGATGAAGAAATCGAAGAAGAACGGAGAAGGAAGGAGCTTGGTTGCCTAGCTTCTCCTCCAGCTTGCTCTCTCTCTCTTTCTCCTTCTCTGTTTTTCCCAAGCGGCAACCGAAGGAAATGAACTATCGTTCATTCCAAAGTCGGTTAACCGAGTTAAAAGGGGAAAACTGAAGGAAAGGATAAGGAAGGGCGCCCAGGGGGCCGGATGCAAATTGCCCAGAAACTTTCCGAAATTACACATTGGTCCCTGCACACTAAAAAGCTTATATCTTTTCACTCGTAGGTCGGTTTCGCATGATTTCTTCGGCAACGGATTAAGCACAAACTTGTCCTCAACCTCAGGACAAGAAAACAAGCTAAGGATACATTAACACTAGCTCAAAGCTCAAAACAATATTAACAAAAGCAAGTACTCATCTCAACATAACTAGTTCAATTATGCACTAACCAAGGTACTTACTGGTAAAATGAAATGTGGGTCATAACAATTTATAATAGTAACTCATCATTTATCTCTTAAATCCATGGTATAATTTCATTTTCTCAATTATATTGTTATGCTTGATCACCATAATAATAATCTAATGCTCTTAATTACTTTGAAAGAAGAATTAATGGTTGAAAAGAGATGAAATTCACGTTAATTGACAAATCCCTTGAACAAGGTGGTGTAAGGTTAATGGTGGATACTGAGAGATCATTTTTAATGCACCTAGTTTAGAGTATAGGTTACTACGACAGTGGAACTGACCTAGACATAGGTAGTGAATTGTACCACGACAGTGGGCAATTCTGATTTCAGGACACTACCCAGATAGAGAGATAAATCAGAATGACTACATAAAATTTAATACAATGAAAACCCGCGGTGAAACTGCAATCCTAAAGATCTCATCTTGAATTGATTAAAATAAACATTTAATCGATCACTTTGCTTTGTTTTATTTCATTTTCTTTTAATTTTACAACAACTTCCAACTATTTAATCGGTCTAGCTGATTGCGAGTAGTTAGTAGTAGTCTCTGATAATTCATGTGTCCCTGAGTTCGACTCGAGCCTCACAAAGGCCAATATTACATTGACGCGTACACTTGCGTTTCTATGCACGTAAAAAGCGTGTTAAGTTTTTGGCGCCGTTGTCGGGGACACGGAAATTGTCGGCACTACGAGTGCTGCAAGCGGCCACTCTAGGACACTTTTTTTTAGTTTGAAATCATTTCCAGAATTCATAGCTTATTCATTTTCGCATCTTGTAGTTGTCTAGCACGATACTGAACTTAATTTACCATTTTACAGGTATTGTGCATGGTGCAGACGCGTAGTACCGACTACACACAACAGGCACCAGAGGTTCCACTGACGGGACCTGACGATGAGGAAGGCCACAATCAAGACCATTAGAAGAAACATATTCAGAATCCAAACAAGAAGAAATGGCAGAGGAACAAACAATATAGGAGAAGATCAAGGTTTCTTCTTCATCTGCTTCAACGGGGCCGATCAAGAAGCAGGCGATCAATATTCTGGCATACAAGATTGATCCTGCGTTAATCAACTTGGTGAAGTCGAATGAATTCCATGGGCTCAAGAATGAAGACCCAGTCATGCATATAAGCCAATTTGTGGAAAATTGTGACATGATAAAAATTGACATATTTCCACAAGAGAAGCTTTAGTTGAAGTTGTTCCCGAGTTATCTAGCAGGGAATGCACGAGAGTGGTTGCACAACCTGGACGATGAATATGTGGAATCTTGGAACCACATGGTAGAGGTTTTCTTTGAAGGGTTCTTCCCACCCGAGAAGACCAATGACATGATCAGGAAGATCCATAACTTCACTCAGAAGGCAGGAGAGACCTACTCTGAGACCTGAGAAAGGTTTCAGATCATGCTTAGGCGGTGCCCGCATCATGGGCTTGACAAGGAGACACAGGTCTAGATCTTCTATTTTGCTCTCTCCGAGCATGATAGAAGTAACCTCGATTCAGCAGGCTCAGGATTCTTTTTGAACAACACAGACACGAGGTGTTGGGAAATCCTTAAGAACATGGTCAAGAAGCAATCGTGGGGCGACAGGGACGCTGTTGAGCATGTTCGAGTAGCAGGGGAGTCAAAAGCAATCAAGGAGCTGAATGAGAAGATGGACCTTCTCGCGAAGAAACTACTTGCAAAAGAGGATACTGAATCCGAGGACGAGGCACAAGTCAAATTCATGAGACAGCAGCAAGGCTACAGAAATAATGATTACTCATGGAGGAAGTATAAGAAGTTTTCCTGGAAGGATCCAAACAATTTCTTGCAGGATCTAGATGCAAAACCCCAACCAGTAGCGGAGGACAAGAGTAGAGAGTTGCTCAACCAAGTGATAAAGCAAAATCAAGAATTAATGACTACTTTTGGCCAGCAGATAAAGCAACATGGGGAATTTATGAACCAGTTCGGGCAGACACTGCAGAGCCATGGGGCTCAGATGAGGACAATAGAGACGTCCATGGTGCAAATGGCAGCCGAGATAGCCAATCTAAAAAATCCGACGCACCAAGGTTTTCCGGGTAAGATGAATATTCCAAGAAGAAACCAACAGGCGAAGGCCATCTTGCTAAGGAGTGGCAAGAAGCTGTTAAACCCCAGAGCCGATGAACCAAACAAAACCCAAGCAGAAATTGAAGGTGAGGCCACTGAGGAGCTGCCCATACCAGTCACAAAACCAGTTGTGGATATAGCAGTGGATGCTACTGAAGACCCTATTGCAGATGAGGAGGAGACATAGAAAAGGACACCTTATGTGCCACCTCATCAAAGGGCACTGGCTATCTCGGTCCCATATCCGAACAATGCAAAGGCAAGGAAAGTGGATGCCCAGTTTAAAAAGTTTCTAGACAGTTTCAGAAGGCTTTCAGTCAACATCCCATTATTGGAAGCAATTGAGCAAATCCCTTCTTACGACAAATTTCTAACAGACATCATTACCAAGAAGAGGAAAATCCCAGACACGGAGGTTGTAGTTCTTAAGGAGCAGGTGAGTGCCTTCATCATGGGCACATTGCCACCAAAGAGGCAGGATCCAGGCTGCTTCAACATCTCATGTTACATTGGGAAAGTGAAGTTTGGTGATGCATTATGTGACTCCGGGGCAAGCATAAACTTGATTCCCCTCTCTACATTCAAGAAGTTGGGATTAAAAGAGTCACGACCGAGCAACATGACAATCCAATTGGCAGACAATTCTGTGGTGAAGCCATACGGTATTTGTGAAGACGTGCAAGTGAAAGTAGATCGATTTGTATTTCCAGCAGATTTTATCGTCATAGAGATGCAAGATGAACAAGGCAATGAGTTACTACTTGGACGACCCTTCCAAGCTACAACTGACATGATACTTGAGATGGGGAGAGGTCGTTTGACCTTGGGTATAGCCGATGATCGGTTCGAGATGGTCATGCCTTCCAGCACCACGTCATCTAAAGCTAAAGAGCAATGCCACATGGTAAAGCATTTTGATCACAATATCTCACTCTGTCTAGGGAAGCCATTTTTAGATATGGCTCATGTAATGACCAAGGTGGAAAAAGGGACATTGGCTGTAGACATCCTGGAGCAGACCAAGGTGGTATCCCTTAGCAAGGCTGTAGGTTTTCCGAATGATGAGGAGGAGGACATTCCTCCCTCTACTGAAGATGAGGCTATAGCAAATTCGGTTTTTGACATACATCCAGAATTACCACTTGAAGCCTGCTTAGTTAATATCACACATGATTGGATGAGAAGCAAGTCACTGTAGGACTGTGCCAGGATGCTTCAGATGTTGTCGTGCTTCTATGCGAGGTACTATGAAGACTTAGGCGAACTCCCACCACCACTTCAATCATCCTTAATCAGCCCGCCAGAATTGGAGTTGAAGCCGTTGCCACCGCACCTGAAGTACGCATTTCTGGCTGAGGAAGAAAAGCTCCCTATGATTATATCGGCCTATCTAAGTGTCGAGGAGGAGGACCAGCTGCTTATTGTGTTGAAGAACCACCGAGGAGCATTCAGGTGGTCGGTTGCATACATCAAGGGAATCTCCCCTACTTTGTGCCAACACAAGATTCGGCTCGAGGAGAGAGCCAAGCTGGTGATTCAGCCGCAACGTCGACTAAATCCAAGCATGATGGAGGTTGTTAAGAAGGAGGTGATTAAGCTTCTTTCTGCAGGTATCATTTATGCTATTTCTGACTCGACGTGGGTGAGTCCTACGCAGGTAGTCCCTAAAAAGGGGGGAATCATTGTTACCCATAATCTTTTAAATGAACCTGTCACCACCCTCTTGGTAACCGGGTGGCGTGCTTGCATAGATTACCGTTGATTGAATGCCTCTACGCTAAAGGATCACTTTCCTCTTCCGTTTATTGATCAAATTTTAGAGCGCTTAGCCAGCCGATCACATTTTTGTTTTCTGGATGGTTATTCAGGGTACAATCAGATTTTGATTGATCCTAAGGACCAAGAGAAGTCCACCTTCACTTGTCCTTATGGAACGTTTGCGTACCGCCGTATGCCTTTTGGGTTATGTAAAGCACCGGCGACCTTTCAGCGTTGTATGCTAGCCATTTTTTCTGATATGGTAGAACGATGTCTAGAGGTTTTTATGGATGATTTCTCTGTTTATGGTGCATCCTTTGATGAGTGCCTATACAATCTGGATAAGGTCTTGCAACGTTGTGAGGACACACATTTGGTCCTCATTTGGGAGAAATACCACATGATGGTGAGTGAAGTAATAGTGCTAGGACATAAAGTGTCTAGCAAAGGTTTGGAGGTAGACCTGGTAAAAATTGAAGTGATTTCCAAATTGCCCCCACCGAATTCGATAAAAGGGGTACAGAGTTTCTTAGGTCACGCTGGTTTCTATCGTCGTTTTATAAAAGATTTTTCTAAAATTGCCAAACCTTTATCTGAGCTTTTAGAAAAAGATACTATTTTTGACTTTAATGAAAAATGTCTACATGCATTCAACATGCTTAAGGAAAAATTGATTTCCGTACCGGTTGTGCAAATACCGGATTGGACCAAGCCGTTTGAACTAATGTGTGATGCATCCAATTTTGCGGTTGGGGCAATGTTGGGACAGCGGGTGGACAATAAACCCGCTGTGATTTTTTATGCATCTAAAACTTTGAATGACGCCTAACTCAATTACACGACTACTTAGAAAGAATTGCTTGCGGTTGTTTTCGCTTTTGAAAAATTTCGGCAATATCTAGTTGGATCGAAAGTCGTGGTTTGGACGGACCACGCCGCCATTAAGTATTTGATGGAGAAAAAGGATGCCGAACCTAGATTGATTAGGTGGATCTTACTTTTATAGGAAATTTGATATTGAAATCAAAGACAAGGTGGGAATTGAAAATGTGGTCGCTGACCATTTGTCTAGGTTAGAGAGGGTAGATGAAAAGGATTTACACATACCCATTACTGAGACATTTCTGGATGAACAACTTTTGAAAGTGAAAACGAAAGACCCGTGGTTTTTTTATATTATGAACTATCTTGGCTGCAAAATCATCTCGGATGATTGGACGTATCAAGAACAGAAGAAATTTTTCCATTCTTTACGATATTATTTCTGGGATGACCCTATTCTCTTGAAGCAATGCAGGGATGGTGTTTTACGCTGGTGTGTACCTGAGGTGGGATACGAGAGTGTTCTTCATCATTACCATACACTATCGATGGGCGGACACCATGCATGCTCTCGTACTGCAGCCAAAGTACTGGAAAATGCCTTATTCTGGCCTACCTTGTTTAGGGATGCTTATGAGTTTGTGTGGCAATGTGATTCCTGCCAAAGGGCGGGTAACATTTTGAAAAGACAAGAGATGCCCCTTAATGTATTCCAGGAGGTTGAGGTATTTGACTTATGGGGTATAGATTTTATGGGACCCTTTGTGTCCTCAAATTCTAATTTGTATATTCTTTTGGCTGTTGATTATGTGTCGAAGTGGGTAGAGGTAATACCCACAAGGACTAATGATTCCGCTATAGTGTGCATGTTTGTTAAGGAATATATTTTCTGTAGGTTTGGTGTACCAAGAATGATCATAAGTGATGGGGGTACACACTTCCGGAATCAAAAGTTCGCGGCACTGTTGAGAAAGTATGGGGTCAAACATAACATTGGTACCCCGTACCACCCGCAAACTCAAGGACAAGTGGAGGTCTCCAATCGGGAGATTAAGAAGATATAGGAGCGTATTGTGGCTTCCACGAGGAAGAATTGGAGTACTCTACTACCGGATGCATTGTGGGCATACATGATGGCGTACAAGACACCTATAGGCACTACGCCTTTTAGGTTGGCTTATGGTCGGGCCTGTCACTTACCGGTGGAATTAGAGCATAAAGTACATTGGGCGCTGAGGAAGCTAAATTTGAGTTATGATGAAGCGGGAAAGAAGAGGTTACTTGAACTCAATGAACTTGATGAGCTGTGAATGAATGCATATGAAAGCTCTCAGATATACAAGAAGCGCACAAATTTGATTCACAATCGCCATATTCAGATGTGTGTCTTCAAGAAAGGAGATCATGTGCTTTTGTTCAACTCTAGGCTGAAGATGCATCCCGGGAAACTGAAATCCCGATGGAGTGGACCATTCACAGTAGAGGAGGTCAGACCACATGGCGCAATTATGGTGCGTGATGGCGAGACCACATTTCTGGTCAATGGGCAAAGGTTGAAATTGTATTTTGGTGAAGATTACACAAGGAAAGTGAATGAGGTCAAACTCATTGCACTTCCAGATGCTTGAGGAGCTTCATGTCGTCTAGCCTAAGATGTTAAATAAGAGCGCTTGTTGGGAGGCAACCCAGCCATCGATACTTTAGTTTAGTTTCTTTCACATTCGTAGTTTGATTTGTTTTGACTTTGTCTTTAGTGTAAAAAAGATACCGTGATCGTTTTCTCATTGTGCAGGACTGAGGCAGAGTCGATACCATTGACCCTTGTGTCGATGGTATCGACCGGGGTATAGGTTGGTGACTGCAGAAATTGCACTACGTCGATACCATCGATGGCCTCGATGATGGTATCGACATACCAACAGGATGATCGCAAGCAGAGGTCGATAGTATCGAAATGGGTGTCGATGCTCGCGAGATCTCTGGAGATATTCAGAAGAAATCGTCTCAGCCAAGTCGATACCATCGACCCAGTTACAAAAAGAAGGCGGCGGCCGGCCTCGCGAGGGAGTTGCCCTAATCAAAAGTCAATACTATCGACTTGCATCGATAGTATCGACGCGACACATCACCGATCCGTGAGAGGAGATCAACGGCGATCGTTGCAACTAGATAGTCGATCCGGGGGACGGGTCGATACCATCGACACCTGTCGATAGTATCGACACGTCAGTGATCCGGGCCCCGCAAATCCAGCCATCGACGACCGTCGATACCAGTGGCAGTACAGATTGTGCTATGCGTGTCGATACCATCGACCCGCGTCGATGGTATCGACGGGTACACAGCAGTCGGCGTCAGTTATATAAGGGAGGGCTTGTCGTCATATGACGTCACACCTTCAATGAGTTCTTCCTCTACTTGTGCCGAGCATCTTCCAGAGAAATTTGAGCCCGACGACGAGCATCCAGGAGCACGTTCTTCATCAAGCGGAGATTTCCTTCTCCGATCTTCACTGAGCTCTTTCTCGACTTCTCCTTCTTCCACAACCATGGTGCATGTTGTCGGTGTGTCTTCTTCATGCGCCAACCCGATGGACATCCTAAAGTTTGTGCCTCCACCGAATGCATCAGTTTCATGCCCGTGGATTGTTCATCCATCCGCAGAGGTCAAGAAGATCTACAAGGAGATCATGAAGAGGAAAATTGATCCGACCCACTATGTTGAGAGAGAGAGATGATCTGCAACTTGGGGTTCGATGCAAATCTGGCCTACGTTCTAAAAGGGCAGGTGAGACACACGAGCAGGACGCCCGATGAGCTGGAATACCATGCTGATGGCCAGCCGTTCTTCAATGAATGGCCCACTTACAAGGAGCTGGTGGCAGAGTTCATGGCATCGTTGGACGTCTGTGTCGTGCCAAAAGACATCATCGCCACAGATCGTGAGTGGATCAAGGGCTGTGTGTCTTTCCGGCTGTACAATAATGACTACAATCTCACACTCTGTCAGTTCAATGAGATCTACAACTGGAATCATGGGCGGACTGACTACCGATGGCCAAACAACCGGACCGACTACGACGCCATCTTCGCTGAGCTTGTGACGGTGCCACCGGGCAAATCTGTGAGCTACCACAATGCAGCGGTAGCAGACTTCGAGCATCCGTTCGTGCGGATTCTTCATCGGATGTTGTGTTCCAACCTATTTGCTAGGGGTGATCTGTCTCTTAGCAAATTCCAGGAGATGGACTTATTTTTCTTGCATAAGTTACTGAAGCGTCAAGAGTGTAACTGGGGAGCTTTCTTTCTATAGCGAGTGTTGGTGGTAAAGTGGAGTATGCAGAAGGCTCCAATTCACTTTGGAGGACTCATCACTCCACTGGCATACTACCTTGGGATGAACTTCTCAACATTGACTCCGCTCTCCAACAGAAGCAAGGTCAATTTGCAACATCTTCACCGATCAAACCTTATCTTGATTCGGGATGGTTTACCTTATCCTCATTGCCATGTAAACCACGCATACCAAGAATGTTTGCTTCCCGATCCTGTCTTCCATATCGAGGGTGCTCAACATTTCCGATGGCCCATCATAGCCATTGTTGACTCTGATGAAGTCGGCGACGACGACAACAATAATGACGACGAGGATGAAGAGGAAGAGGAGGCCTACACTCCTCTTCGGGCACGAGTGGCACCTAGGAAGCGTCCTCGCATGCATCTGGGTGTGTCTTCATCTTCGCAGCTGCCGCTACCACCACCACCCTCGCAGCCAAGCGAGGATGTCTATTCGATGCAAGGAATGTATGCTATGCTGCAAGATATACAGCAGACGTAGCAACATCACACTGCGGTGTATACCAGTGTTCAGGAGACTACGAATCGGTTACTTGACAATCATAGGGCTATCTTTGAGAATGAGCGCCTCCTCCTCAACAACCAACAGCAGATTCATGACAGGTTGCATAGGATGGAGATGCAGCAGCAGCCCTTCTATGATCACTACTGGAGCCAGAACTACTTTGGGGGGTATCCACAACCTCCACCCATGCCCCAGTATGATCCTACCTTTCAGGGGGAGTACCCATCCTGGGACCCCACGGCCCCACAGTACCCGCTTCTGACAGAAGAGTAAATCGGTATCTCTGTTCCAACCTTTAAGATTGTTTTTTACTATGAGGCCATAGTCGAATTCAAGCTTAGGGGGGAGTTGGAACAACTCTATCTTTTATTTTCTCAGTTTTTTGTTTTATTTTGTTTGTTCTTGTCATTTATTTCTTGCAATCTTAGTTTGTTTGTAGGATCCACATTCTATCTAGTGTAATTGTGGATGTCTTAAGTCATGAGTCATCTCATTTTCTTGTACATGGGTTAAGGGATAATTAAAAATTTGAGTGTTCGCAAGCTTGTGTTGTTCAACTTTGAGCACATAACTTAAGAAAATGATTGGTTTTGTCAACTTTAAAATAGAAAATCACAATTGTACATTCCTCATGATTCATGAAAAGTGGACGGATTTGGTTGTGTGAGCCTAAACTGACCAAATGATAATGAGATTCTAATTTGAAGTAAGAGAGAGAAATCTCTTAACTACTACACAGGTCAGTAAGGAGGGACACATAATAATTTTCAAAGGTTCATTCAATTAGTCTTGTGATCTTTCCACCTCATTGTTTTTCACAATCCACCATAAGAATTGGAAGTACAATACGGTTTTAATCTTTTTGATTGCATCTCATGTAGATAGGTCTTGCATTGCAACCACTTTCACATGTTTTGCAAGAAAATAAAAAAATTAGAATAGTTATACATGCACATTATCCTCAGGTGCGTGTCATTCAGTTGCATTCATAATTTTTATGCATAGAGTACATCATGTATCTTATTTCTTCTTTAAAGGTGATTAACTTGTTCCATACCTTCTAAATAATTCAAATATTTGAGCTATGCAGAAAAAGTGAGCCCAACAAATTATTCATTGTCAGTTGTGGATATAAGGGCCTGAAAAAAATAAGAGAAAGAAAAAAAAAGTTTTTAAGAAGCAATTAGAATAAGGAGAATGGAACATAATCTCACCTGTATTTTAAGATAAGTAAATGATGTAGCTCAGTTAGATATTCCATCTCATTTTGAGATGGGATGTTAGTGCATGAATCATTCCACCCAATCTTAGGCATCAGGGCATGTTTATGTGCAAATGCATCATTTAGGGCATTTTTGTTCTATGCATGTTGAAACCGTGTAATGCTTTCAATTCTTCCATTAGCCACCCATTCCATCCACCCATTGCTCTAATTGGTAGGCCACCATGATTTTCTCCTCACTTGTGAATATCAGGAGAGTTGTTTCCATTTAGATGGTAGTTAGGGCGAGCAACGTAGTATAGGAGATCACAAGATGCACCGAGTCTGGACCAACGAATTTTATTATGTTAACTGCCTTATGTGATAGTGTTCTTCAGTTTTCAGGTAGATATCTTTTATGGATGATTACTGTCGCCTTTAGGGTAATTATCATTTTGTGGTTAGTGAGGGCCGGAATGTGAATGTCCAGTGGGGATCATATGGGATGTTTGTTGTGATGAATTGTTCTGTAGTTGACTCTGGCAATTATATTCTAAGGTTTAGTTGCTCGAGGGAAAGCAATGTTCAAGCTTAGGGGAGTCTGATGCGATGATTTTGAGTCACATTTATAGATTTGTTTTATTTGTGTTTTATGCATTTATTAGTCATTTTGGTGGTTAATGTTGCATAATTCATCTACTTTGGTCTATGATCTTTCTCTATGTCAAATCTGCCTTATTTCAGTATTTTGAGCATAAATTATTACAAGAATATGTTTTGTTTTGGATTATGTGGTTTTGTGTTGCAATTTTAGGAAAAACAAGTATTTGTTGTTGTCGATACCATCAAAAGTGGTCGATACCATCGACACTACCACAGGCAGCCAGCCGCAAGGAGCAGCAAAATCTCGATACTAACGACAGGAGAGTCGATGGTATTGAGATACCATCAGGTTGCTGGAGAAAAGAGAGTCGATACTATCGACACAAAAGTCGATACCATCGACTGGTGGAGCTACAACAACACAAAAAGACAAAACCATCGCTATAGGTTTGTCAATACCATCGACCCGCGTCGATGGTATTGAGATAGCATGAGGTGCGGCAATAAAGGGAAAAAAGACTAGCTGATACCGCGCAGGGT
This sequence comes from Alisma plantago-aquatica, assembly GCA_963693085.1. NCBI lineage: Eukaryota > Viridiplantae > Streptophyta > Magnoliopsida > Alismatales > Alismataceae > Alisma > Alisma plantago-aquatica. Next base: position 1,023,844,956 of record OY856410.1, read on the forward strand.
CGATACCATCGACTCGCGTCGATGGTATCGACACCGTCAGATACATGTTTGCTTCAGATTGATCTAAATTCGACGGTTGTGGTAATTTGGTGACCTAATTCGGAGATTATACCTAATGACGGAGGCCAAGAGCAATCTATCACGTCATTAGCCACTGCACACATCCCGAGAAGGTGTGGAGAGAAGAGCGGAGCCCAGAAGCACGCCCCAGCCGATCCGGATGTCGAAGAAGACGATTTGCACCATCGAAAGGCGGGAGAACGCGTATTCTATGCCAAGGAGCGATTGGATCTTCTCCGTTCTGGGGTTTCACCACTCAATCACATTTTTCTCATGTTTCCCCTTTTCTCTACCATGTTTTACTTTGAGATGAACATGCAGGGCTAATCCCCTTTGTCTTTAGGACCGGGAGTAGCCCGGGAATTCATTGTATGACAATTTTATAATAGTAATTCATCATTTATCTCTTAAATCTGTGGTATAATTTCATTTTCTCAATTATATTGTTATGCTTGATCACCATAATAATAATCTAATGCCCTTAATTACTTTGAAAGAAGAATTAATGGTTGAAAAGAGACGAATTACACATTAATTGACAAATCCCTTGAACAAGGTGGTGTAAGGTTAATGGTGGATACTGAGAGATCATTTTTAATGCACCTAGTTTAGGGTATAGGTTACTACGACGGTGGAACCGACCTAGACATAGGTAGTGAATTGTACCATGACAGTGGGCAATTTTGATTTCAGGCCACTACCCGGATAGAGAGATAAATCTGAATGACTACATAAAATTTAATACAATGAAAACCCGCGGTGAAACCGCAATCCTAAAGATCTCATCTTGAATTGATTAAACTAAACATTTAATCGATCGCTTTGCTTTGTTTTATTTCATTTTCTTTTAATTTTACAACAACTTCCAACTATTTAATCGGTCTAGATGATTGCTAGTAGTTAGTAGTAGTCTCTGATAATTCACGTGTCCCTGAGTTCGACTCGGGCCTCACAAAGGCCTATATTATATTGACACGTACACTTGCGTTTCTACGCACGTAAAAAGCGTGTTAGCTGCACGGCCGTGATGCTCTATGCTTGACTTGGAGTTGAGTTGCAAGTGAACTAGCATGGCCATTTTGTTAGTTCCTAACTTAAGGATGAGTCCATAATATTGGCAGTGGTTGTATATTCTAAGTGAGTGACTAATGACCACTACCTTACATGATAAATGTGATGAAATGGTGCATAAAGTATTAGTATGGGTAATACCCTAATATAAGCTAAGTATATGAACTCAAGTAAGATAAAGGTGTTGAGGGAAGTGATACATCAAGATATGATAGATATCACATCCAACACCCCAATACTGGTATACCTTGATGTATTTTAAGTCCAATATAATTGGATGAATGACACATGAGATGTGTCATATAAATGGTTACATTGAGATGTAATGTACTCTGTTGAATATAGGCTAACATGCCTTAATAAAAGGTTAATCCAAACTTATAAACTATGATGTAATCATATTCTGGAAAAGAGGAGAGAGAAACTCAAGCTATGTGTTGATAATTCATTTAGTGATGAATGATGAGAATAAAGAGTATAATTGAATACTTATGATTATTCATATTGATTCCTTTCTATGTGAACCCTGATACAGAGTAATTCTATGTGAAGCTTTAATACAAGTCAATGCTATGAGATCCCTAATACAAGGTAATGCTTTGTGAAATCCTATGACAAGTTAATGCTATGTGAACTCTAATACATGGTATTACTATGTGAAATTCTAATACAGGGTAATCCTAGGTGAAGCTCAAATACAGACTAATGGGTTATGAATGTAACAAGATAACCCTCATTTTGCATGACATTGATATGTAATTGTGTCATGATTACTAGTCATGCAGAAATGTTGAGAAGATGAGCATAGCCAGGTATGGGTTATGATGCTTTATTATTGAGAATGTTTTATAGGCTTTCTAAGCCTTCATATGCTTTGTGTAGTAAGAATCATTGAGCTTTGTGTACTATGTGCAATACATGATGTAGCAAGAATCATGATGTTCTTGGTCAAATGATATGCAGGTATTAAGTTACCTAATAAGTGTTAACAACTGTTCTATGATGAGATAAGGGTTCAAATCATCTGATTCTGTAATTATGATGATGAACCTGTTAAGAGGTGGAAATGTACTTGATGAGTTGAGGGATTAAGATCCCAACACTTTGTGAAAAGAGTATGGCTACATGCCATGACTCCATAATGACAATGCCAGGCTTTAGATATATGATCTAAGTCTGAAGAGAGTTAATGCTATGGTAATGATTCTGTAGTGAATAAATGTTATACATGTTCTTCATATTCCTTAATGGATAAGTGACATGTTTCTCTTTCAAGTTAGAGTTGCAATGTTTTAGATAAGAATAATATTCTAATCAGTTAGACATTGAATTATATGTTGTCAATCAAATATGATTCCTATGTGCATATTTATCTTCTTAAGCTGCAATAATAATGTTTTTGGCAGAGAGTTATATCTCTCGCTGGGGCAATTTACAATTGGCTCACCCCCGTGGGAACTACATTTTTAGGTGGACATGGATGAGGAGGCAGAAATCCTTCAGTAGGTGAAGGACAACAACAGCAACAGCAGGGACAATAGTGAAGTCTCAGGTGGAGACGCTGGTTGTTATGCCTTGTATAGATGAAAATAGAGTCCTATGTGTTTTCTATGTACTCTCAGGTCCTCAGAGTAGTAGTTAGTCATTTTGAGATTTTGGCTCAGTGCCTCGAGATTTTCATATTGCCTGTCTTTAGTCTAACAGGGCAGCTGATACTTGTAACTCACAGAAAGAGATGATACCAGTTATGTACTTTTGAAAAACAGAATGTAAATGTGTTACTTTTGTTCTATGTGAGAAAGTTTTTACTTGATGGATCTTTTGATAAAAAGGTTTTAATTTTTTAGTGATTTTTGGTAATTCGCTGCTTAGTGAAAGCTTCCGCATTAGTTAATTATGTTTTCATGAGTTGTATGCCACAATTAAGTGGTATCAGAGCTCTAGGTTCGCTGAGTCTACAGAGACATAGGACTAAGGTTGTAGCGTTTGTTCTAAGTGTCTTCCAGTTTATCTGATAGTATCTTCTGCTCACATAAGAGGAGAAGAACTTGAAGATGTCTGGACCACATGAAGAACATGATACGGAGGGCAGCACTACTGCACTAGGAGGAGGTGCAAGAGACCATAATAGAGAGGAGCCCATACCTGAACAGCCCTAGTTCAATCAAGCAGACATGGGGAACCCAGCCCTTCAAGCCATATTTGGGCAGTTTATAACTGCCATGACTCACATGACTGATAGGATGCAAATACCTGCACCTAGGACACCAGCTCATCATGAGGGCTAAGGATCCAGCAAGACTTTTGAGAGACTTCTCCGGGTTGGGGCCATAGATTATGTTGGTACATCTGATCCAGCAGATGCTGATTTGTGGCTGACATAACTGGAAAAGGCTTTCAAGGTTCTTGATATCCCTAAAGCTGAAAAGGTAAGACATGTTGTGTACCTCCTAAAGGGAGTGTTGGTCATTGGTGGATGATAGAGGAAGATAAGAGACCAGGTGAAGAAATTGGATGGGAGGTATTCCGATGAGAATTTGTCAGTAGATACTTCCCTAAGACGTATCTAGATGAGAAGATTTCTCAATTTGAGAGGATCAAATAAGGACAGATGAACATTAGCGAGTATGAAGCTAAGTTCATGGAGTTGTTGCGGTTTTGTCCGCAAATGGCAGTTAATGATGAGGAAAGAATTCGGCATTTTGAGAAGGGGTTGAACGATGAACTGAACACTCATGTGTCTACTTTAGAGAATAGGGAGAGGTTTTCCACCTTTGTGGAATCAGTAAGGAGGATAGAGAGGTCTGAAATCGAGAAACGACAGACTAGTGGCAAGAAAGTGTACACTCAGACTCAAAAACAAAGGTCTGAAAGTTTTAAGAAGCCGAGATTTTCTACATCGGCAGCATATCATCGAGATTCCATACCCAGACACAATTGATGCCAAGTAGGGATAGGGATCATAGTAATGTTATAAATAGATCCTCTAACATAGCATCAACATCGGTATCTAGACCTCACAGACCCTATTTTGCACCTAGGATCTTTTATCAATGTAGACAACCAGGACATCTAGTAAAGGATTGTCCAGGTGGGAATCCAATGATGACTCAACCTCAGGGGTAGAGTCAACAAGGATCACAAAGGAGGCAGTTTCCTAGTAATAATAGAGGATGTGGATAGACGTCCCAAACAGGTCAGATGAAATAAAGTCATTATGATATTTCATTTTCTAATTCTATGTGTTAAAGATATAAAAGTAGTTGTTTTTGAACTTCCTTTGACTAGTCCTATAAGCACACAAGGGAGATAAGAACTTATATCTTACTCAGTGTTCCTTAAAATATTTTATAATCTCCCTTATCTGTGTGTTGAAAGATGAGATTTAGAAGTGATGCCTGGAGAAAATCTAGAGAGTATAACGTAATCAAAAAGGAAAAGTTATGTGAACATTCCCAACTAATGGGAAGGGCTATGTGAACATTCCCAACTAAAAGGAAGAACTATGTGAACATTCCCAACTAAAAGGAAGAGCTATGTGAACATTCCCAACTAATAGGAGGAGCTATGTGAACATTCCCAACTAATAGGAAGAGCTATGTGAACATTCCCAACTAATAGGAAGTGCTACGTGAACATTCCCAACTAAAAGGAAGAGCTATTTGAACATTCCCAACTAATAGGAAGAGCTATGTGAACATTCTCAACTAATAGGAAGAGCTATGTGAACATTCCCAACAAAAAGGAAGAGCTATGTGAACATTCCCAACCAATAGGAAGAGCTATGTGAACATTCCCAACAAAAAGGAAGAGCTAGGTGAACATTCCCAACTAATAGGAAGAGCTATGTGAACATTCCCAACTAAAAGGAAGAGCTATGTGAACATTCCCAACTAAAAGGAAGAGCTATGTGAACATTCTGAATAAAAGGAAGAGCTATGTGAACATTCCCAACTAAAAGGAAGAGCTATGTGAACATTCCAAACTAATAGAAAGAGCTACGTGAACATTCCCAACTAAAAGGAAGAGCTATGTGAACATTCCCAACTAATAGGAAGAGCTATGTGAACATTTCCAACTAATAGGAAGAGCTATGTGAACATTCCCAACTAAAAGGAAAAGCTATGTGAACATTCCCAACTAAAAGGAAAAGTTATATGAACATTCCCAATTGCAAAGAGTTTGCTGAGTGAACTTTCCTAAATGAATAAAGGGTTGCTGAGTGAATTATCTCTGTTAGATATATATGTTTTTCTTTTGGTAAACGTTCTTGAGTAATGATTGAAGTATGTTCTTTTATGCTTCTTCCTTGTCAATAATATGCACATCATATGTAAGGGGTTCATGCTTTGTATAAGCATAAACATTGATAAGGTTGTATTAGTGAAAGGAACTTTGTGTGAATTACAGATCTTTGGTATTTCCATAACATCAAGAAGTTAGGTGGAGACTTGAGGGCATGATTAATGAATAACATGTCCCTCATTTTCTTACGATTTCGGGGACAAAATCCTTATAAGAGGGGGATAATTTGTAACATCCCTGACCTGGGTTATGTGTTAACCCTAGATGTTTTTCCTAATAAGGATGAGTAAATGCTTAATCTTATTTTGGGAAAAGTAATTAGGGCTCATGAGAAACTTATGATTCGGTTGTGGTCCTGTTTGAACAATGTTGAAGCAATGTTTGCTTATCTTGGACTAAAGTGCAAATTACCCAAGTTGAGGGGTTAACTTGCAAATTGCACATGATAAAATGTTCCTCTTATGTTGAGACATCATAAGAATGAATATGATGTAGTGGTATGGTTTTCACAAGCTTGTAAAGCAATCCTTGTGCATTAAAACCTAGTTTTGGTGTAATGTGCAATTTACCCAAAACCTAGGGTCAATATGCAAATTACCACTTCAACAAGGTCCCTAATATTTCTTGGCATCATGTAGAGCAAAGAAAATGAGAAGGGTGCCTCATTTGAATTTAATTGGAGGAGAGAGAATCTTGATATTAAAATAATCAAGATTTAATCATAAGTGAAACCCTATTTCAATTTAGGGCAAAAATGTATGTATTAATTAAAGGGCCTTCAACCAAAATTAAAATGGTTGAAATCAGATGTGTGTTTATGATCTTAAAGCCTTGCAAAGGCACGAGCATATCCTAAGGAGGTGAAATTCCACTCACCATTATTATAAGAAAAAGAATTTCCACTCAAATATTGATATTCTTATTATAAGGGTTAAGGTGCTTAATTTCTTTTCCCTTAATTCATGGATAATGGAAGGGATATCGGTGGGGATATAGATTCCCTTGCATGCAAGAAACCAAGGGGGAAGTGGTGTCAACAATTTTTGAATAAATAGACTTTTATAAGAGATTTTCTCTCTCATCAATTTTCTTATAAAAGTACCTTTTCCAAGCAAAAACAAAGGCTTTTTCAGATTCCTTTCTTTCCCCTTGCTTGGAAATCGACCATGGAGTTGTGGACACTACAAAAAATTGGGCCATTATTTAGGGAATTTTGTGAGGGATCAAATTGCCATGACAAAAAGGGACTATTTTTTAGGGATACTCCCTTAATGACGGGATAATGTCCCTCAACCGTTTTTCTAATGTACCAATACATTTTGTATGATGGATGATCCCTCAAAAATAGGGCATTGATTTTTTTAACCCTCACAATTACTATTGAGGGAACGGTGCATCATTTCCCTCTTAACTTATTCCAAAATTTTAGTCTTTTCCGCGCTAAAGCCTAATCTGCTCCCACCAGTTTCCTTCTGTTTCATTGCGGTTTTGAGAAGGTCGCGGTTATTCCCCTCCATCTGCCTGGCCGCCGAAATTGGTTCCCCTTCATCGCCCTTGCTTCTCGCTAGCCAACATCACTTCTTGTCAACCTTCTTGCCGCATCGCTACCCTTCCCCTCCAGACGGGTGTCCCACACTAGCCAGGCGGCCATCCGAGTGACATCTGGACACCATCTTGTGCCGCTTCATCAGCATCAGCTGGACATCCATCTCGCACCGCTTCATCACCATCAGCCAGCACTAACGCTCACCTAATTTTAGTTAGGCGACCATCTTGTCTTCCCAAAACAACCATTTGGTCATAGCCAGGTGCCCTTTTTGCATCTTCCATCAATAAATCTTCAACATGTCTGAGGGAGGGTCAATACGTATCTTCCCTTACTGCTGATAGGTCTCCCCTTCTCCGCTGTAGCTGTGGCCGTCGAGACAGTGGCTCTTGTGGCCAGCAGCCTCTCCGCCTGTTCTCTATCCTCTTTGCAGGCATCTCTTCCTAATCTCCGTCAGTGCAGCGGCCAGTGAAGTGTGAGAAGACATCCATCCTCTGATCAACATTGAGCCCTGATCGGGTCTCTAACAGGTACATCCGTTGATCGAGTCTCTAACAAGTACATCCTCTGATCGACCATTCTAGGATATAATGTTGGATGGCTAACGATGTATGTAGCTTTCCATGATCTGAACCTAGCTGGTTCTTGATGAAATGAGGATGATAAAACTGGGGTGGTTCTCCTTTGATTGATATATTCTTTTTATGTCTATTATGATGTTTGATGTCATTATTTTGGGATATGGAGATGTTTCCTCTTATCATCATAATCATTATTTGGGACTAGATATATTATTGTGAGCACTGGAATACTATTATATTTGTTAAAATGTAATTTCTATCATATAAACGTGTAGGTCTGTAACATGTCATTATTAATTAATGTATTAAAGAATATTGGCTTACACTTTATTAATTCTCACAAACCTTCTTTCATGACTCCATAAATTTCTTTGATATTTCTATACTATATCATGATGAAGAGCACTCTAGGTGTAGGAAAGAAATGATCTCTTTTATATTGTGGGCTAGTTGCATATTTTGTTGTAGTGCTAATATTTTAGTCTTCCATCACACTCCTTTCATTTTGATCTCAAAACCCGATTTTCCTTGTTTGAAATCAACATAGTCATCATCTTTGTTCTCCAATATTAGTGAGATACATATTTTTGAAAACCATGTTAATTTGTCAACTCCAAACCCCATATGGAGGTAGAAGGAACATACATTTGGTTAGATAGACTAAAATCCTACACAATTACCCCAAATTAGCAGAGCATAGAACTATATGCACACATGAAATCTTTTCTTAAAATCCTATTAGTTAGTTCATCATTCATATGAAAGTTGATGTAAAATAAGAACATTTAATGATTATTTTTATCCCTAAAATTTTCTAGTTATTCCATAATTTCCTAAAACAATAAAGGCTAAATAACCCTAGATTAACCCTACACAATAAAGGCTAAATAACAAACTAAGGGAATAACTACACTAAAGTAATCAACTAGAGACAAGCAATCAACACTATACTAACAAGGACAATCCTAATTAACAACTAAGAGAAGAAATTAGGTAACCAAGGAAAGGGTAAAAACTAACTAATAATAAGGATATTGACCATAAACTATGTAAAACAGACTAAGAAGGCAAGAAAGGAAGACAACTAGACGATCGTTGGCTATAAGAAAAGCAATTAGGTGGAAAATATGATCCATGAAAAACTGGTGGAAGAAAAGTTCAGAAGGTAAGGTGTAAGAAAGCAATATTGAATACTTATATCATCCAAATTTTCATTGTTCTTATACAATAAGTGCCAATACAAAAGGTTTTTCTACCAGTGTGGAAGTCATTATCGACCTATTTTCTTGAAAAAATTTTAGATGAAAGAATCAAAATTAGAAGAATAGTCAATTGTTAACAACAAATGAGGGGCACACACTTCTCTAAGAAATAGGCAGACTGTACCAAGAGGATAACCTTGTGTAGTATAAGTCCAGGGTCACACTTGCTTTACCTTCTCACTTATTAGATGTGCTCCCCACTCCATCTCTACTGCTCAATGTTTCTCTGATTTGTCTACTTGTAGGCTTGGAGTTGGGAGTAGATAGGGGGTTCTTTTGTATTCCAACAACACAACTTCACCACTAACCTAACCAATACTACTCTGCTCTGAAGCAAAGAGCTTCACCTTATGGCCCATTGGAAGTGCTCTCCTCACCCTCTTTGCTGCTTTGTGCTTCTCTTATTTGCCTACTTGTAGGCTTGAGTTGGAGCAGATAGGGGGCACTGTTGTGTGATCTTGCATAGTCGAGGAGACATTCATTAGACAAGAGCTAAGAAATTATGTTAGACCGATAACTCAACAAATTCAGCAATACATTAAGCACCATTAGTATTACATTCAACAACCCTACAGTAGCTACCATCACCAAATCTAGCTAAGAAATGGTTGTGAGCTCTGCTCTCTTGGTCTAAGCATATGATTAGATTTTTAAAGAAGTCTTGCTTTCTACTTGGACTTTTATTGGTTTCTATTTGCTTCTTTTTTCTGTTGGATTAGTTTGAGATGATAGTTCATATGCTCCCCTCTCACTTTATAGTGATGGTTGAGTTCTGGTGTTGGTATGCATTTGGTGGTCTGAGAGTTTGCTGTTGTCTTGATGAGTATGTTTCCTTTTCCCTCTTCTGTTGATATGAACTGTGATGAAGACATAGGTAATCCCTGCTTTCAGAGATAGGTTCTGGTTGCTGAAGTCTATTTTTTTCTATCTTGTGGAGATTTGTGGTTGATGGGTTAGGATCTGTTGAAACCAAGGTACTCTACAATTTATGTCCAAAAAGTATGGTTAAGATAAATGCCTTAGCAAGTATGGTTTTTACAATCACTAGTGAGTTATGAACAAAATATACATCAATAGGAACATAAATCCAATTATGATTTCTTATTACATTCATAACCAAACCGTTGCCAACTTTTTAGATGATCATCTTATCATTTCTATTTTTCTAAAAGGAACCATGGGGAAGGGAGCTAGATATGGGAGTATAAAAGAATGTCTATATTTAGGAATTAGGGAAATGTAACGAGTCAATGGTGAGACAAGGTGTATGGTTAATAATTCAAGACTACTAAAAACTAACAAACTGGTTGTATATATTCTCTACACACTCAATAGTACCATCTATTCTAAGATACATGTTCATAACAATCAGTATCTCTTTCAGAATAAAGTGTGGCCAAGGAAAATAATTTTTGTAGTGTATTCAATGAGGACTCACTTTATATATTCATATATTTTGAATAACCAAAATTGTAATTTGTCTTTTCCTTATATCGTGTGATATGGAAATGTACATGTAGTTGCAAGATGGTGCATGTATTGGAATTAGGCATTTCCTATTAGAACTGCCTAATCATAGCCGACAGCTTGTATGTATGTCGGTTAAGTCTAATGCTCCCCTCTCACGGGTGAGTCTAATGCTTTGCATTTTCCTGGTGACGGTTGAGTCTAATGCTCCCCTCTCACTAGTTGTTTTTAAGCTCGGGGATAAAAGATTTCTTCTTACTGCTATTTATGGTCACTTGTATGAGTGACGTTCTGTTTTCTCACTGCGTTGTTTTTGAATGTTTTGTTTTTGGTACTAAGTATAATATAGCCTAGTGTTTATGCATTTTGCAGAGGCACACTAAGTCATTATCAACATTTCAGAGGTCTACGCTGGTTGAGAATTCTAGGCAGAAGCCTCAAGAAAGAATGGGTGTTCTTAGTAATGTGGGTTCCTCCTTGTTCCCTTAATTATTAAAACAACATTTGTATATATGTCTTTTTTCCTTTACCCCCTCCATCTAAAATAATACCCTTTCTATAACATGTGGTTGTGATGCAGGCCCTAAAAGCCAATAACTATGGTAATGATCCTCTGCTAATTGCAGCTCTATACTTGGAGATTAATTAAAGGCCGACTGCCCAGGGCTCCCATGGGACGCATCCATTCCTAATATAATAGTTGGCACTTTGGAGATTTTTGGCATGGATGGAGGATGCTCATCTGTGGTGAACTTCTCTGCGCAATTCAGGATCTTATTCACTGTGGAAACATGAAGGGTGTTGTAAGTAAAATCTTTTAATGTATTTCATTTAAATTAGTTAAACAAAATACATAAAAAAATTTTACTGACAACGCACTTAATGTTTCCACAACGAATGAGATCCTTAATAAGCCTGCAGAGAAGTTCACCACAACTCAGCATCTTCCATCCATGCCAATGATCTCCTAAGAGCCAACTATTATATTAGGAATGGATGTTTCCCATGGGAGCCCTGGGCAGTCGGCCTTTAATTAATCTCGAGGTACAGAGCTGCAGTTAGCAGAGGATCATTACCATAGTTATTGGCTTTTAGGGCCTGCATCACAACCACATGTTACAGAAAGGGTATTATTTTAGATGGAGGGGGTAAAGGAAAAAAGACATATATACAAATGTTGTTTTAACAATTAAGGGAACAAGGAGGAAGCCACATTACTAAGACAAATATACAAATGTTGCTTTAACAAATGTTGTTTTCAAAGACTCTTTTTGTTGAATGCATGTCTGAAGCTTTCCATGGGCATGACAGACATTCTATTGATGCTAAGTGTGCACAAAGATGGTATGCTACTAACTTATAATGATACATATCATACAAGTGAACCAGAAGTTACCATCATTATTTCTGACCATGCTTTAGTGCTTCTATGCCCATCATTTGATTTTGAAAGATACCAAACTTATTTACATATCATTTCAATTTCCATTGGAGACTAGAACTTTGTAATTCTACTATGTCCGCCAATCAAAATTTCTGGTCCTCCTCCTTTTCACTTCCTACTTCTATCTGTGATGAAGTGGAAATAACTATTATAAATTTCTTGTGGGGATAGTGTGAAGGAAAGAATGATATCCATCTTATTAAGTGGGATGATGTAACCAAGGTAAAGGATGAAGGTGGTATGTCTATAAAAAAAGTCAAAGACGTTTGTAAGGTTGTTATGATCTTAAATATCTGGATAGCAGCTTCAAAGAAAGGTAGTCTATGGATCAAATTGATCCATGAGAAATACCTTCTTAAGGATTCTATCTAAAATATTGATATCTATGGTCAACTTTCTTGGTATTCAATTCAGATGATCATACATCTGAATTTAAAATCCTATTACGAAAGATTGCTAGAAACAACATCTCAGTGATGAACAACCTAAAAAAAGAGGGTTTTTCTATACTTCTATATGTTTGCTGTGTAGAAGTTCTAATGAATTTATCATTCATTTATTCTTTAATTGCCATGTAGCTGATTTCATCGGGGTAAGGCTGTTGAGTGTAAACTCATTGATAGGATTCCCCTGTCATCGAGGATATGTTGAGACATGTGAGAAAAAGTTCCTTTTATTAATGCATTTGTATTTTGTACTATATCTGGTGATATTGAAATAAAGTGATTTTTGAAGATTGGACTCATGATATAAACAATTTAAGGTATAATGTCTTGTCTAAGATCAGGTTGTTGTTGCCTAAGGGAGACGTTGGGTCTACTTTCTAAATCCTTTTGGTGATCTTGTGATATGAAGTGATGTCTTGATGATCTATTTTCTTGAAGATTTTGTGATTGGATTGTCTCTTGGCCCTGTTATATAGTCTCTCTGTTTGGGATGGATGGATCTGTGAACTATTATTGATTAGGTGGGTACCTATGCTATTGCAGTTCTTGAAGGATTTTTCTTGTTCTTTTGAAGCCCAACTCTAGGGATGCATATGAAGAATGTTTAGTGATCAACAAAAGTTTCTTATGCCTCTTTTTTTGCTTCTTGTATATTGATAGACTTCATGTATGTCTTCTCCCTTCCCTCCCCTTTTCTCTTTTTCCTTTTCATGTTGTATATTCGACCCCCTTTTGCTGCAATTGTTGCAAAAAAATCAGTCATTTTATACTACTGTTTCTTTGATTTTTTTTTCTATTTCCTCTTGTGTCTCCTATTCTAGCTTCTTTTCTTTTCTTTTTTTGCAATTTCTCCTTCATTTCATGTTCCTGCTATTGCATCTAAATTTTTGTTACTTCTATGTCGCCTCTTATTGCTATTTCCTTGTTACTCATATCAGAAATTTAGATTCTTACTTGCATCTCCTGCTCGCACGTCTACTAGACTACTAGTACCACTTCTATTTGTAAGTTTTCTTCTACTTTTTCTTACTTATTCTTGCTCCTACATGACTACATCTCAAACAGTTGTTGCTGTTTGCATGTATTTGTTAAAGCTTCCTGATCTCTTCTTCGTCCCCCTAGGTATCCCCCAACAACTCCTTTACAACTAACCAATCAATTGGTCTATGGTAGGAGAGTAATGATGGAAAAGGGAGGACAAGAGAAAAAATATAGTATGATAAGACAAATTAATATGTAAGAGAAGGGGATAGTTCAAATACTATAGGACATATTATTATGTATTTTCTACCACATCTTTTTCTTCCAAATTAGTGTGGATACAAATAAAATAAGGTATCTATGGTTGGAGGTATAACAATGAATATACTATTTGAATTGCATATATCTAGACTGAAAGGAATATAATCAATATACTATTTGAATTGCATATATATATATATACATTTCTTGTAATGTGTGCTTAACTTATTATATATTTTCCTTCATGTAGATGGATTTTCTAATAGATCGAAGTTGGATGTATATTGGGAACAGAGTGCAAAGTGATGTATTCAAGGTAGGGTTACGAAAGTTCATTGAGTTTGCTCTTATCCATCAGAGACCAACTAGACAGGGGAAATTAATATGTCCTTGCAAGGTATGTTTGAACAGATACCTTAAAACAGAGGAGGAGGTATTCTCACATGTATTACAAAAAGGATTTGTGCATAGCTATGATGTTTGGACATTTCATGGGGAGGTGATTGGTAGGAGCAATCCTGTTGTGGCACCAAACATGCCTAGCACTGACAATATGCATCATATGCTGGAGGATTTGTTTGGTATGGGTGACACAACAAATGACCACTCTACTGAAGCTACAGAGGAACCTACAAATGTAGATGCACGAAGATTTTACAAGCTTCTAAAAGATGCGGATCAACCACTCTATAGAGGTTGCATAAGTCATTCTAAGCTATCGTATTTGGTTGCCTTGCTATTTCTGAAGGAGGAATCTGGATGGTCCAATGATTCTTTCACAAAGTTGTTACAGTTAATTATTTCAGGATTTCCAGAAGAAAATTGTCTATTCCCGAAGACGTACTATGAAGCAAATGTGATCGTGAAGGATTTACGACTTGATCATTCTACTATAGACATATGTACAAATAATTGCATGGTTTTTCGCAAAGATGCAGCTTCAAAAGAAAATTGTGATACTTGTGGTGCTTCAAGATTGAATGAAAAGCAATACAAAACAAAGGGAAAGAAGGTTACTACTAAGTTCATGTATCACTTCCCTTTGATACCTCGGTTAGAGAGGCTCCATATGTCTTCATCTATTGCTAAAGATATGATTTGGCCATCAGAAGTAAAAGGCAAGGATGCTCGTATTCATCATCCTTCACACACACCAGAATGGTTGTCTATTGATGCCAGGTATCCAGACTTTGCTGCTGAACCACGCAATATTAGATTGGCATTAGCAACATATGGATTTAATGCATTTGGCAATATGAGTGCATCACATAGCATCTGGCCTGTGTTGGTGACACCTCTCAATCTTCCGCCTTGGCTTCTTATGAAAGAACAATTTATTATGATGTCCCTATTAATCCCAGGTCCACATATGGTTGGCAATGACCTTGATGTATACTTGGAGCCATTAATTGAGGAGTTGCAACTACTTTTGGAGCTTGGAGTCAAAGTTTATGATGCATATAGCAAAAGGAACTTCACTATGTGGGCAATGATTTTATGGACCATTAACGATTTCCCATCATATGGTGACTTATCTGGTTGGAGCACTAAAGGTAAGAAAGATTTGGGATGTCCTTGTTGTAATGTGGAGACTGTATCAAAATGGTTACAGTATGGGAAAAAGAAATGCTATGGTTTCCATCGACGTTTTCTTCCAATGAATCATCCATATAGACGTGATAGGAAAAATTTTGATGGTGAAAAAGATTTTCGACTTCCACCTAAGCCACTATCTGGAGAAGATATATTGAGGCAATTTGATGGATATGAAAATATCACATTTGGAAAAATGAATAAGCACAAGAGGCTTGGAGATCAAATTCAACCATTACCTCCTGGTTGGAATAAGATAAGCATCTTTCTTTAGCTACCTTATTGGAAGTATTTATCTGTTAGACACAATCTGGATGTGATGCACATAGAAAAGAATGTGTGTGAGAATATTTTAAACACATTATTGGGTGATTCTAAGAAAAGTAAAGACAACTTACAAGCTCGTCAAGATATGAAGAAAATGTGCATTCGAAGAGATTTATGGCCAGTAGATGCAGGCGACCGCTATTACTTGCCTCCAACATCTTACACCATGACTAATGCGCAGAAAGATATGTTCATGTATGTGTTAGAAAAGTTGAAAGTTCCTAATGGGTATTCTTCTAACATATCTAGGTGTGTTAGCAAATCTGATAGAAAACGTGTTGGGCTGAAAAGTCATGATTGCCATGTTCTTATGCATCAACTTCTACATGTTGCCTTGAGACATTGCATCAGCTTAGATGTGTACAAGCCTTTTGCTAATTTTTTCTCATTTTTCAACAAGCTTTGCTCTAACATTATTGATGTGGAGGAATTCAAAGAATTGGAACAAGAAATTGCTGTCACTCTTTGCCAGTTGGAGAGAATCTTCCCTCCTTCTTTCTTCACCATCATGATGCATTTTCCCATTCATTTAGCTTATGAAGCCAGGCAAGCCGGATCTGTTCGAACTAGGTGGATGTACCCAATAGAGAGATACTTGAAGAAATTGAAGAAGTATGCAAGAAACAAAGCTAAACCGGCTGGTTGTATTGCTAGTGGCTATTTAGCTGAAGAAAGTTTGACATTTTGTGCTAGGTACTTGCATAATTTTGAGACAAAACTGAACCACACTCCTCATAATGTTGATGGATCTCCAATTATAGGTTGAGTGTCAAGAAATTTCGACATCCACACTTTGGAACAAGCCCATCGTTATGTCCTTTTCAATAAAGAGGAATTGGGTGTTTACAGAAGGTAAGATTTAATTACGTCCTAAAATTCTTGCTGATATTTGTATATTTGTTGTACATTAATTTAGACACTTCTTATAAACAAGTGAACACATGTGTATTCTTCAAGATATGGAACCCAACATTGCCCCACGGACCGTAGAAACAAAACATGCAAAGGAGTTTTCTAAGTGGTTGAAAGAGCATGTAAGTCTCAAACATAAATATTGTTGTTACTCTTAATGTTCAAGTTAGTGTAGATTACATTAATGTTTTACTTTTTTATGAAGGTAATGCAAATGCGAGAGATTAGGCCGAACAATATTAGCGATGATTTGAGATGGTTATCCCAAGGCCCTTGTGCTGAGGGAATGTCTTATGAAGGATTTTCAGTCAATGGATATCATTTCCGTTCAAAGCACATTGAAAGTACATGTACTACACAAAATAGTGGAGTGTATTTGTGTGCTGACACTTCAAGTTATTCAAGTGGTAGAGATCGAAATCCTGTAAATGTTGAAGTCACGTACTATGGCTACTTAGAGGAGGTTATTGAGCTAACTTATGGTCCAAGAATCAAAGTTCCGTTGTTCAGATGTTCTTGGTATGATGAAAGCACTTCTAACGGGTTGCGAATTGATGAATATGGGTTCACACAAATCAACACTTCAAGGATAAAAAAAAGGAGGAACCGTTTATCCTGGCTTCTCAAGCATTGCAATGCTTTTATGTGAAGGATCCTAATGATGATTATTGGTGCACAGTGCTAAAGCATCCTCCTAAAGATTATTCTGAAGTACCTCTTATTGAGAATTGTTTGACTGGTTTACAATCTGAAGCTATTGATGGTGGTGTAACTAGTGATGTGTCTTGGACGAGGAGTGACACCGAGGGATCTTTTGTTGATAGAACTAAAAAAAAGAATGATGGGGCTAATGTTTAGTTCATTAATCTGTCTGTTTTCATCAAATTATTTTGTTTGCAAGTCTAGAATAATTTACTTGGGGAATATGTTCTATTGGATTTTTTGGCAAACTGTTACTATATGGCATATTCTTTGCAATTTATTTAGTCTTGTTTCATATACCAGCAAGTAGGACGTCATTATTCTTTTTTTGGATATGAAACCAAGGTACTCTACAAGTTATATGTTTTTCAAATGTTGAATATTTATATGTTGGTGTCTCATATTCTCCACAATTTATTTGTTTTTCAAATGTAGCTACTACTTTTGTTACTGACATTTCTGCACTAATAATCTAATTTTTTTTCTTGTCAGTTGAAGGATGGCAGGAAGAAGAATCACTAGATCTAGTTGTAACAACACACCCAGTCAACCTATTGCTGTCCCTCCATCCACAATTGAAGAAAATTGTGAGGATGAACCTACTCTACTGTCCAACAATATTGAAAATGATGTAACATTTGAAGAAAATGTTGAGGATGAACAGGAGAATAGGAAGTATGGATGTGGGCCTGCAAGTGAACAAAGCCTACTTCCTAAGCATGGGCAGCCACGTCATAAGGTCCAATGGGATTATGAAGGAAATGCTATGGGGGAGAATGGTGCCAAATTGAATCGTTATTGTCATATGCTAGCAAGGAAACCACACATATGGCATCTAGACTTGAAGTGGAATGAACAACCAGAACAAGCTTTTGCAGATAGAAAATCATTTATTGAGGTAGTCTTTTTCATAAAAAGACCAACAAATTGTATGATTGTTATATCTAAAGTAATATTTTCTATGTTTTTGTAGAAATACTTCGATTTAGGCAGTCACCCTAATGCATGGAATCACATTGATGAACACATTAGCAGAGGGATAACAGTGTGGAGGGCACGTGTAAAGAAAGATTACTATGAAAAGTACAAGATTGAACCAGAATTGATGATGAAGAAAGTTGAGAAAAATGCTTCCATAGATATGGACCCGTTTAAAAATCTTGTTAAAGAATGGGGAACCGAGAAGTCTAAGGTACAATGTTTTCATATAACTTGCATGTATACCTATCTACTTTTTCTAATTATATGTTTCTTGTGGTTTAGAAAATTTCCGAGATCAACAAGGCAAACAAAGCAAAAAAAGTGATGGATCATACCACAGGATCAAAGCCATGGAGTTGTTATCGGGCATAAATGGTATTAATAATGGACACTTGTCTTTCTTAGTAGGAGTTGAACATATAACATGGTCAATTATTATGTTATCTATCATGTGTAGGTCAGTGAAGATCAACCCGTTGTGCCTCTTAACAAATTTTTGGAAAAAGTTTACGACAAAAGCCCACAAGTGGTTAGAAAATGGATATTTGCTTTCCTATGATGTCTACAAAGCTACATATGCTTAGATATCTCAATTTAAGCTTTCCTTTTATGATGCTTTCTAATTACAGCTTGAAATCTCTCATATTGTGGAAAACCAAGTAGCAAACCAAGAAGAAATAGATTCTAGAAGTGTTGATAATCTAACACGTGATGCTTATTTGCAAGTTTTAAATCCTTCCAAAAAGGCTAGGATCCGAGGTGTTGGAATTGGGCACAAAGAGATAGGACATAGGGGAAACGCTGCCCATATAAGATATGAAATGCTTCTTGATGAAAGTAATGCAAAGGATGTATGTTGGATTATAACTAAACTTGAACTATTAGTTACAACTAGTCTATTAGATCGATGTTTGTAATTTGTTTTCTATTTCAGGATAAACTTAAGGAACTTGAAGAAACAGTAAATGGATTGAAGAACTCCGTCTCCCAAATAATGACTTGGTATAATCAATCACAGGTAACTCAGATTCAGTTGTCTATGGCAATGTAATATATTTTTTTTTTGACATTGTTGATGTATTTGTTATAGGATGGCGGTATTAATGTTGATTGTGCAGCTGAATACCCCAATCAGAATACTATAGGTGTCTTACACATGCAAAGTGGCACAAATAGGTCGGATGTGGGTTCTTTTCACATACAAGACAATACAAGTAATGGTGCAGATGTAGGCATCTTTCCCAGGAAAAATAATTCAAGCGGGGATGGCTTAGGAAGACTTTCTAGACAAAGCAATTCAAGCAATGCAAGGGAGACTGGAGTAGGCATGCTTTCCATACAAGGAAATTCAAGGGAGAATGGAGTAGGCAGACTTTCCATACAAGGCAATTCAAGGGAGAATGGAGTAGGCAGGCTTTCCATACAAGGCAATGGAGATCCATTAATCTTTCAGCCACAGGTACCTCATAACAGCTATAGATTATTTTCAATATTCATACACATAAGAATATTAACATGTACACTTTATTAAAGGTTGCAGTTGAAAGTTGGTGCCCTTCTTCTGGTAATAATCGACAAAGTCATCCTCAAATGCAGAACACACCAAGCACATCTTCATCGGTGTCTTTCACACCAAGAACTCAGCGTTTAAATCAGGTATTCAATACATGCTTGATTAAACTTCTAGGGTATCCATCCATATATCTTGTACTTATACCAAATCTGATATATAAAGCCAAATCAAATATATAAGGCAGGAATCTACTTAATGGTAAATGCCCATGTGGTTCTATATTTCCAGGCACTTTGGGTATCATGGTTATGTATGTAGTTATTGTTATCCTCTTTCATCTCAGTCTACTTATATATTGTTATCTCTATTAGATGAAATCCTCCAGTTATCTTAGGCAGTCAAAATCTTAAAGGTTTTTGTTCTTAATGACATGGAATGTATATCCAGACTTTAGTGATCTGAATGACATGATTTTAAAAAAACTGAAGACTTTACATTTTTCATGTGTTTAAGATATATTTCAGTATTGTATATGTTTTTCCTACATGTGACATATTTGAATTTGTCACAAGACATCCAGAGTTTCAGATTACAGTTTGTATTTTTTAAGTTTTTAGTTGTTTTGTGTGAATGGACTTTATAGAGTTCAAATTTTATGTTTATGGTTTTATAGAGTTCTGTTGTACAATTCATGTTTACAACTAGTGTTGGTTATGTCGTTTCCAATTAGTAGGGTATTAATACTTGAATTTGTCACTGACTTAAATATGCATTCAAACTATGTGTCATTCTCTTTTTAGAATATGATATGTCATAGAAGATGATTTTGATTCTTTCTTAACATTTGTTGTCAAAATTGTTGGCAGTAAGGTACTAGGAGATCCCAGCTCTAAAATTTGCCTACATTTGGTTGGCAGTAATCTTGCTTAGGAACAGAGTGCTCTGCAGCAAGTGACTATAATTATAAGTGGGTTTGTGTTTGAAGGAGCCAGTGTCGAGGCCATTGGTGGTGTGCTTGCCACATTCAATGGGTTGTAGGCTCTGTTGGTGCTGGTATTGATGAAGTAGGATTGGGTTAAGGAGTAGTGTTGCAGCTAGATACTACCTATTGAAGGAGGGAGGTGTCTTGGAGGGGTCTGTTAGGTTAAGGAAGGTGGAGGGGTCTATCGTGGAGGGTCTGTTAGCAAGAGCATTGGAGACGGAGAAGAACTAGAGAAGGAAGCAGAGGCAAAGAGGGGATTTCCACTGAAGATTGGTGGCATTGCAGATCTGCAGTGTGAGAGAGAGATTTGTGCACTGGATTGGTTGATGTTCAACACTGAGGATGGTCGTTGCAGCAGCAGGCGCTAGCAATACCACTTCATATAGAAGTGTTGGGTTGGGCTCGAGCATAGAGGGGATTAGCTTGTAATTTACTTCATATAGAAGCTGGTTTATGTAGGTATTATTAATAGTGTAATTTACTTCATATAATTTTTTACAGCAAATGTGTTATGGTGTATCCTCTTTTTTACAGCAAAATATATTTTTTTACAGCAAAAACCCTAGTTCTGGTAGTACACATGCAGCCTGCAAAGGGTTTGGTGTAGTGGACATAGTGGTATATCGGGCCATGATACTAACCAATAAGTACCACCTGCTAAGGTTGAATTATACTGGAATTGTCCAGCTACTATTACGGTTTCACTAGCTTTTATTGTGCTGGCCCTTTGTTTACCCTCTCCCCTCATGTCAGGCCCAATGATGTTTTGTGGTTCTAGGTTTTTCCTGGTTTTGTGGTTTTAGCAGATCTTGACTAAAAAGCATAGGACAAACTAATGACTGCAGCTGCAACTGTCAATGAGAAACAGTAATTAACATCCTTATCGTTGTAACTAATGACTGCAGCTGCAGCTAATACACCTCATGTCAACTGCAGCTACACACCTGAAAGGTGTACCAGCATAAATGCCTCAAGCGCATAGGATATCACCTTTGTTTGAGATGTGTGCTGTGTGAAATGCATCTGGAAACAAATGACCATCTCAATTTGTGATTACACTGTGCTCCAACAAACCATTATGTCTTCAGCTCCACTAATTAACAGAAGATGATCAAGAAGACAAGTTCAGTAATAATCCTTTTGTATCATGTGAGGATCGTCCTCTTTTTGTATCTATAGATGCATCTCACTGATGACAGCAACTAAGTGCAGTCCACAGAGATATAGGCATATAACCCACTGAGTTTTTTTTAATTATGTACTATTTACTAAGTTCAATCATAATTTTAGTTTATGGGTGCATGTTGTTTCTATGTTGGTTCACTTACATTTATCTCTACTTCGCACTCACTCTGATTCCTTTTTGAATTTATATTGATAGGGTAGAATTACTTTTAATGATGGATTTCGACGGACAATGCACCTTGGAGTAGACCAAAACCGAAATATAAGGGTAAGTTGTTTGTTGTACTATGATTTATGTATAAACTTTAAATTCTATTAATATAATGATTTGTCATTTTTAGGAGAAGAATATTCAAGTACCTAACCATATGAGGCCTGGCATTGATGAAGAGCACCACACCATTTGAAGGAATATGGAGACATTATATATCTTAAGAGTTTCTAGCATGATATGTTGATTGTCATCAATCTCAATTTTTTGAACCATATGTACTCTTTATTTATATCAACGTTGAGCACGCAATGTATGGATAATATTTTGCTTCAATAACAAAATTTGGTTTGAGGTGATTTAACATTTTTATGTGTCATTTTGGTGTTGAATCTTCTTATGATGTCAAGTGAATTAGTATAAAAATTTTGCTTGAGGTTATGTATACAAAGTTTTCATTTAAAATTTGATATTCACTATAGTAACAATTAATTATCATTTAATAAATCATTCAATAATCAATAACCAAATCATTTACAGTAGTCCCTCATAAATATATTGATGAAGGTCCAGATTGACCATCAAAATTGCATTGATGACGACCACATAGCCCCTCAAAAATAATATTAATGAAGGCATTATCCCTTCAAAAATATATTCTCCAGGACCATCAAGTCCCTCAAAAATGTATTTATGAGAACTAAATAGTCCCTCAAAAATGTATTTATGAAGGCTAAATAGTCCCTCAAAAATGTATTCATGAAGGCTAAATAGTCCCTCAAAAATGTATTTATGAAGGCTAAATAGTCCCTCAATATAACATTCTTGAGGGTCAGTTGGTCCGTGACAATTGTATTTGTGAGGGCCACTGGTATTTGTCACGTGAGTTCTCTTCACAGACCATTTGTGAGGTCCAGACCCACAACCGTCCCTATTTGTGAGGGCCTGTAGAGAGGGGTTTGTGACAGGACTCACTCGTGAATAATGGCCCAATTTTTACTAGTGGGAGGAGAAGGAGGACGACCCCCAACCTATTGGTAATGTTCTTGACCTCCTTTCACCTTGAATCCATGGTGAAAATCGAAAAATAATGCATGAATTCTTCATATCTCGATCCCCTCTTCAATTCTAACCAATTCTTTTCACTCAAAGCTTGAGGACGACCCTTGGAATAGTGAAAGGAGTTGCATCCACCATTTTTTCCATGATCTTGAAGCTTTGGAGCTCAATTGGAGGTGGGTTTTATAACTTGAACCCTTAATTTTATTATTTCAAACAATTCCTTATCAATTTGTGATCATATCTACATTTCTAAAATTAAGTTTGGTTGATTGATGCAATCTCCATGGAAATCACAGTAGATTTCGTGAGTTTGGAGCTTGATTATGCTGGCATCATCATAAGCACATACCTCCCCAAATATCTAGGGCAAACGGTTTGAATGTTGGGACCAAACGGTTTCACCAAACCGTTTGGTGACGAAACGGTTTGCAAACCGTTTGGTGGTTTGGGTTCCAAACCGTTTGGGATGGTTGACCGTTTGAAATGGTTGACCGTTTGGAGATATATGCTGTAGTACTTGGATTTTTATCCAATGGTTTCAATTGGTTGATCTTGAAGGTTTCAATTGTGTATGATTCCTTAATTGCAAACCCTAATCGGCTAAGTGCTGATTTTGAAATTGATTGAGATAATGTTTTGGGTTGATTGACCCAAACGGTTTCAAAATCATTTGGGGATCACCCAAGCGGTCTCAAGACCGTTTGGGGGTCACCTAAAACCATTTGGAGGTCTAGGGTTAAGTATGGCTAAGTGTTTGAAGGTCCGAAGGTACCAAATTGAATTGCAACTAAGTGATGATTTGATAATCAATCCAATGGTCCAAAACCCTAATTGGATGCCATGGATTTTGATGATGGAATGGGAAAACGGTCTCAAGACTGTTTGGAGATCAACCAAACGGTCTCAAGACCATTTGGTAGTCATCCAAGACCGTTTGAAGTCAGGTCATATCATGTGATGATGAAAGTTCATTGATTTCAATTGATTTGATTCCACAATGTCAACCATTGATGGATCCTCGATTTCAAACCCTAAGTGATGGTTTCTTGATTATCAAACCTAGTTCAATTGGGTTTAAAACCCTAAATGGAAGGTCTAATTGAATGGTGATTCAGTGGTCCAATTGATGAATGCTTTAGTGGTTCAATTTATAATTGGTCCATTGATTGAAAGATTGAGTCGATTGAGTGTTGAAGTGCCTTTTTGGTCCATACAGTTTTGAGAGGGTTTGGACCAAATGGTCTCAAGACCGTTTGGGACCAAACGATCTCAAATCGTTTGGAGACCCAAAGTGCAAACAGTTTCCAATACCTACCTTGTCCAATTGGTTTCATGTACAACTTGTTCAAATGGTTTTCAACCAATTGATGTATGAGAAACAAGATCATTGAGGGTCTAAGTAATTAACTTTGTGAAGATCAGCATGGTTAATCCATTTGAATATCTCATGAAATTGAAGGTCCAATATGGTGAACCTGTTTAGATACTTAGTGCATTTGAAGATTTCAATGGTTAACCTAATTGATCATTTTGTGGAATTGAAAGTTTAATTGGTCAATTCTTTTGAATTCCTTATATAATTGATGGTTTAATTGATTAGGCCATTTGGACATCTAATATGATCAAAGGTCAATCAACTATGTGATTATTAAAGAAGTAGACCCATGATGATTGTGAAGGTTAACCCTATCTATTTGTACTCAAGTGAAGAGTTGGCCTAGATTAATCTTGGAGTACTTAACATCCTAAAGAGGATGAGAGAGAGAGTGATAAAGATGAATGCTTATTTAGTTAAGCCCTAATTCTTTCTTTATGAGTAAACTATGTGATATGGGTTTGATCCATAATAATGAGATAATGACACCCTAATCAATAAGCCTTAACCCTAATTAGAGAAATGCTATGTGTGAAACCCTAATTAGAGTATAGCTATGTGTGAAACCCTAATTTAGAGCAAAACTGAGTGTTATTATAAATCCAGGGTGATGATATAACCCTAACTTAGTGTAACAATGAAGGAAACCCTAATTTCATGGGAATTGAATATCCTAACCCTAATTTGGGTATGAGGTAAGAGAAACCTTACTTGGATATGAATAGAAAACCTTAATCCCTAAAATGGGGTAAGGTGTATGAAACCCTAATATAGGGCAGTGCCACAAATCCTATGTGAAGAGCTAGTACTAGGTGATGTGTTGTGAAATCCTAATTTCACATAATACTAGGTGAAACATTGATATAGAAGGATTATTATGTAAAAATCTATTGAAGAGTAATACTATGTGAAATCCATAAATGTATGTAATATTCTATTGAATCCTCAAATTATAAATATGGAGAATACTATTCCTAATTAAGCTAAGGGGGTTGGGTGATGGTCATCGTGGTTGTGTAAAATGGTCGTGGTGATCTTCTGTAGCACAACCGTGCAAGGTAGCACGGCCGTGGTGGCTTCCCCTTGCACGACCATTCTTGGTTGCACGGTCGTGGTGCTCTATGCTTGACTTGGAGTTGAGTTGCAAGTGACCTAGCATGGACATTTTGTTAGTTTCTAACTTAAGGATGAGTCCATAATATTGGCAATGGTTGTATATTCTAAGTGAGTGACTAATGACCACTACCTTACATGATAAATGTGATGAACTGGTGGATAAAGTATTAGGATGGGTAATACCCTAATACAAGCTAAGTATATGAACTCAAGTAACATAAAGGTGTTGAGGGAAGTGATACATCAAGATATGATAGATATCACATCCAACACCCCAATACTGGTATACCTTGATGTGTTTTAAGTCCAATATAATTGGATGAATGACACATGAGATGTGTCATATCAATGGTTACATTGAGATGTAATGTACTCTGTTGAATATAGGCTAACATGCCTTAAGAAAAGGTTAATCCAAACCTATAAACTATGATGTAATCATATTCTGGCAAAGAAGAGAGAGAAACTCAAGCTGTGTGTTGATAATTCATTTAATGATGAATGATGAATGATGAGAATAAAGAGTATGATTGAATACTTATGATTACTCATATTGATTCATTGCTATGTGAACCCTGATACAGAGTAATTCTATGTGAAGCTTTAATACAAGTCAATCCTATGAGATCCCTAATACAAGGTAATGCTTTGTGAAATCCCATGACAAGTTAATGCTATGTGAACCCTAATATAGGGTATTACTATGTGAAATTCTAATACATGGTAATCCTAGGTGAAGCTCAAATACAGACTAATGGGTTATGAATGTAATAAGATAACCCTTGTTTTGAATGATATTGATATGTAATTGTGTCATGATTACTAATCATGCAGATATGTTGAGAAGATGAGCATAGCCAGGTATGGGCTATGATTCTTTATTATTGAGAATGTTTTATAGGCTTTATAAGCCTTCATATGCTTTGTGTAGTAAGAATCATTGAACTTTGTGTACTATGTGCAATACATGATGTAGCAAGAATCATGATGTTCTTGGTCATATGATATGAAGGTATTAAGTTACCTAATAAGTGGTAACAACTGTTCTATGATGAGATAACGGTTCAAATAATCTGATTCTATAATTATGATGATGAACCTGTTAAGAGGTGGAAATGTATTTGATGAGTTGAGGGATTAAGATCCTAACACTTTGTGAAAAGAGTATGGCTACATGCCATGACACCACAATGACAATGCCAGGCTTTAGTTATATGATCTAATTCTGAAGAGAGTTAATGCTATGGTAATGATTCTGTAGTGAATAAATGTTATACATGTTCTTCATATTCCTTAATGGATAAGTGACATGTTGCTCTTTCAAGTTAGAGTTGCAATGTTTTAGATAACAATGATATTCTAATCAGTTAGACATTTAATTAGATGATGTCAATCAAATATGATTCCTATGTGCATATTTATCTTCTTAAGCTGCAATAATAATGTTTCTGGCGGAGAGTTATATCTCTCGCTGGAGCAATTTACAATTTTCTCACCCCCCATGGGAACTACATTTTTAGGTGGACGCGGATGAGGAGGCAGAAATCCTTTAGTCGGTGAAGGACAACAACAGCAGCAGCAGGGACAGCAGTGAAGTCTCAGGTGGAGACACTGGCTGTTATGCCTTGTATAGATGAAAATAGAGTCCTATGTGTCGTCTCTATACTCTCAGGTCCTCGGAGTAGTAGTTAGTGATTTCAAGATTTTGGATCAGTGCCTCGAGATTTTCATACTGCATGTGTTTAGTCTAATAGGGCAGCTGATACTTGTAACTCACAGAAAGAGATGATACAAGTTATGTACTTTTGAAAAATAGAATGTAAATGTGTTACTTTTGTTCTATGTGAGAAAGTTTTTACTTGATGGATCTTTTGATAAAAAGGTTTTAATTTTTTAGTGATTTTTGGTAATCCTCTGCTTAGTGAACGCTTTCGCATTAGTTAATTATGTTTTCATGAGTTGTATGCCACACCATGGGTGTTAGGAATGAATTAGTAGTAGAAATATTAGAACATTAGAGTTATCAATAGCCGACCAAAAAAACATTAGAGTTAGCAATAGAAAAACTAGAACATAAGAAAACCTTGTCTTAATGATAAGAAACTTAAATAAAAAATGTCTGATACCTGCTAACACAACATTAGAGTTAGTAATAGTTGAGATGTACTTTCTGATGCTACTAATACAATATTCATGTGATTCCTACCTTAAAGTTGAAAAATAATCAAATGAATACATATTATATTCTATTAACCTTTACCCTCATTCAACCCACAAGGATCACCAATTGGATCTGCAAGTGTCACACTTGACCTACAATGTGGATCTACAAGGGTCAATGATAGAATTGGAGGATGATTACTCTCCACCTCTTCAGCCATTGAGGCTTTCTAATATAGATTTGGAAGGGTCAATGTCAAAATTGTTTGTACGATGATGACTACTTTCATAGGGTTAGCAACATGATATGGACTAATAATGAGAACTCAATCAATACAATTTGATTGCAAAACACCTGAAGAATGCATTAAGATATGGGCTAATACTGAGAACTCAGTCAATACATCTTAAATGCTCATAAACATTTTAGAAAGTAGAAAATTTAGGCCACAACAACCATAAGGCAAAGATCAAGCTATGTAGACTGGGAAAGGTCATCTGAATAATCTGAAGATGATACATTGCATCATCAGTTTTGACAGAATTATGGTATGAAATTCATCTTCTTGTTGGGATAAGAATAATAGTGCTTCTCTGTCATAGATATGTTAGTAAGGACCCTTGGATGTCATATCAGTCTTGTCTAGATAGATGGTAGTCATATCAGATTTCATGAATGTAATTTAGCATCACATGAGGACGTGTTGACATGATAATAAGCATACTATTATACATATAAATTTTATAGTTTATAGCTATGTTGAACTGAGATGCTAACACACAATTAGTGTTGACAACTTCAGTATGAAAATGATTCATAGCAAGTGGCTTGTATTTCAAAAGCGCTTGGAGACAAACAGTAAGCAATATGGTCTTCATATGAAAAAAAATAAATCTTTTTGGAGTGTACAGCCATATGGCCTTGACGCCACTAGTTGTTTAGTTTAGGTCTTTATGCTAGGCTTCTTTTGATCTTCCCTAGATTCCTCTTCCTTAAAGAGCTATCTATGAGATAGAGGATGAAAATGAATGTAATTGTTATACACTAAATGTGTTATGTATATGGTTATAATTACCTAGATTCAATTACTTTACCTCATCTCCATGCTTGTGAGATCAACTATATTGTAATACTTGAGTCATCATTAACATCTAGGTATGACTCCCAGCATGACAGATCAACTACATTGATCCAATTTTTCAATTCAGCTCTATTTTGAGGATGTAATAACTAAGAAATAAAGAAAATATCTAGTGTCACTCAAACACACACGAAAAAAAATATAGCTATATATTATGTTCATATATAGTACATCAGTAAGAATCTTGCAAAGCCATAATGGTTACCTAAGTCCTATAGGATACCATAATGATAGAGTTGAACGAGCCTAGGCAACACAATAATACAACATTACATGGTCAAATGTGTTGACATTATTGAAACATACCTCAAAAGATTTGAAAATGATGAGCACCTCATTTCAACAAACATGAAAACTATGTTTGTATTAGACCATCCATGGATGACACACAGGTTCAATCCAACCATAGCCACATCGACCCAACTTAAAATGTTGATAATAAGTAGACATCTGGAGACCATCTCAGGTTACTAGAATGCAAAAAGGAGTATCCCAAGAATAGCCTCAGATAATAGAGAATGTCCCTGGTAAAATAAGTTCTCACTGAAAAAATAATCAAACCAGATGCTACCAATAAATACACCCATGATAACCAAGTCACACTGTCACAGTAGAACTGAAACCGAGTAACTCCATTTCAATTGCCTGCTAAACCACATGTTCCTTGCTCACACTAACATAGATATCGAACACAGTTCCAACATCACTTACAAACATAATGAGTATAACACAAGAAAATAAGATTCAAAGGTCCATAAGTTACAACCAAGACAATGAAATAATGAATGGTGCTACAATATATGTGACATCAACATTTATTTAAAACCAATTAAATATAGTAATGAATGACTGACTTCTATTTTTACTAAATCCTATCAATTCATATGATATGTGAATGTCTATATTGATCAAATGAGTGCTACTCTTGGTTTCCACGTCTCCAAATGGTTCACCTACAATGATGAAGAAAAAGTTAAGAAGTACACTTCTAGTGTTGAGATTAATTTATAAAATGTTACTTGACAATGAGTATTTTTTTTGGCCATGACTTTCCCAATTACATCCTCAATGACTTGGTGTTGACCAAAAGGCCTAATCAACTTCTCTTGAGGCTGGATTGGTATAGTAATGGACATGACAGCAAATGTAGAACCTAGCAGTGTTCCTCCTATGACATAAGTTGGACTTGCATAAGTAACATGCCCTTGTGCTACAATTGATTTCCCATCATCAAAACTTAACAAAAGAAAAACCTGAAAATTTATAAAGAATGTGTCATATATTATTTACAACTAAAATTGAGATTGAAAACATTAATCAATAAATGTTTGGATATAATAACATATCCTTTGATAATGGGTGTTCCACTACTCGATTGATTTGGTATGGGTTGTCTTTCATTGGTGATCCTTGTGAAATTCTACAAAATAAATTAGTTACTATAAGAAAATCATTTTTTTGAAAATGTCACAATATAAGAATTTGAAGATTTACAACGTTGGGTTGAAATGAACCACTCAGGTTAGAATTTCTCAACATCATAGCTTCAAGATTTTAAATTTTTTTCTTCATTTCTAACAACTCCATTTGTTGAGCCTCATATATCTGGGTTTGAGCATAAACAACGAGTTCCAAGTCTTTGATTTTATTATCAAACCCCTTACATAAGAATTATGAGACACATGTATCGCATGTTTCACAGGAATCTTCTTTGGGCCCAAAATATGATCAAATATCTCATCTTCATCGAGATTTTCATCTTTACTTGCAAGTTCCGCATTCAACTTGTCCTACATTACAATATTAATGAGAATATTTTCATTCAATGGAAAATAAATTTGTTTATTGGTTTCTTACAATCAATTTTGTAGATTTTGCATCCACAACAGTACCATCCTTCTTTAAATGGGGGGCCTTAAACAAGTCTAATCTGCTAACATTGCCACCATTTTTCTTTTCTTGTAACTATTTTTAACAGTAGTAGCATATATGAGCATAGTACTATGAAATTTGAATGCACATTTCAACCAGAAGATAAATCCCATTAGCCTTCACACAAGCATATAGTGTTGATCCCGATGTATGTCTCGTTATTGCAAACTTTCTGCTCATAATGTTTTTAGCACTCCTTAACTACATACAATGAATTATAATATACTTATATACAATATACACTATTTAATTCTACTAAGTTATAGAAGAAATTGTTTTATCTTTCCATCGTCAAAATCCAAAAAATTCACAAGAAATTTCCATTGATTAGGATCAACACAGGAGGGGCAATCATTACGTCGGTCATATTTTTCTTTGTGTCGCACATAGTGGTTTTTTTATATCTACTTTGAAGTTTCTCCAACAATCCCTCACTGTTTGCAAAACTGAATTCTTCCCCTTTATGTCAATAACAAACTTGGTCTGTAACAAAATAATCAATTTTAAAAAAAATCACAACATTATATTATGTCTCAAAGACTAGAATTACCTCTACATAATTCCATATAGCGGTTTTGTTTTCTATAGGTACTTGTCGCCAATCAAGATAGTTTAATGGTGTAAGATCAGAATTTCTAGCAACAATTCCCAAAAAAGAAGACAGGACATTCTGATGTGGTCCTATTGGATCTCCATTCTCATCCAAAAGTAATAGGCATCTTTTTATCCCCTGTCTTACCCTATAATCGAATACACTTACATTTGGCCCTTGTTTTTTATTTGTAGCTCCCCCTAAAAAATCATAAATATGATGCAAGAATTTACAAGAATATACATATTATACACATATAAATAATTACTAATAGTTTGTGAAAAATGTAATGCATATGTGTATCTAAATTTTCTTACCTTCATCTGCCCAAGATCAATAATAGGAGAATCAGCAACAGAATGTTGATCTTTATCTAAATTTCTATCATTTAAATTATCAATTTCAACCTCTTGATTGTTACTAACATCATTTACCAAACATCGCATACTTTCTCCTACAAGCACTCCTTGATGACTTCTTTTTTCTGTGTCTTTTAGAATGACTTCCTTCTCTACAATTATTTGAGATTACCACCACATGACTTTAACCAACGGTACCAACTCCATCATTTGACACAGAGGGATTTTTTTTTCTTTTGCAAGGTTTACAAAAGAACTTTTGTTGTTGTTTTCAGTTGATTCTTCCATAATTTTACTATTTCTAAGTCCTTCTTTTGCAATTGAACACCCCCAATTAGCATTTATCGAACCAAGATATCCTCCTTTTGGTCTTTTAGAAATACCTACAAGTAAAATGATGAGATGAGTGGTGCTAAGAAAGATATTAAATGATGTAATTTGTGATTTTACCTGTCATACTCCCATGAGTTACTCCTTCATTGAAGACATTGTTAGGAAGTGGAGATAGTAGCTAACTGCGTGTTTTCATTCTCCTAAAAAGACAATTGATATCAAAAATATTGAATTACAAACTAAAATCATGGCATGCATTCTATAATTGTGGTCCTCAAATCAAATTGAAAATTTCAATAATTTTTATATGTTGTTGATTAAGCCAACATCCAACAACCAAAAAAGTAAAACAGATTAACTCAAAAGAAAACATTTGTGCAAAAAATGTATAATCATGTAAAAGAATATATGACCATTTTAAAAATAAAAATATGACATGAGTGTTTCCACTATTTGACCCAACTAATAAAATAAAAAGAGTTACATAAGATCAATGGTTGGGATCATGACCCCCGTCCTAAAAGGCCACACCCTCCATGTCTTCTCTAACTAAATTAAAGTCATCACAAACGCCACTTAAGATATCTTCCAAATCACTTGAAGATTTTTCTTCAGATAAGCAGGTCCCATTGATGAATTTATCACACTACTACAGAAATGGCTTATAAAGTCACTTTTCAAGGTGTCGGTTGTTTACATAAACGGACACCTAAACTCTACAGTGTTGGTTTATAACATAAACCGACATACAATCTGTGAAGGTCGACCAGACACGGGTACCGCTTTTATTAAGTGTCGGTTAATTAATAAAAAACCGACACCTAAAATCAACCGCCAAAACCAAAATTCCAGCGAAAAAATTACCTCCAAAATTTGACATATGTAGTCGGTTCATAAATAAATAACCGACGACTAAAGGGTATTCACGAGACAGGAATAGTTGTCAGTTGTCCTTTAGTTAAAAACCGACGACTATAATCTAGTATAGGTGCCGGTTTTTCGTATAGAACCGACACAGTTGGTTTATTTGTCAGTTTTTTAGAATAACCGACGCTTATTGTCAACTTAATAGCTCACCAGCGCGAGCTTCTCTTCCCCTTTCCCTTTTTCATTCTCGATTTCAGTTTGGTCTGGCGATTTCTTGCTCGCCCCCGCCGGTCGTTGCTCCTCCGCCGCCGCTGCCGTGCTCCCGCACCTACCCTCGCCGCTGCTCCGTGCTCACCGGCGGCCGTGCTCCTACTCCTGCTCCTGACATCTGTGCTCACCGACGGCCGTCCGTGCTCCTGCTCCGTGCCCTCGCCGCTGCTCCGCGCCCTCGCCGCTGCTCCGTGCCCTCGCCGCCGCTGCTCCGTGTCCTCGTTGGCGCTTCTCCTCTCTTTGCCGCCGCCTCCGCCGGTGGCTGTTGTGCTCCGGCCGCTGCTCTCCTCTACCCTCAAGGTATGCCTGCCTGCCCTGCCTTCTTTCTTCTTCCTCTGCTCCGGCGGCTGCTTGGGCGGTGCCAAGGCATGCCCAAGCAGCTGCAGGGTGTTTTTTTTTAAAAGTTATTTACTTATTTGTGTTTAGGGTTTAGGTACTGATTTTGTGCTTCTACTGAGTTGAATCCTCTATTTTCTATACAATACATGTAATTTCCCTAGTATCGTGAAAGATTCTCAATCGTGTGTATCACATGGGATTCTTATCTCAACACAATGGACTGCAATATATGCATCTAATGCCTTAAATGGAAGACTCGAATGTTATAAAATCCCATCAAAGTAGGTAGAAACAACTTATATATATTCAGATCTTAATAATTCCATGAAGCGCACATTATCTTACTCAGGAAAAGTATGTGTATAATGTAGGATTAGTTCCATATAAAGGTTCTATTTTAGTAAGCACCTAGAAACCCGTCCATGATTTACTCATTAGGAGTAAATCTTGGATAGTCCCCGGTTTGGGACTGTTCTTGAACACCTAATCTCACTTAGGATGTAAGTGTATAATGTGTATTGGGTTTTCGAGAAAATTTTGGTAGCATTTCCTCGTTTGTTCTCTAAGTACATATGTAGACTTCTTTTCAAGCTATCATGTCTACCACAATAAAGTTGGTTATGACAAGCAATAAAAGGTTAACTGATGTTATACAACTTTTTCTGAAAATATATAACATCGTTATATGTACTTACACTTTGTTAATACTAATATTATGCAGTCTCTGTCCACCCATAACAGTCACTATGAACTGGGCCTCTATGTCAATGTTAACGTTCCCTATTGAAGAACAATTGGACATCATCCTAGATGATCGTTCCTTAAACCAATTGGTCATACCCAAACATTGGCATTTTCTAAAAGGAAGACACTACATGCCTGGTAAAGTGACCCTAACTTTTGGCAATTATACACATGTTATCGAGGTTGAGTATGATTTGGAGGGAAATCTTGTATCAAAATTCGGTTGGCGTGATTGGATTGGAGAGATGCATGTGGTTTGTTGCAACAGGCTTTTTCTCCGTCCAGTTGGCCATAATTCCATCAAAGTTTGGATAACCAACATCAACTGTGAGACCCCCGATCATGTCATGCGGTATGAGCGCACGTCGTCGCATATCAGCTCGGAAGAATCTGAATCTGAGGCCCCTGTCAGTTCAAATTCGTCTAAATACAGTGAGGAGTTTCGTGACACAGCTTCATCATCAAAAAGACCACGGTAAGTCCAATTAACAAATATAATTGTCAAGCAATCAATACTCATAGCTGCTTTCTATTCTGAACTTCAGGAGAAGATTGCCACAATGATAAGTCCTCAAAGTTACTGATGTGGGACCATGTTGGTGTAGTATTTAGTTGTCTATCTATCTAGACTTGTCTGTGTTAATAGTTTTTTTAATTATGCGCATGTTTAGGGGTACACCAACACCTTTGTTTAGTTACTGTTTAGGGGTACACCCCTGTGTGTGGATGTAAAAAGAGATTAATGAATGGAACTGAAAGTTGCTACATGAAACCCGTCCAACACATTATTTGTTGGCCTAGAAACCCGTCCAAGATTTACTCATTAGGAGTAAATCTTGGATAGTCCCCGGTTTGGGACTGTTTTTGAACGCCTAATCTCGCTTAGGATGTTAGTGTATAATGTGTATTGAGTTTTCAAGAAAATTTCGGCAGCATTTCCCCGTTTGTTCTCTAAGTACATATGTACTTGGAGAACAGCGGGAAAATGCTGCCGAAATTTTCTTGAAAACCCAATACACATTATACACTTACTAGTGAGATTAGGTGTTCAAGAATGGATAGGTGGTACACATTTGTTATATACAATAATGACATCACATGTATTTGTTAACCCTAGACCCTAATCTTGTCCTAATATATACTTGTTTTCTCTTTGATCATAGAATGGATAGATCATGGATGTCCATTCGCAATCACTGCACCCCAGAGTTTATTTCTGGTCTTGACCAGTTCATTAGATTTGCCGAGGAACATAGGAAACAACCTGGAGATAGGTTCTACTGTCCATGTAGGCATTGCGGTAACAACTTGAAAGTCAACACTGGTGACGAAATTAAAACTCATGTCATGTGCAACGGGATTATACAAGGCTATACAGAATGGCACTGGCATGGAGAGATTTCAAACCCGAAACCAGTGGATGTCGATAGCAGTGCTTGTGTGGAAGAAGAAATTGCCTACAATGACGTAGATGTGAATGAACAAGTTCCAGTAGACATCGTTGATGCGATGCTGGATAGTTGTGGGGTAGAGCACACCGATCCACCTCCCATTTTTAGAAACATTGTGCATGATGCTGAGATGCCGTTATACACAGGTTGTACTAAGTTTACGAAGCTTAACGCTGTGTTGAGATTGTATAAGTTGAAAGCTAACAATAGATGGAGCAACAAAAGCTTCACGTCATTGCTGTCTTTGTTGAAAGAAATGCTTTCTGAAGGAAACGAGCTGCCAATCTCAACGTACCAGGTAAAGAAATTGTTGTGCCCAATGGGAATGGATGCCAAGAAGATACAGGCATGCCCTAATGATTGTGTATTATTTCAAAAGGACTATGCAGATTTGAAAGATTGTCCAAAATGTGGTGCATCACGGTATAAATTGACGACTTCAGGGGAGTCCAAAATTGGTTCTCCTGCCAAGGTGATGTGGTATCTACCTATAATAACACAGTTTCAACGCTTGTTTGCCAATCCAATAGATGCGAAGAATTTGAGGTGGCATGCACATGTTAAGAAAAATAATGATGGGATCCTACGACATGCGTCTGATTCCCCACCGTGGAAGAAGATTGATGTATTGTACCCTGAATTTGGTGAAGAAGTCAGGAATCTAAGACTTGGGCTTTGTACATATGGGATGAATCCGTACGGGACATTGAGCAGCCAACATAGCACTTGGCCAGTCATGCTTGTTATATACAATCTTCCTCCCTGGTTGTGTATGAAAAATAAGTACGTAATGTTGTCGTTGTTGATATCGGGCCCTAAACAACCTGGAAATGACATCGATGTTTATCTTGAACCTCTGATTGATGACTTAAAGAAACTCTGGGGTGAAGGTGTGATGACCTATGATGTTTCATGAAGAGAGACATTTCGTTTGCATGCTATGTTGTTTTGCACTATTTATGACTTTCCAGCATATGGGAATTTGTCTGGATATAGTGTCAAAGGAGCTAAAGCGCGTCCTATATGTGAAGAGAACACTGATTCAACAAGACTAAAACATGGCGGTAAGAATGTATATCTCGGTCATCGAAGGTTTCTTCCAAAATTCCATCCGTATCGTAGGAAGCACAAAGCATTCAATGGATTGAATGAGGAACGCAGTGCACCTAAACCTATACCAGGGGAGGTTGTTTATGAAAGAGTAAAAGACTTTGTCAATGAATTTGGTAAGAGATCACAATGTAATACACGGAGTGACAATTCTTCATTCAAGAAGAAGTCAATATTTTGGGATCTTCCTTATTGGAGTTCTTTGACAGTCAGACATTGTATCGATGTAATGCACATTGAGAAAAATGTCTGTGATAGTATCATTGGTACTCTGTTAAATATACCAGGTAAGACTAAAGATGGGATAAAATCCAGATTGGACCTACGTGAAATGGGAATAAGGTCAAAATTAACAGAATTACGTGAAATGGGTAATAAAAGAACATACTTACCTCCCGCTTGTTACACGTTGTCTAGAAAGGAGAAGAAAGCTTTTTGTGAATGCTTGGTAAATGTTAAGGTTCCACATGGTTACTCATCCAACATCCGTAGATTGGTATCAATGAAAGATATGAAGTTGATAGGTCTTAAATCTCATGATTGTCACACTCTAATGCAACAAATATTGCCCGTGGCAATTCGATCTATACTGTCGAAGCATGTAAGGTTTGCAATCACCAGACTTTGTTTCTTTTTCAACAGTCTCTGCAACAAAGTTATTGACCCTGAGACTCTCAATAATTTGCAAAGAGAAGTGGTTGTTACCCTATGTCAGCTTGAGATGTATTTCCCTCCTTCGTTCTTTGAAATCATGGTACATCTTGTTGTCCACTTGACTAGGGAAGTGAAAATCTTGGGACCGGTTTTCTTACATTGGATGTATCCCTTTGAACGATACATGAGCGTTTTTAAAGGTGATGTTTGAAACCGTTATCGGCCTGAAGGGAGTATTATTGAAGGTTATGTGGCGAGAGAGGTTATGGATTTCTACAATGACTTTCTCAGTGGTAATGACACTCCTGATAATGACAAGAATATTGACGAGCTATTTGGCAAAGGAATTTTGGGATCACGTGTGAAAGTAATCAGCCGTGAGCAGTTGGAACAAGGTCATTTGTATATTTTACACAACATGGACGAAGTGAACGTTTATATCGAGGAACATACCAATTTCATCAAAAGACAATATCCTCGAGCCAATACAATGTGGCTTGCTAGAGAGCATAACAAGACTTTTATTAAGTGGTTTGAAGATAAAGTCTTACATCAACTATCTCAAACACCAGATGATATTACTGAAACTATCAAATGCCTCGCCTTTAAACCAAAGTTGATTGTTATGTCTTTTGAAGGGTATGACATTAATGGATTCACATATTACACAAAGCGCCAAGATGATAAGAGTGTCTTACAAAACAGTGGGGTCACCCTTCAAGCATCGACTATGTTTTTTGCAAGTGCAAAGGATAAGAGTCCACATGAAGCTAAAATGTCATATTACGATGTCATTGAAGAGATATGGGAATTTCACTACATAGATTTCAAAATTCTGCTCTTCAAATGTAATTGGGTTGATAACACCAAAGGAGTTATAGTGGATGAATTGGGTTTCACTTTAGTGAACTTTGAAAAGATTGGCGAGAAGGATGAACCATTCATATTGGCATCACAGGCGAAACAAGTATTTTATATCGATGATCCTGCAAATGATAAATGGTCGGTTGTTCTTCATGGTAAAAGATAGTTCATTGAAGATCCTATAGATGAAGAAGAGTACTATGATAAATATGATGACTCCAGTCCATTCTCAGTTGGGTTGCCAACTCCACAAAATATTGAAGCTAATGATGACTTATATGTGCGCGGAGATCACAATGAAGGATTGTTAATTGATAAAAGATCACAATTTTAGAGGCATGCATGTTTATATTTTTTTATTGAAGCTAAATGTTTACTTTTTTAGTATCAATATCATTTTCTGATTTGATGTTTCATTATCTTCTAGTTAATACAAATGCTAAACATTGTGGGAGGGTGCTAAAGAACTATAGGACCAATCTCACCCGAGATTACATACGCGATGCTGAGAATAGGTTCTTGATTGATTCCAATTCTAGACATTGATCAGTATTTCACTAACTCTACACTAATAATTTTTGTTTGTATTCTCTTTGAAAAATAAATATAGGAAGAAGGAAGCCACACATCAATGGAACTACTTAGACCCCAAAGACTAGGAGGAGTTTGTTACCCAAAGAAAAACAGATTAATTCAAGGTTTTAAGCGCCACTCCCAATTTAATTAATATACGTTTTTATGTATTCACCTATTCAAGATTAACCTTTATTGTTACTAACCAAATCAATGTGCTAACTAACTAGGCTATCAGCGATGCTCAACGACAACTACATGTTACGACCACACAATGGGTCCAAGAGGATATGCAGGCGTTCGCCAAAGGTTATATAGATATATAGGCAGCAAGCCATGAAATAGCAAAAGAAGCCCCAATGAAGAGAAGCAGGATATAGATATAATACATAAAGTGTTGCACACACAAGTGCTTCAGATTCATATAACAACATGACAGACTAACACATATATAGTGCATAACAACAGCAGCTCGGAATTTACATACAACACTATCTTAGTACATATATAGTGGGACTAAGGTGACGATCCCACCTGCTAAAACAGGTTACCGACAACTACATGTTATGACTGGGAGGTCGTGATTCAACAACCGTATGCATTAGCAGGTGGATCTGTTTGTCCTCCTGCTAATGAATATGGTTGCTGAATCACGACCTCCCAGTCGTAACATGTAGTTGTCGGTAACCTATTTTAGCAGGTGGGATCGTCACCTTAGTCCCACTATATATGTACTAAGCTAGTGTTGTATGTAAATTCAACGCTGCTATTGTTATGTACTATATATGTGTTAGTCTGTCATGTTGTATGGACATCGATTGTATTGCTCAGGTATTATATAGTCTCATTAGATAATATGAAATATATCAATCTTATTTATAGCTCATTAATTATATATATACATCATTCTCTTTATAGGTGTTTAAAGCTGACCCCACTACAGGAACGGACTTACCAGATGTACATGCTCCCTATACAATGGGAGAATTAAATGAAGTAAGAGAAGAATGGGCAACAACCATACAAATAGTGGGGGTTTTAAAATATAATTGGGATGTTGATAACGAATAATGACTAAAGAATGATATTTTGTAAATAAATTTCTGAATTATAATATATGTGTGAATGTTTCTACATGTCTAGATGTTTCTACACGTGTCTGAGTGAAAATGAATGAAAGTGTTGGTTGCTATATGAATGTTTCTACATGTGTGAATGTGAATGAATGGAACTACAGATTGCTAGCTACATGAATGTTTCTAAATGTGTGAAAATAAAATGGAACTGCAGGCTGTATTGCTAAATGCATGTGTGAATATTTTTGTTGTTAAATTTGCAGGTTTGTGGCCTGTTGTTGGCTGATATCAATGGATGTCGTAAAACCTGCAGTTAACTGCAGGTTTCTCATCTTGCGACCAGCCACAGCAGGTCTGCAGACTGATAGAAAAAAAAACAATAGGCGTCGGTTATTTGTATAACACCGACACACAAAGTTATAGTGTCAGTTTTATATAAATAACTGACGCATGTTCCCTGTGGCGCGAAGGTATATGGCGTCGGTTTATTATCTAATAACCGACACTGATAGTGGCCAAGATGGTGCCCTTTCTGTGGCGCGAAGGTATATGGTGTCGGTTTCTTATCTAATAACCGACGCCTATACCTTCGCGCCACAGCAAACAGGCGCGATTTCGGTGGCGCGGGAAGAGTTTGGGCGTCGGTTTTGGAACTGACGCGTAATGGGTGAGCTTTTAGTGTCGCCCACATAGGTGTCGCTTAGAAATTGACACTAAAGGCCTTAAATAACTGACACTAAAGGTAGGTTATGTAGTAGTGTCATAAAGCTTCTCCTCCATGCATAAGTATCACGAGGTGTAGTGTGCACAACAAAGATCCAATTTTTTTGACTTATGTCTTTCACATAAAACACTTGTTGTGCTTGGGAGGCCAATGCAAATGGATGATCAGTTACAACAATATGTTTTAAATTGACCATTGTAAAGTCATTTTCAGGCTTTTTGATGCCTCTATTTGTATTCACCCAATCACATTTGAACAATACAACTTTAAGTTGCTCATAATAACTAATCTCGAAAACGTCTCTTAACACTCCGTAGTAGGTAACTTGACCCGTTACAAGATTTTTGTCCTTGGAGCTGGTAAAACTTTCTGTTTGAGCATTCACCATGATTCCACTATTGTGTGTTTTTCTGCCGCACTCTCGATCCTTGGTGCAAAATCTATAATATTTTGTTACATATCCTACATATTGCATCGTCATTTGTTGCGGCCCTCGAGCCAACACGAAAAGGTTTGGCTAACACACTTGTCAACTTTTCCTTCTCCTCAATCTAAAAATATTATGAATTTAATTATTTATATATTTTGTTATTATGCTAATGGAAATAACTTATTTAAACTTACATATTTATTAAACCATTCATTGAAATTGTTCATATGAATATTACTGATTTCCCATTATCGTGTACGTGGATTGATTTTCTTCAAGTATTGGATGTTCTCCCTGCTAACAAACACGTGTATCACACCTAGATGTAAATATGAAATTACATAATAAAAAGTAAACAACGATCTTACTTCATGTATGGATCAACTGCATCACAGTTGGATAAAATATATTGATGTGCAACTTTGAGCATTGTGCTATTAAGCGTAATATGTGTCTTCTTTCCTAAACAATACCCTTTGTGAAAGAATATAGACCACTCCATCATTATCCATATATTCATATTCCACATCATTTTTAGACAACTTAGTGAACCTTGTCTCAACTCCTGAGAGATATCTCGAGCAGAATGTTAAGCATTCATCTACCAAGTAACCTTCTTCTATAGAAGCTTCTGGAGCAGCTTTATTTCGCACATATCTTGTTAAAGTTTGTAAGTGTCTACAATAAGAAGAAGAAAAGATTTTGTAAGAACATCACATACGATCGGATGCAAAGTCTGAACAAATTTAATTATTAGAAAGATTATCTCTCCATGGGGTACATCCAACGATAGAATATTGGTTCTGCTATCTTCACTTCTCGTGCAAGATGAATTACCACATGCTCCATCCCATCAAAGAATGACGATGGAAGAATCTTCTCTAAGTTACAAAAAGTCACTACTTGTGACAATCTAACTTTTCTCTCTCCTCCATGGTACTCCTTCTCTCCCATCTAGTTGTATCTTACTCAATCAAAAATCAATTTTGTATTATAAATGTGATGATGGTCTATTTTAGTGACCTCAACGATCCACTTCACAATATGTGACATCAAATTTCAAATCAATCTAATGTAATTCTTGAAAGCAACCCTCTCTTGCAACTATTTTTTTATACAACCCTAACATGAACCTCTTACCTTATAATGTACATTAAGTTATAGAGGGTTCAATTCTAAATACAATGACACCAAAATCACATCTTTTGGACCTATGAAACTCTAGATATGGTGTTTTAATGATTTTATGTTTTAACCTTTCTCTTTATGTGTTTTATGTTGTATTGGGCCGATTTTGGTCTCTCTAGGCCCAAATGAACTTTGTGGCCCAACGGCTTGTTCCCTTCTCCCCTTCAGCTTTCTGGAAACCACCGAACAGA
The DNA here is from genome assembly GCA_963693085.1 of Alisma plantago-aquatica. Taxonomy (NCBI): domain Eukaryota; kingdom Viridiplantae; phylum Streptophyta; class Magnoliopsida; order Alismatales; family Alismataceae; genus Alisma; species Alisma plantago-aquatica. Next base: position 1,023,887,338 of record OY856410.1, read on the forward strand.
AGGGAATGAGCTTCCCCGCCTCCAACCAGATTGGGAACGGTTGACACAACCCTAGTTTGCTCCTTATATACCCCTCCCTTGATTGCCCTTCTCCCTTTTGCCCTAGTGTTCTCGTGCTGCCGACTTTCCTTCCCCCTCCTTTGTTCTTTATTTTTCTCAATGGTGCATGCTTGAAGCCTGCTGCCACCAGCCGGGGGCTTCTGGGGAGCTCACCCACACTCTTCCCTTCTCCACCAATCAAGCCCGAGCAAGGAGGGCGGAGAATGACGGTGGTGTGCCCTACTCCTACCCCAATCCTACGCTTTTTGGGCTACTTCAAAGGCAGCTGTCGTCGGGATGATGGGGGCGTCGTCCCCTGTCTTTCCTCTGTTCCTGCGTGTGGAACAGGGGGTCGTGTACGGAAAGCGGTGGGGAGGAGATGGGCAGACGACCCTAACAAGCATGGGCTCACAGGCGGGGTAGGGTAGGACCTTCGATCCCACATCCAAAGGTGACCTCACGGGCGGCGTGGGCCAGAGGTGAGGAGCTGTGATGGTGAGCGGATGATGGCTGGTGAGAAGACATCAGGTATCGTTGGCTGCTGTGACTAAGTGCACCCGTGATGATGGGCATAGTTGCGCAACATGGACCGCAGGATGGGGAATACACAATTGTAGGTGGCACATAAATGGAATGGTAACAATCCTCTAGTTCTCTAAAGTTCTGGATATAAACTCTGCTCATATTAAGACCAAAACATACAAACCTATATACCAAATTGATACTCTCAAAAAGATCTACAATATGAGCAAAGTTTTAGAGCCTAAAAACTCTTCCTATATCTCAATTTTGCCAAATATGTATTCTTTGACTTTGTTGACCACTTTTAATTCATGATTATAACGAAGTTTGAATTTTTGATATATTTATAGCCTCCTAAGCATCAATCATTAACTATTATGCTCTTGTGATCCTAATGAATGTCCTAATCATCCCAATCGCTCTTGAATGTCCTTAATTGCATAAGTGACATATATTTTGGATTATAATGGTGTACCTTGCCCTAATTATATAATCATGCTCCTTGATGATATATAATCTTGAACCGACCTTGAAATCAGTAAGTATAAACCTCTCTATGATTGTAATACCATCCCCTAGATCCCTATTTGCTATGTCTATTTCACATGACACTTATTGCATGTATGAGTGAATGTTGGTACCCCATGTTGGTGGTTTTATGCCTAGACCCTAGTGAACATCACCTTACTTTAAATGTGTTTCTTATGTCCTATTCTTGCTGATATAAACTGTCACTTATGCTTGGTTCTATTTCATTGATGATCTTTGACCTTGATTACTCTATTATGAGTCTTGTGGCATAATTTTAGCATATGTGTCCCAAATCTTGTCAAGTCCACATGAAACTTTCAAATGATATGAATCTTGAACCACACCCTTATGATACCCCTAAATCAATATGAGATCATCTAATGTACTAACAACAAACCTTAGAACCTATCTTGGCCAAAACCCTAAAATGAATCTAATTAGGGTTAATGATGAGAATCTAATGTATACAATCTTGTTGTTAAACAGGTCGACTTATGATCTAGATGGTAATGGACGTGTTAAGAATCTCTGAATCAGGTATGAGCCTAATCTATTTATATGACTAGCTTTCTTGTTTGAAATGATACGTATTGTATGCTTGTTTGTTTACTTGCCCAATATTGCCATGTAGTATTGCTATGTCTTACTCGATGTTTGCCTCATTGGTTTTATAACTTGAACACATATATATACAAAAATCCATTATAATGTTGTTGATAAAGTATTGGCTCTTGGATATGGCCTTGAGGTCCCTCTCGTATAAAAGGGTTAGCTAATTTTGTAACCCTTACGGACCCTTCTGACGGGAAGATGGTCAAATGCCTTAGAAATACTTGATATTATTGGTATAATGGAGTGAAATGACATAAAATATGGTTTCACATATGTTAAACAATTAACATGTTTATTCTTTTTCGTTTAGTCTTGAAATCTTTTCAAAATTATGCAAAGCTTATACATATTTGTATCTTTGTGCCCCATACTCAACACCTCGTGTGTTGACCCATTTCTCGTATTTTGTTTTTAGGTTTAGAGATGACTATAAGGTTGATGGGCTTGGTGAGCTATGCTAGGTTTACTTGTTGTAAGATCCAGATTTAATGCACATGAATGACTTGTACCTTGACTCTGGAAATATGTAACTAAATTCATGAATATAATGCATTTTGTATAATTTATACGTGTTGAATGTTGAGACTGTGTTGGTGCCTTTATCTTATTATTTGTTCATGTGTGCTAAGCTTTACGCTTCCACATGTCACCTTTGATATTCGTTTCGTTCATGGGACTGGGATTCCGGTTCCGTGACACTGCTATTCTAGATTCCAACTTCTCAATAGTATTTAGATTTATGACTTTAGAGCATAAGTCTTTAAAAAAGTTGGACAACTCAATTACAACAGATCTAACATTTTTGTTTGGCAACACTACTTGTAAAGCTAATGGGAGAAATTGTTGCATCAATACATGATAATCATGACTCTTCAATGCCATCAACTTTCTTTCTCTTACGCGTGGATTTATAGCTATATTAGAAGAATACCCATTAGGAACTCGAGAAGACTTCAACAACTTAAAGAATAATTCTTTTTCCTCCTTCTTTAAAGTAAAACATGAAGGTGGGATGATATTTTTATTTCTGTCCTTGATAATTTGAAGTTTATTCCTTATGTCCATCTCTTCGAGATCATATAGAGAATTTTCAGTGTCCTTTGACTTCTCCATTCCTATTAGTGTGTGAATCAAACTCTCACATACATTCTATTCTATGTGCATCATGTCACGATTATGACGTATAAGATTATGCTTCCAGTGTGGCAACTCAAGAAAATACTTCACTTTCTCCAGTTATACGATAAATTATCTACATCTCTAGTTTGATCTAGAAGTTGACTTCCAGACAACATCTTAGGAGCACTTCTAAATTCTTCTTTTCCATCAAATGATGAAGCATCTTTATGAAATTTATGATCCATTGGGAGGAACCTCCTGTGATCTATGAAACATACTTTCTTACTATATGGTAGTCTCCATGAGCATGCATCTTTGTTGTAAAAAGGACATGCAAGATACCCACTAGTTTGCAAACCAGATAAATAACCATATGCAGGAAAGTCACTTATCGTCCACAATAAGGCAGCATGCAACTTGAATACCTCTTTACGATCAACATCATAAGTATCAACACCAGCTTCCTACAGTTCTTTTAACTCATCAATCAATAATTGTAGGTAGACATCTATGTCCATTCTTGGTTGAGTTGGACTAGGAATAATCATTGATAAAATAAAATTGGGAGACTTTATACAAAACCATGGTGGCAAGTTGTATGGAATCAATATGATGGGACAAATGCTATATTATAGACTCATGAGGCCAAAATGATGAAATTCATCATAAGTTAATCCAAGGCGAACATTCTGAGAATCAGAAGCAAACTCAACATGCATATTATCAAATATCTTCCATGCTGGAGAATGTACTGGATGTCAAATAATCCCGTCCTTGGTACCACTTTCATCATGCCACCGCATTAGGGGTGACAATTTTGAAGACATGAACAATCTCTTCAACCTAGGAGTCAAGGAAAAGTAGCGTAAAACTTTAAAAGGAACTTCTTTCTTATTCATACAAATATTTTCTGCACCTATTTCATCACTTTTGATTTCTTTATATCTAGAAGCACCACATTTTGGACATTAAGTCTAGTCTGTAAAATCCTTTCAATATAAAATGCAGTTATTTTTGCAAGCATCAATTTTATCATAGTGAAGTTTAAGGTCCCTGATTATTTTCTTGAATTCATGATAAGAGCCAGACAACGTCTCACCCTCTGAAAGCAATTCCTTCAAAATCTCAAGCAGCTCAAAAAATGACTTATTACTCCAATTATTGACAAAATTTATGTGAAACAACCTCACAACAGTGTACCATTTTGGTAAATAAAAAAACAGTGTACCATTTAGAGTACTTCTTACTTCCAGGGTACAATTCATGTGTAGCAATCTTTAATAGTTTGTAAAATTTCTCAGCTTTTACATCATTAACAAATACAAATCGATGGTCGTCGTCTTCCATATTCTTTCCATCCTGTAATACTCCATGCACATCATGCAACATGTCTCTCATATCATCTTTGAACGTTTGATTTTGTCTTTATGAATACTCAGGGCTATCAAATGAACCCTCACCGTGAAAAATCTAATTTGTGTAGCTGGTCAAGAATCCATTCTATAATAAATGTTCATTTGCGACTTGCCGATTCTGCTTATGCACATTTAAGCACTGCTTACAAGGATATAAGATAGTGTCATCTCTACTGGATTTTGTAAATGCATGTTGTATAAATTTAACCACTCCAAGTAAATCTGTCGTGCTTGTTCTATGTTCCTCATGGATCCAACTTTTATCTATCATAATGACCTATGACGATAATATATATATATATATATATATATATATATATATATTAGAAAAATGTTACATAATATAGTTTCCATATAGTAGAATTAAAATACAGTCCATAACACAGTCTTGATATTAAAAAAATTGAGAAATACTTGTATATTGGGCACTTAGCTCGATTTGGGGTGCCTCTGCCGCCTAAGTGGGCACATGGGTGCCACACTACTTTTTTCTTTATTTTCTCAATTTTTCTTCCATGATAAATATTGAGTTCTTTTCAATAAAAAATATTTTCAGCTCTGAACTTACTCCGTCAAAGGTTCTAATAGTATATTGATTCATGAATTTAAATGATTATTTGGTACTACGTTTATGTAACGATCTAGGTAGATATGAAATATATCTTATTTTAGAGAATTTTTAGACAATACAACAAGGGTGTGCGAACCTTAGTATATATGTGAGAGTCTGTGTAAATTGCCATGTTGTACTCATCTTATATATATTAATACATATAAAAGGATGCGAACAAGACTAACTTCCTAATATTACTTTTGACATACATATGTGTCTCTCCAATATATATTGTTGTCTAAGTTGTAAGAAATTACACAATAATAATAAAATGCTCATACTAGAATTGTATATTTCCATTAGTGTTGGTGTTCATAACAATAAGAAAAAAAATGCTTAATTGCTTATGTGAATCTTTTCTAATTTAATAAATCTATTAAAAAGTATCGAAAGAGACTTTTATAATATCATATTCATGTGTTAAGTGTGCTTATATTATGATACGAAATGATACCATGGAGATGTATATTGACATTAGGAAAGATATTATCTTCAAGTAAAAAAAGACAAAAACTACTTCTTTCTACTACAAAATTCATTCAATGTGTTGACTCGCCATAAAATCATTATTCCATAGAGCATATCTAATGGGGTCCAATAATCATTTGATCATATTTTTTCATTCTAAGCCTACATGACATACAAAATTGATAGATTGATGAGAGGCTTCTAAGAAGAATATACTTTTGAATTTTGTCTCTATGTTTTCATGTCTGTGAAGTCTGTATAAAGAGAAAATATGTGATTCTAAAGTTGCAAATTAACATATTACAAATTTAAAAGGATTTTAAACCACATACCAAACAGTTGAAATGCCCAATGTATACTTTTCAGAATGGTAGAGTTCTAGAAAAGGGCAACAGGGGCCTACGAAGAGGACTAGAAAATCAAGCAACAACGCCCTTCCTAGAGACGAGACAAGCGGCGGTCAGGTGATGAGCTTCAATCGATCTCCTCCTCTCATTTCTTGCCCGGGGACGAACCTGCCAGGGCTTCAGCCGGAGGACCTTCCAATAGTGAGGCGGATGCTGGTGAGGGCGGACGTTGGCTTCTGTCAAGCGGGGGTGGACGATGGCTTCCTAGAGACGAGACAAGGGTGAGGTGATGAGCTTCACACGATCTCCTTGTTTCCTACCCGGAGACGAACCTGCAGGGGCTTCAGGCCGAGAGCCTTCCAGCAGCCAGGTGGGTGGCGGCTGTCTGCTGAGGGTGGACGGTTCCTTCCATCAAGTGGGGGGAGGGGGGCGCGGAGAGAAAATCGTCGGCCGGTCGGGGCCGTGCGGAGAGCAGGCGGAGAGCAAGCATGATCGGGTGATCAATGCGTCAACCGGTGGTGGAACAAGGTTTAGTATGCAGGGATAATGGGGAGAGAGTGCGGGACTTTTTCCCTCTAAATCACCTCCTTACATTTATTTTGGATACAATTAAAAGGAGTAAAAATTTGTACCTACATCTTATTTAGTGAGGTGGCTACAATCATTTAAGTTACACAAATATATTTTATAAGTAAAAATAGCTCTCGCTACATATAAATTAAATGTAACTGAAACAATCATAACTAAATCATTATTTTTTCATAGTGTGCGGTTTCACATTTATATCCTAACTTTGATTCTATCACTAGAGAGAGTGATCCTTTGCCAACATCTTCTCATGCCAATATGTCTGATCCAGATTCTTCTCCAACCATACACACTTTGAACATCCCTTCTTCAAATGTTCATCAGATGATTACACGAGGAAAATATGGAATTATCAAACCAAATCCAAATATGCCATGTTTGTCTCTACTGTTGTGAGTATACCAAAGACTGTTAAATCTGCCATGAAAGATTAGGACTGGGTAACAGCCACGAAGTTGGAATTGGAGGCTCTCCACAAGTACAGTACTTGGCCTCTAGTTCCTCGTCAACAAAATCAGAATATTGTGGGCACAAAATGGAATTACAAAGTCAAATACAATGCTGATGGCTCTCTTGAACGACGCAAAGCCCGGTTAGTTGCACGAGGTTTTACTCATGAAGAGGGAGTGAATTACTTAGAAACTTTCAGTCCTGTTGTAAAAACACCCACCATTAAAGTTGTTCTTACTGTTGGTATGTCCAAAGGTTGGGATTTACGAAAACTAGACATCTGCAATGTTTTCTTGAATAGTGATCTCACTGAAAAGGTTTATATAGAACAACCTCCTGGATTTATTGATATGACACATCCTTCCTTTGTTTGCAAACTTCAGAAAGCTTTGTATGGTTCAACAAACTCAGTGAATTTCTCCTTTCCTATGATTTTACTTGTAGCCATGTTGATCCGTCGCTCTTTGTCTACATCCCAGGAGAAAATCTCATATTTCTCCTGCTATATGTTGACGACATTATTCTCACAAGCAGCAATCCAGTATCTTTGCAGCCGTTTGTTAACTCTTTGCAGGACAAATTCACTCTTCGTCATTTGGGGAAGTTGCATTGCTTTTTGGGAATTCAAGCTCTGTTTAAGGATCGAGGAATTCTTTTATCTCAAGAAAAATATGCTACAGATTTTCTTCTTTCAAATGGTCTAGCTGACTGCAAACCGGCTTGTTCTCCTATTATCAAAGATTTCTTAAAAGGGGCAGACTCAAGTCATGAACTGGTTGGTAGCTTACAATGCCTTTGTCTCACTCATCTTGACATTTAATATGTTGTTAATACTGTATTCCAGTTTATGGCAACGCCCTCATCTCATCATCTAACTATGGCCAAAAGAATTCTTCGCTATGTTAAAGGCACAATTGCTTTGGGGATTCAAATAACAGCCTCTAGTTCTCTCCACATCACTGCCTACTTTGATGTTGGCTAGGCTGGATGTCCCATGACGAGACATTGTAATTCAAATCCTCCCTCGCCTGTCTTCTTCAACCTCGGTCATCCTCATCTTCTTCTCATCTCGTCTCGTTCTGTTCGTAGCATTCGTTGCATGAGGCTTCTTATGGATAGACCCAATAAAGCGATAGGCTAACAATCGATGATTCAATTCATTGCATGAGGCTGTCTATTTAACCACAGTGTCCCTTAGTTGGTGACACTATTCAGACATGTACTCGTGCTTACAGGCCTGTAGCTGACAACCCGTGTTCCACTGACATTCCATGATTAGCCATTATTGACATTTTCCTCCATTACTAACCATAGCTTTTAGTGTCAGCGGCAATGGTGCTCCCGGTGGTGGTGGCGCAGGGCTGGTCCCGCCTGGGTTGTGGTCCTGGAGTGTAACACCTAACCTCCCGAAAAATCGAACCCATCGAAGCTCTATATAAGGAACACCAGCCTCGGAGCAGTGAGCACATCGCAATAGCAGTTACTAAACATTCACACAGCTAGTTTCCCTTCCCCGGCTCATATTTTGCCTCACCTCACCTAGTACTTGCTACCACATCTCGGGGTCTCGGAGCAAACTAACTATCTTCAGGCGAATCAGCTGCAGGAAAGAAATAACTAGTGATACATATATATACATAGTAATCACAACAATGCCTGCCCAGCAGCTTGTCGAGCAGCTCCCCGCCACCGGAAAGACGGTGTGTGTGACAGGCGCCGGAGGGTACATTGCTTCCTGGCTCGTCAAGAGACTCCTGGAGAAGGGGTACACCGTAAGAGGAACCGTGAGAGATCCCGGTAAGCAACTGTTGATGAACTACTACCTGCAGCCTATTAACCTTGCAAGCTAGATAAACTCATCGAAATCATGTGTTAGCTTCTCTGTTAAAGGATGCGAGTCCTGTGACATTTCCCATAACATATCACTCATCCTGTCGACTCTCTTGTTGGTCGTAGAGAATCCCAAGAACGAGCACCTGAAGCAGCTGGAGGGTGCCATGGAACGTCTTGTTCTCTGCAGGGCTGACGTTCTCGACTACGACAGCCTCCTCACTGCCATGGAAGGATGCGACGGGCTGTTCCACACCGCAGCACCAGTCGGCGCCGATGATCCCGTACGCTCGTCTATTTAATTATCACTAATCTTGTTGTCTCACAGCAGTTTTGATCATCTCTTCAAGTTTTGTTTTTTCATGTCTCCAAACGTTTTACGTATTATTGAAGAAGGAGAAAAAGAAAGACTTTTTCCTCACTGAAAAAAAAATTTTCCGTATTTGTTTCGTCCCATATTTTATGACTTGCGTGGGTTGTGGGGGTCGTATATGCATGTGCGCGGTTTTGTTGACGACTGACGTCGTTTTGTCTTGCGTCAGTTTCTCCGTGTTCTTCTACTACTCTCAAGAATCAACAAAAGCATACATATTCCTACCAATTTCCCATTTAATTTTCAACCCTGTGATTCTGACGACCTCGACCGCGTTTGCTCAACTTGTCTGCAGAAAATGGTGGAACCGGCCGTAGAAGGCACACGACACGCCATGCGCACCGCCTACGCCGCGGGCATCCGCCGCGTGGTGTACACCTCCTCCATCGGAACCGTGTACATGAACCCTCACCGTGACGACCCTGACGCGCCCATCAGCGACGCCGACTGGAGTGACGTGGACTTCTGCCGCACGGGAGGGTACTGGTACTGCTACGCCAAGACCCTTGCGGAGAGGGCAGCTTGGCAGTACGCCGACGAGTTTGGGATGCGCCTCAGCGTCGTGAACCCAGTGCTGGTTCTGGGGCCGATGTTGCAGAGCTCCGTCAATGCCAGCGTCGCTCATGTGGCCAAGTACCTCACCGGAGCGGTGAAGACGTATGCGAACGCCGTGCAGGCGTATGTTCATGTTAGGGACGTCGTGGAGGCGCATGTCAAGGTGTTTGAGTCGGAGAAGGCTGCTGGTGGGAGGTATATCTGTGCCGAGAGCTCGCTGCACCGGGGCGATGTTGTCGAGATACTCGGGCAGCTGTTCCCGGAGTATACGGTACCAACAAGGTCAGTCATGAGCTAATTAGCTGTATTTGACTCGTCGCCAATATTTAAAACCAAAACTAACCAGCATGATGCTTTGATTAACTGTATTTTACTCATCGCCAAGGGAGTCAAAACAAACCACCGACTCATGATTCTTTGATTCTCATCATCGTTCTCATTCGTCAAAAGATACCACCTTTACAAAGTCCCAAAATTCTTACTTACCACGCTCCATTTTCAGGTGCTCCGACGAGGTGAACCCTAGGAAGAAACCCCACCGCTTCGATAACCAGAAGCTCAAGGACCTGGGACTCACGTTTACGCCAGTCAAGCAGGCGCTCTATGAGACGGTGAAGAGTTTACAGGAGAAAGGCCACCTCCCATTCGTCGCCTCGGCTGATAACTGTGCTTGAAATAATATTGCATGTGCACATGCGCAGTTCACCCATGATAATTACTTCGTTTGATTGGCTAATCGAAAAAAATTCTCCCCCTCTCTTACACACTTAGTAGAGGTGGAACGCCGAAAAGACAATAAACAGCGTGTGTGTGTGTATATATATATATATATATATATATATATATATATATATATATATATATATATATATATATATATATATATATATATATATATATATATATATATATATATATACGATCATGTTGTATGCAGTATATATGTCGTATAAATGAATACTTTACAATTTATTAGTATGTGTCCTTCTTGACTTCTTTCATACAGCAACAGCAAACGAGGACGAAACTTTAGCCGTTATGAATCCCACTTGACTTGACTTTGTCAACTTGCTTATCTAACGCTTGCGCCAGATTGCTTTTGTCAAGTTTTATATTATGTTAAGTCTCCAATCAATGACGCTCGTAGGCAATACAAGTTCAATCATTGAATTATTTCCTTTCCTTTGATCGACAGACAGACAAACAAAAACCATACATTCTAACCAAAACCACCGTATCTTGTTGAAAACAAAGACTACAAAGTATTGGTCTGATTGGTTTCCGTTCTTTTTTAAACACCGTATTTTGTTGGAAACACTGATTTTACACAACACCTACAATTAAAATACTTTATACAATTACAATGAACCAAAAGGCAGATAGACAACAAGATGTGTTGTCCCTTATAAATGGAAGCCAATCCACCGAACGCTCATGCCAATTTGCTTCTTTTTTCAAGTATCAAAATGTACTACACTTCCAATGAATGGCGCCGCTTGCGAGCATCGTTGATTAATTTACATTGATCTCGATCGAGAAGGAAAGAAACCTCCACATTCTCACCAAAGAGGATAAAACCCCAGCTCACAGGTCAAACATTTTGTAACAAAATCCACCGTATATTGTTGAAAAACAAACAGTACAGAGTATTGATTTCTATGATCCGCACCACAATATGAACTCCATAAAGGAGTCAAACCGTGAATAAGGTAATTGACTTGCTGGGTTGTGACTCCAATTGGTTTGAAAAAAACTTGTTCAAGGAGACAAATTTTGACTCAGTTCCAAAGAGAACTTCAATTTTCATATTTATTGCATGTATTATACAATCAAGTAAGAGTAAGGTAAATCAAAGCCTGAGTTGAATAGTAAAATAAAAGTTTGTATACAAAAATATTAATATAGAAAAAGCCACAATTGAGGCGGTCACTAACAGGAATAAATCTCCAAATTTAACCAATTGACTAAGAGAGACAGATCTTATTGTTTTTGTTAGCATTTCAAAAAGTCTCATTAAGGAGAGGAATCTGAGAGGGGATCTGTTCACTTATTTTGAAAAATAATAGAATATCATCCAATGACAAATTTGATAAGAATTTTTTTTACAAAGGGGGTTGAACTAAACTCAAGAATGTATTGTATCATTCACCATAGAGTGTAGAAGGGGAAGATAAAAATATAACTACTATGATATTTATATTATCATTATTCTTCACCACACAGGAAGTAGATAAAAGAAAATTAGAGAAAAATAAGTCATAAAGGGTAAGCCAACTATTTCAATCTACCTCATAAGAAAAATCTGTTATACCTAGATAAGCCATGGTCAACTCTGATCAATACCTTCTTTCTCTCCGATTAAGGGTTGGAAGCATACCTCAAAAGAAAAGATAAAGTACATATTTTCAATAAAAAAAGCACACACACACACACACACACATATATATATATATATATATATATATATATATATATATATATGTATATATATATATATGTATATATATATATATATATGATCTGTTGCGACCTGCGGATTAGTGCGGACTGACGATTTCCGCTTCCGTTCCCAAGATCAGTACGGACGGACGATTTCCGCTTCTGTTCCCAACTGTTACGCGCCGCTCCCATTTCACGCTCTTCGTCATTTGCGTTTGCACTTTCTTCAATCGGTCTTCAATAGGCTTTGTTCGGCAATGTGTGGAAGAGCAGCCCATGCAGATCTGAAAATGTGGGCAGGCAAAAGAAAAGATCGAGCAGGTTAAACGCGTGCTTTCCTAACAGCGGTGGAGTTCACAGCTCGGTAATCCATCTGTAAATACAAAAAACTTGTGAAATATGAGCGGCCAACTTCGACGAAAGCCATCGCGTCAAAACGACGTAGTGATAAGAGACACCTGCTCTTAAGTTCCCATCTTGAGCGACAACGTCCTCAGCACCATGAGGGCAAGCATGATGCCACTCCGAACTAGTCATGGACGAGTTTGTTTCTTGGGTTGTAATGTGAGAAATCTCCCTTTTTTCTATGGGTGTGCTACGCTAATTAATTATGCCTACACGGATAAACCTACTTATCTCCATAATTGGACTTGCACGTTGAGACCAATGAGATGGTGGCCTTGAATAAGATTGCCAACGTGTTTCGCAACTCCATGGATGCCGAGAGGACTCTCAGGGAGATCAAGCTGCTCAGGCATATGGATCATGAAAACGTAGTTTCCCCCTTCCTTTCATTCAATTATAGCCCAATAATCCTCAACTTTGGATACTAATACTCCTACTACTACTATGACGATTGGATATATCAATGTCAGCAATAATTCATTACTTATCTGCGTCGATTGTAGTTTTGTGAATCGAAATAAAGCTTTCTAGTTCTATTTTCCAGCTCTGCGAGTTCAGGCCTGGAACATTACAAGAGAAACGATGCAGTACATGAACGCATTCCTTTTCATAAGATAGTAATATCATAAATGCAAATTTGTAAGGGTGGACAAGGCTAAAATTATGCATTGGGAGTCACATATGGTATAACAGTAGACGAGAGATGGAACAAGTGTCGAGCATAAAACAGCAAATCATTGCCTTGCATCTACATATTTCTGAACTCACGAGAAAGAAATAAGAAGAGGAAATTTGAGTTTGAGTTGTATAATTCTGCTAATTTTTTAGCACTTGAACCTCCCAATACATTGTATAGCTCACTTCGGCGTAATGCCAATTTCAACACCATATGTGTTACAACCCCAATTTTGGATTCAATTTCTGAGAAATGTAATTTCTCTTACTACAAATAATTGGACAAATAATGATGTAATTTCATTTACAATAGCCTTGATGATTGTTTTGTGGGCTTTATTGGCTATTGGGCCCAATAACAAGGAAATTCAATTAGTAAACGAATAATTGAGTTTTTGAGAAAAGAATGATGTGGAAACCTCTAGAAGGCAAATCCAAAGAGGGATTTTGTGCCTCTTGGGTTCCTTGGGTTCCAAGGAGTCCAAAGTTGCAAGTAAAAGCAATAATAAAAAAAAGATAAATAAAGTATTTCTTTATTAAGAAAGAAATTAAAAATAATGATAAAATGTGGAAAACAAGTGAAAAGAGGTATAATTGAGTTATCCTTTATCGAATTTCATATCCCAAGGATTTCTAATGTTAAAGGGAATACCAATGAGGAAAATAAAAGAGAAATAAAGAAAGATTCTCAAAAAGACAATTATTTTAATAAGAAATAAATAAGATAATGGGAAATAATGAAAAATGTTGCATTTAGTTGTATCTAGAAGGATAATGAGTGTCAAATAAAAAGGATTTCGAAATAATAGAGTACCTTGGGATCCGAGGAGTCCCAATGAAGAAAGTGGAAAGAGATAATACCAAAATTTCAAAATAAAAGGATAAGGTGATACATTCTTAATGAATTTTGTGAATTTGATAAAAAGAAAGTATTTTCCTATTAAATGAAAATAGATTTTCATGCCATTAGAATAAAGGGAAAGTTTTAAGATAATGAAAGAAGTAATTTTTGAAATTCTAATATTTAAAGAAAAAGGAATATCTAAGAGATGACGAAGAGAGAGAAGGTTGCTTTTATAATAGGAAAATGAGTTTCCATGTTGGGATATGACTTGGTTGCTTCATGGGCAAGCAGTCTGGGACGGGGATACCCTCCCCTATAAGAGGGGTAGAGCCCAAGGTCGAGTTCCAGAGAGATCCCACGTCTCCCACTTTCTTCCTCATCTTCTTCATGCTTCCCTACATTCAAAACCCTAGAAGAGAGGAGCAACTGACCATGGGGCAGCAAGGAGTCCAGATAGGGGTTTCGATGGAGGTCGGGGATGCCAAGAAGTCAGAACAAGGTCCAACTAGCATCGCTGTGACCTACACGACACACCATGGCTGCGATACGGCTGCACTTGCAGCTGCAAGTTGCAGGTGTTCCCCGACCAACCCAGCTGTTCCGACCAAGTTTTGGGTGTGCCCCACGTGCGCCAGAGGGTGGTGGAGACAGAGAAGCAGTTTTTGGCACAGCTAGGGTCCGGATCTGGGAGGGAGAGACGTGTCGAGGGCCATCCTCGGCGGCTGCTGCTGCTGATCCAAGGTTGAAGACAACCTAGCGACCAATGGACAAATATACCCCTCTGTGGTGTGAAGGGCAGGCACTTACACAAGGGGCATTTGAGTAATTCTGTTATGTACCAGATCGCGAGAGCAGTGTTGCAAGTTAAAGGCTACGTGGTGCCTCCCCATTGGCTCAAGTAAGTGTATTAATGCAAAAATCATAACTCTTAATTTGTAGCTCCGATGAGAACATATGATACATGAATTTTGCTCAAAAAAAATGAGAGGAATCCATTAAAAATATATTTGAAGCCTGATTCCTTTTGTAATTCGAAAAGTAATAGAAGATATCCACTTTAATGTATTAATGTTTAAAGAACCCTATTTTGAGTTGAATAATATATTTATAAGGGTTTAATAGATGATTAAAGTTGATATTAGCCTGTTAATTATAAAAAGGATGAACTTTGCATAAAACTAGTTAATTTAGAGTTTCAGATGCATGAATATACTTTAATGGGCCTTGAAACCCTAATGTTGACTAATTCGACTATTAATGGCTTTAATTATTCGATTTCATATATAGAACTGAGTTTTCATGGTTAAGAGCTATTTCGAGCATTAAAGTTCTTAATTTGTGGATAAATACCCTAAAGGTAGTAATTAGGGTTTTCTCATGAGTAAAAGATGGAATTAATAGCAAATCGAGTTCATATGTGAATTGGACCATAATGAACCATGAATTTATGATAAATGCGTATAATGATCTTGTCATGGGTTAAAGGGATAAAAATAGTAGCTTTAATGTAAAAGAGGCTTAATGAACTTAATTAATGGTTAATTATGCCTTTAATCTTAAATTGAGGATTAGATGTGGAAATAATTAGGTTTGTGATCAATTGTGTTAAATTAGGGTTTAAGATAGTAAAAGATGAAGGGAAATCCTAATTGTAATGGAAACCCTAAAAAGTGGACTAGAAACCCTAAGAAACGAGTTAGATTTAATAGATCTTAATGACATGAGTAATAAAAGGAAATTGTATAATGGTTTTAGGATATTATTGAGTGCTTGCTTGCTCATTGTTGTTTGGATTATTCCTACACCTGAATCTACATGAGCAGGTATGTGGTTACGCTTATGACTACTCGAATTAGTTTTCCGAGATTTTATCGATGTTTCCATCGTGGCTTGAATTAAACTGTTGGATGTATTTAATTAATGCAAAGTATAATGTGAATATGACTATCACATAAGATATGTGCCTACTAGCTCAGATCCTGGTCCCCTCTGTGGCTTAATAGTTGACCTAGTAAATGGCTGCCAATGGGGTAGGTCCATTAGGTCATTAGATGACTTAGTAAATGGCTACAAATGGGGTAGGACCATCAAGTCATCATGAGTTAGATATTGGGCTACCTTTGAGTAGTGACATGCGACTCAACCCTAGATATTGATCTACTTGTTAGGTAGGATCATGCGGGGTTTAGTAAGGATCTACCTAGAGAGAAGTAGTATCTCAGTCCGCTGTAGGGACAACACAAAGATAGGGGATAGGAAAGGATTGAGTAGTATGGTTTAAAACATAATCTTGGTTGTTAAATGATAATTGGTTGATTACTTTATTACTATAGATGCACAATTATTGTTTCCCCCACATACCAGCTTCTTGTTGACCTGCGTTTTGTTTGTCAATATTTTAGGTATAATGAAAAGAACAAACAGTAAAGTGGCATATGTGGAATTAAATAAGAAGTAACATGCATAGGAGGATTAATTAGATTAGTATCTTCATGAATAGAAGTTTAGAAATCCCAGATTTTAAAAGGAAAACAAAGTTTTATTTTATACCAATTTTTAGTTTAGTTGGTAAAGTTTATTAATTGTTATTGATTATTTGTCGAACCTTTGATCCTGTTAATTGAATAATGGCTCTGACCTTCGGGTCTCCCTTAATTGGGGGTTACCGGGAGGTGGGGTCGTTACAATTGGTATCAGAGCGAAGGTTCCTCACTTAATCTTTAATATTTATTAAATTTTACAAATTCTGTAGAACCCAAGGGAGTTATTAGAGGATTATCTGAAAGACAGAGGTGTCTAGAAAAGGATCTCGACCGGGGGCTGGCAATATTTTCCTCTGCACCGCTAGTCGGAATACGAGGACTCCCGGATCCATGTGACTGCCTTGCCAAAGTCTTAGGGTATGAATCGAAATAAGATACCTTTAGGACTCTCTCATCTTGTTCATCCCTTCTCAACTCAAATTCTATTAAGGACCTTAAGGATCAGGGTTTTCTCTCTTCTCCTCACCCTCTTGAGGTATGGGTACGGTTGATAAGGATTAAGGAATCCTCCACCAAATTAATAAAAAGCATGTAAATAAGATGTCATGGACATAAGCTTAATAGAGTAAGTGTAAAAAGGAATAGATACATGCTTAGGTCGTATGACACGAGTTGTCATTGCCCTCAGGAGAGACCTGAGGATAGACCTCCTTGGTAGGAGGATGAGTAGAGAGAGTTAGTCTTGGAGGTAGAGACCTCCATTAAAGGTAGAGACCTAGGACATCCTTTGAGGATGATGGTAACCCTAACCCTAAGTGAAGGTTAGAGAGAGAGATGACATGATGAGTTAGATGTCATGATTGACTGAGTGTTTAGTTGGTCATGCCTTTGGGATGCCATAAGAGGGTAGATGACCTAGTACCTTTGGCGACCCAACCCTGGAGAGGGTTGTGCATGCCATAGCAAAGGATAGCTCCTTCGTGGATGAGGTTAGAGAACCTATAGTTACCCTATGGGCTTAGGCAAGTAGGGTATAGCTTGATGAAATCCTGGTTAAGAGATCATGAAGGATGGCTTAGGAAAGGGGTATGGATGCTCTTGAGCCAAACATGAGTTGAGCATAGGATTCAACCACATAGGGGTATGATTGTGAGCATGAGCCTTCATGGAGAAGGGACCTCTAGTAAGTATGGTTGGAGGTGGAATTAGCTCTAGAGAGAGGAAGCAGAACCCCAATAGGGAGGTTGGAAGCCTAAAACCCCGAAACATGAGGAATAGTGGGGATTCAAGAATGATGCAACCTAAGTGGATGATAGTGGTTGCCTTATGCTTGATCCCTGGAGGCTGATGATATCTTGGTTGTCTTTAGAGGAACCAAACCCTAGAGAGAGGACGATGCTTCTAGTACCCAGGGTATAAGTGATTACCTGCTGGATAAGATAAAGAGTGCCTTAGACCCTGACGAAGTTTAAGTACCCTGTTATGAGGTTTTATACCTAGTTGAATGTCCTTGAGGAGGACTCAACTCTGAGGTGTTTCTCATATAAAAGGATCATAGGAGTACATGGCATACCTTGGACATGATTGATTCATGGTTAAGAGATTGAGCATGCCGTTTGATATCCAAAGGAGAACCTAGAGTTCCTAGGCCTAAGAGGGGAAGCAGTGTATCCAATGCTCATGGAGATATTTGAGTCTATAGTTTTGAGCATGTTACTATTAATGTGTAGGGGTAAAGGAAACCTCTTAAGGTAAGGGTATGTTTGATGAACCCCTCACGACTAAGTTGATCTAATGTTGAGGATGAGAACAAGTGTGACCTAGCATGGTTTAGTAAGTACTCTGGTGCCTTAGTAGTTGCTGGATTAAACATGCTCATGTGAATGTAAACCCTAAGGATGCTGGTGACCTTTGTTATCAAGGTGTAGTTTCCTCCCATCCTGGGAGAGGGGCCCTTTGGTAGGGGGTTTACCAGTTTGGTTGGTTTTGAGGTAACCTAAGAAGGTTTCATAGGATCTTGAGAAGCTAAGTGAAGAGTACATGGCATGAGAATGAACCTATAGACCCATAGATAACCATCTCTATGTGCATGTGGATGTGTTACCATGGAGGTAACTGGTATGGGGCTTGACCAAGGTAGGCAGGTTGCCATGATCTGTATGAAAGGATGGAAGTCAGCCCACGAATGCAGAGAGAGAGGTGATGAAGGCTTGGGTAAGGTTCTAAGTCAGACATGTAATATGATAAAATCCTAAATCTATCCTAGGGTCAGGTGGGGATAAGACTGATGGAAGTAGGAGTTACCTAATTCCCTAGTTGCACATGACCATAGGGTCAGGAGGAAACAACTATCATTGTATGAGGGCCATGGGTTAGGAGGTTGATCACCTTCATGAACTCATGGGACCCAAAGGGTAGATGAGTAGGGAACTCTCTAGATGCATACGGGAAGAAGGATGACCCCAAAAGTGCCGACACCCTATAGACCTGGAGGAGATGACCAAGGATTGTGTGGTGACCCAAGTAGGTTTGAGACCAGTTTTCCCTGGAAGTAATTTTCGACATCATGATGATTGAGATGTAGAGACACGAGTTGCACGTTTCAACTTAGATTTGAAGGTGTACCGGCAAGGTGGGATGTACCATCTCTACTCTTAGAATGAGAAGAACTCTGTATTTGGACGGCCATCAAATGCTTATTTCTTATTATTATGGGAGTGAGAGATAGGACATTACGCATGCCTTACACCAAGGATAAAGGATGATACGAGTTGGAACGTTGCTACGAGGTATGAGGACAGATAGGATAACATACCATGGTGGAGTGAATGATACATGGACAGGTACAAACGATAAGAGTATTAAGGAAATCATCTTGTGAGGATATTTTATCAGGAGCTATGTGGAGTCCGCAAGTTATACAAAGTTGAGTTTGATCATCAAGGAGATGAGCTCAAAGTATTCTCATTGAAGGTAGACTTAGAATTCGAGTTTGAGATGATACATGGAAGAGTATTTCTTCAACTTTACCTAATACCTAAGGATAAGAAGTGGTAATAAATGCTCTGGTTGAGATATAGCTGCCTAGTTAGATGGAGGCTAGAAGGGGTTGTTAGGTTAACCCTCAGTTGGAAATGAGATAAGTTCGGCTAACACACAGATGTAACAAAATCGGTTGATCAAGTTAAAAGTTGTTTGGTTAGCCAGCCCAGTCCATGATATAATGAAAGGATGGTTGTGAAACCCCAGATGCAATCCTCTGAAAAGAAAGGTGATGAAACCCTGATTAGAGTGGTGTAGGGTTTCTGAGGAATCAGCTTGAGGAATCATGACACGCTGGAGATCATGATTTTAAGATCACCATATACCATGATATTACTGAGATAGTAAGAGATAGTAGCACTTTGGATGCTTAAGATGAAGATGCATGTGGCTTGTGGACATGCATGATAGAAGTGAAGGACGAACACCAGTAACCCAGTGTATCGGTATAGATGATAAAAGTGTCCCTGAGAGGAATGGGAGTTCATTACTATGGATGATGTGGAAAATCTCCTCTTAACCAAGGTAGATCAATGTGGGTTATGGTAGATCACCTTACCTAGATGACAGGAAAAAGAAGAGTACTGTCAAGTGACAGATCGGGTTGAACTACTTACATAGAGAGAGAAATGGTTCAACTACACCATGATGCGAGCTCAAAAGTTCTTGAGCATGAGTAGAAGGTTTACTTCCATGCAGTGGAAGTAGGTGCATGGAGAACTCATTTTTAGTACCGCTTATCACCCCTAACTAATGGTTAGTATGATCCAGACTAGAGGGTATGATGAGAGCAAGTGTGCTTATTCAGGGTGATACCAAGAGACCGTTCTAAAGATGTGATGTTAACCACCATAACCTTTATCGGGATGCAAGAAGTCTTATAGAGAGGATGTGTCGGTCACCACTTCATTAAGATGATGTTGGTGAAGGAGGCCTCACGAAGGTCAGAACAGAACCACAGTGTGTGCAGATGAAGTCGCTTTGATCATGCAATGGCTGAAAGAGAGCCCAGTGGTGACATGAGTCACAAGCTGATGCAAAGCAGACTGACATGCAGTTCACTATGGGAGAATATGTGATGTGAAAATCCAACCCCTCTAAGCTACAGTTGAGAAAGCTGAGTCCCCGATATATGGGTCCATTTCAGATGGATTGGTGGAGATGGTTGTGTTTACCCTTTCCCCTCAGGATAACATGATGTGTATGTGTTCCATGAGTCCGATCTAGAGCACTATGTGAGGTATCCAAGCCATGTGTTGATCCCTGAACCAATTCAACTTTTGAGAGGTTGAAATGTCCTAAGTCACCTATGAGGGTATGATATACCAAGGTAAGAAAGAACTCAGATGAAAGAATATGAGATGATGAAGGTTCTTAGGAAGCACCATGGGAAAGGTGAAGCCACATGGGAGCCCTGATGGACATAAGAAAGGCTAATCCTGAATTGTTTGTTTGCTTGATGGAATTTAAAGGACAAAATTCTTATAAGAGGGGAAGGATGTTACAACCCCAATTTTGGGTTCAATTTCTGAGAAATGTAATTTCTCGTACTACAAATAATTGGACAAATAATGATGTAATTTCGTTTACAATAGCCTTGATGATTGTGTTGTGGGCTTTATTGGCTATTGGGCCCAATAACAAGGAAATTCAATTAGTAAATGAATAATTGAGTTTTTGATAAAAGAATGATGTGGAAACCTCTAGAAGGCAAATCCAAAGAGGGATTTCGTGCCTCTTGGGTTCCTTGGGTTCCAAGGAGTCCAAAGTTGCAAGGAAAAGCAATAATAAAAGAAAAGATTAATAAAGTATTTCTTTATTAAGAAAGAAATTGAAAATAATTATAAAATGTGGAAAACAAGTGAAAAGAGGTATAATTGAGTTATCCTTTGTGGAATTTCGTATCCCAAGGATTTCTAATGTTAAAGAGAATACCAATGAGGAAAATAAAAGAGAAATAAAGAAATATTCTCAAAAAGACAATTATTTTAATAAGAAATAAACAAGATAATGGGAAATAATGAAGAATGATGCATTTAGATGCATCTAGAAGGATAATGAGTGTCCAATAAAAAGGATTTCGAAATAATAGAGTACCTTGGGATCCGAGGAGTCCCAATGAAGAAAGTGGAAAGAGATAATACCAAAATTTCAAAATAAAAGGATAAGGTGATACATTCTTAATGAATTTTGTGAATTTGATAAAAAGAAAGTATTTTCCTATTAAATGAAAATAGATTTTCGAGCCATTAGAATAAAGAGAAAGTTTTAAGAGAATGAAAGAAGTAATTTTCGAAATTCTAATATTTAAAGAAAAAGGAATATCTAAGAGATGATGAAGAGAGAGACGGTTGCTTTTATAATAGGAAAATGAGTTTCCATGTTGGAATATGACTTGGTTCCTTCATGGGCAAGTAGTCTGGGATGAAGATACCCTCCCCTATAAGAGGGGTAGAGCCCAGGGTCGAGTTCCAGAGAGATCTCACATCTCCCACTTTCTTCCTCATCTTCTTCATGCTTCCCTACGTTCAAAACCCTAGAAGAGAGGAGCAACTGACCATGGGGCAGCAAGGAGTCCAGGTAGGGGTTTCGATGGAGGCCGGGGATGCCAAGAAGTCAGAACAAGGTCCAGCTAGCATCGCCGTGACCTACACGACGCGCCATGGTTGTGATAAAACTACACTTGCAGCTGCAAGTTGCAGGTGTTCCCCGATCAAACCAGCTGTTCCGACCAAGTTTTGGGGGTGCCCCAGGTGCGCCAGAGGGTGGCGGAGACAGAGAAGCAGTTTCCGGCGCAGCTAGGGTCCGGATCTAGGAGGGAGAGACGTGTCGAGGGCCATCCTCAACAACAGCTGCTGCTGATCCTAGGTTGAAGACAACCTAGCGACCAGTGGAAAAATATACCCCTCCGGGGTGTGAAGTGTAGGCACTTACACAAGGGGCATTTGAGTAATTCCATTATGTTCCAGATTGTGAGAGCAGTTTTTCAAGTTAAAGGCTACGTGGCGCCTCCCCATTGGCTCAAGTAAGTGTATTAATGCAAAAATTATAACCCTTAATTGGTAGCTCCGATGAGAACATATGATACATGAATTTTTCTCAAAAAAATGAGAGGAATCCATTAAAAATATATTTGAAGCCTGATTCCTTTTGCAATTCGACAAGTAATAGAGGATATCAACTTTATTGTATTAATGTTTAAAGAACCCTATTTTGAGTTGAATAATATATTTATAAGGGTTTAATAGATGATTAAAGTTGATATTAGCCTGTTAATTATAAAAAGGATGAACTTTGCATAAAATTAGTTAATTTAGAGTTTCAGATGCATGAATATACTTTAATGGGTCTTGAAACCCTAATGTTGACTAATTCGACTATTAATGGCTTTAATTATTCGATTTCATATATAGAACTGAGTTTTCATGGTTAAGAGCTATTTCGAGCATTAAAGTTCTTAATTTGTGGATAAATAACCTAAAGGTAGTAATTAGGATTTTCTCATGAGTAAAAGTTGGAATTAATAGCAAATCGAGTTCATATGTGAATTGGACCATAATGAACCATGAATTGATGATAAATGTGTATAATGATCTTGTCATGGGTTAAAGGGATAAAAATAGTAGTTTTAATGTAAAAGAGGCTTAATGAACTTAATTAATGGTTATTTATGCCTTTAATCTGAAATTGAGGATTAGATGTGGAAATAATTAGGGTTTGTGATAAATTGTGTTAAATTAGGGTTTAAGATGGTAAAAGATGAAGGGAAATCCTAATTGTAATGGAAACCCTAAAAAGTAGACTAGAAACCCTAAGAAACGAGTTAGATTTAATAGATCTTAATGACATGAGTAATAAAAAGAAATTGCATAATGGTTTCAGGATCTTATTAAGTGCTTGCTTGCTCGTTGTTGTTTGGATTATTCCTGCACTTGAATCTACATGAACAGGTCTGTGGTTACGCTTATGACTACCCGAATTAGTTTTCCGGGATTTTATCGATGTTTCCATCGTGTCTTGAATTAAACTGTTGGATGTATTTAATTAATGCAAAGTATAATGTGAATATGACTATCACATAAGATATGTGCCTACTAGCTCAGATCATGGTCCCCTCTGTGGCTTAATAGTTGACCTAGTAAATGGCTACCAATGGGGTAGGTCCATCATGTCATTAGATGACTTAGTAAATGGCTACCAATGGGGTAGGACCATCAAGTCATCATGAGTTTGATATTGGGCTACCTTCGAGTAGTGCCATGTGACTCAACCCTAGATATTAATCTACCTGTTAGGTAGGATCATGCGGGGTTTAGTAAGGATCTACCTAGAGAGAAGTAGTATCTCAGTCCGCTGCAGGGACAACAGAGAGATAGGGGATAGGAAAGGATTGAATTGTATGGTTTAAAACATAATCTTGGCTGTTAAATGAGATGCACAATTATTGTTTCCCCCACATACCAGCTTCTTGCTGACCGACGTTTTGTTTCTCGGCGTTTTAGGTACAATGAAAAGAACAAACATTAAAGTGGCATATGTAGAATTAAATGAGAAGTAACATGCATAGGAGGATTAGTTAGATTAGTATCTTCATGAATAGAAGTTTAGAAATCCCAGATTTTAAAAGATAAACAAAGGTTTATTTTATACCAATTTTCAGTTTAGTTGGTAAAGTTTATTAATTGTTATTGATTATTTGTCGAACCTTTGATCATGTTAATTGAATAACGACTCTGACCTTCGAGTCTCCCTTAATTGGGGGTTACCGGGAGGCGGGGTCGTTACAATATGTGACTCCCAATGCATGATTTTAGCATTTAATCATTGTCGTCGGTGGGAAGTTTTACTATACTTTCAACATTCTGATTCAGATATGGACAACATTGCATGCATTGAGTATCACAAAACATGCACGAAACTTGTGTGCAACATGAGATCCAACATAGCATGAACTACCTTCCCACCTCAAGATACATTCAAGATTGCCCGATAAGGGGGGTGACGTTGTACCTGGATCAAGTAAAGGCCACCCAGCAATGCATCATGAATAGAGATTATTTCCATGGATGAACATTATATGCTTCCATGGTAGTGGGCATGGATGATGCCATCTAGAATCAGTCACCCATGGGCCATGACAATGCTCCACAATTAACACTTTGTTTAAAACTACTAACACTTCATTTAGAATTCTTGTATTCCGGTGGCACAAGGCATCAAAGGCACCAAACGAAACTGGTCGTCGTGAATGTTGCCTTGCCGCCTAGAGTATGCAAAGATCAACTGAGTTGCACAAGATGATGAGGATGGAGTACATGATGCAACTCGTTGTGCTTCCATGGCTGACTGGCATCCACCACACCGTTTAGAATTGGTCAGTAATTGACGACGCTGCCCCACAACAACATCTACTTCAGAAGGCTAACAAGCTTTTCTAGGTCGTGCGCCATAGATACTTGAGATGGGAACTTAAGAGCAGGTGCAAGAGTTTCATAACGGTCAAGAAAGATACATAAATAGAAAATAGACACAAGTCCGATTGAAGAAAGTACACAAATGACGAAGAGCGTGAAATGGGAGTGGTGCATAACAGTCGGCAAATGGAAGCAGAAATCGTCCATCCGTACTGGTCTGCATGCCATAATAGATCATCTCCATATATATATATATATATATATATATATATATATATATATATATATATATATATATATATATATATATATATATATATATATATATATATATATATATATATATATATATATATATATATATATATATATATATATATATATATATATGGCCCATCTTTATTGCCCGCGTGGGTAGCTACCCGCCCATCCTTCCGAACACCTTTTTTCAATTTTTTTTTTTGCAATTGCAGAGGACCATTTTGTCAGCTCTCCAAAAAATTTCATCCAAAAATAATATCATTTGTCCCACTAAAATCAAAAAACCTGTCCTTATATATATCTATTGTATATTTTGTACAGAGTTACTCTTTTATTCGTGTAGTTACTTTCTTATCACCATAGTTACTTTTTTGACCAGGAGAGTTACTTTTTTGGCTATCGGGTAGCGAAAATCCAGGCTACCCACGCGGGAAATGAATGAACACCCATATATATATATATATATATATATATATATACATAAATATACATATATATATATATTTACTTATTTATATATATATATATACATATATATATACATATATACATATATATATACATATATACATATATATATATATTTATTTATATATTTATACGCATATATATCCATATATATGTGTGTGTGTATATATACATATATATATATGTATATATATATATATATATATATATATATATATATATATATATATATATATATATATATATATATATATATATAGAGAGAGAGAGAGAGAGAGAGAGAGAGAGAGAGAGAAAGAGAGAAAGAGAGAGAATAAGACAACGTGACTATATATATATATATATCAAAAGAAATATTTATATAGTAAGAAAAAGCGATTATATAAAGAAAATTTTAAAATAAATTTTAAAATTAACAATCTTGCCTTTAAGTCTCAAATTAGATAAAATAAATAAATAATCAAAATTATACATGTTTACAATTAAAAATTCTTGCCTTTAAATCTCAAATTAGGTTAAAAAAAATAATCAAAATTATACATGTAGATTAAGTATTAGACTATGATCATTTAAATGTAGTATTGGAACACTTCCATATTGCATGCCTAAGAAGGAGGTGAGGGCACCTGCAATCCTTTAAGTAATGGTATATATATCAGGTGAGAGTGTCTAGGACTTAGGTATAACCAAGTCCATATATAGGAAAATTTATACAATGGGGTCAGACCCATAATGTCTCACTACAAATAGATAATAATAGTCCCAATAATAAAAAATACATATAATAGAGAGGCAAGATAAGTGCACTTGAAGCAGTTCATCAATTTAGGATTTCCATTATTAAATACAACAATAAGATGAAATAATGCAATAAGGTTACAAACTAAATAAGTGTCAACTAGATTAAAGAAAGTAGATTCAATTTACACTTTTAATAGTCTATAAGATAACTTTCAAGACATTGTGCACAATCAGATCAAACATGTATAACCAAGTGATATAGAGCAATATGCCACAACCAAGT
This sequence comes from Alisma plantago-aquatica, assembly GCA_963693085.1. Classification (NCBI taxonomy): domain Eukaryota; kingdom Viridiplantae; phylum Streptophyta; class Magnoliopsida; order Alismatales; family Alismataceae; genus Alisma; species Alisma plantago-aquatica. The sequence continues at coordinate 1,023,913,855 of OY856410.1, forward strand.
CAAAGAGAGAGGAAATAAACAATTGTCCAATATAATTCAAAAGGGAGTGCACCATACAACCAAGAGATATAAGTAACAATTGCTATCCAATGTGACTCAAAGGAGAATTTAGCATACCTCAATTTGTGTATCAACAAGTCAAGGTCAAATTCTAGATCGAAGGAAAGGTCCCTTTTTGGTGTATAAGCACACTCCCCCTTTTTTTCCTTTCATTTTTGTAAAATATGTACAACACCAGTGTCTAAATAGTTAATTGGTTAAAAAAAAGAGAAAGATTTCTAAAATCAATATCAAAATTGATATATCCAAAAAAAACAAGAATCATGACAGTAGATCACATAAACTTTGAAAATGTGTCCACTTGCTATCAGCATTTGTATACTTTAAATAGTGCACATGGAAATCCCTTTTTTTTCCATAGCATGTACATAAAAGTAACAAAAACACTATGAGTAACTTTGTAGTCCCAAAGAAGCAAATCACCAAAAACTTTCAGTACATCTTTTTTCAAATTTATAAAAAGCTCAGTTCCATATACTGGCAGAGTAGTTGCATGTGAACATCGCATGGTTTGTATCTTCATTTCCCACCATAAACAAAAAATAGATAGATGTAGAACATATACCCATTCTCATAACATAATCATAAGTCATAAGCTTGTTATGTGGCACTTTCTAGGCATGTATTTGGAAATTTCTCAGACACTTGAACTTCCAAATCCAACTGAAGATATCAAGCTTTTGCGATTTAGCTGAAAGCTTCCCACAGATCTCTAAACTCCATGTTCTTTTTAACCTAGCACAACAAAGCATCAGAACCACACCCATGACTTCTGTGGTTCCTTATGAAAGATCTACAAGGGGGCTGAATAGAGCGTTTTGGAACTTTTAAAGTTAATTGAAACAATCAAACCACTCAACCAAAGAAGGAGGGGGCAAACAAAGAAGACACTTAGATGTAGAGTGGTTCCTACCTTTGAAATCAAAAGTAGTCATTCCACTACCCAATTGTTTCCCATTGGGATTTTGAAAGCAATTTATTTTATTACCTTGCAAGGATGTTACATAAATTACAATCACCTTCCACTCTAATTAGCCTTCACCTTGAAGTAGCTTCAACCCCCTTGAAGCAGCCTTCTTGAAGTAACCACGAGAAATCCTTGGAGTAGCCTTCACCACCTTGAAGTAGCTCCACCACCTTGAGATAGCCTTCCTTTAGAAGTATCTCCAACCTCCCTTGAAGCATCCTTCCTTGAAGTAATCTCAATAACACCTCAAAGAAGCCTTCTCCACCAAGAAGTATCTCCAAGAAACCTCCTTTAAACAACCTCCAAACCTAGGAGTAGTCAAGGAGAACAATATACAATATAGAAGAAAAAGATTGGAAGAAAGAAAATACTGATCCAATTGAGTACAATACTTTGATCCTATATCAAGCATATATATCTCCTATCCACTTAAAATGGACGAGGATATCTATGGTAGATAAGAGATTGTAGCTGTAGGACATGAAATTGAAGCAAGTAAAATAAGATGATAAGTGTAGCTCTTGCTTAGTTGCTCACTAGAATATATTCTCAAGTGTAGTTGTGTGATTTAGGTGTCCTAAGACCTCTCCTATTCATAGGAATAGTTTTCAAGTACTTAGGGACGTTAGAGAGGGTTTCTAGAGTGTTCTTAGTTTTTAACTAGTCGTTAGGTATCCATTAATTGACTTGCAATGGCTAATTATGTCGAGCTGAAAAGAACAATCCAGAAACTATCTCGGTCGAGGAACTTGTCGACCAAGATGTGTCTTGGTCAAACTTTTCTTTGACTGAGGAGGGGTTTGGAGAAAATGTGTTCAATGTCTATTTATAACTCCCAACTACCAACCACTCAGTCTAACAGTTGTAAGCTTTGGACTGTTGCTTACTCAGTCGAGGTTATTTTTGACCGAAGACTGTTTTAGAGCACAATTTTGTAAGTTTTTGAATAGTACTCACATTTTCAACCAAGGTGGTTCTCAGTCAAAAAGAACTTCGACCAAGAGTGTCTCGGTAGACAATTTCTTTAACCGAGGGTGTCCTTGTTCTAGACTTTTGGATCACCTACTAAGTATGTGTTTCAATGTGTGCGTGTGACTCTAACTTTGGGAGAAAACCTATCTAAGGGTTTTAAATGAGTAGGGAAGATCTAACACTTGATTTACATGATGTCTAAGTACTTGTAAATTATATTTGTGTACACATGTTTACATTTGAGTACAATCATGAGCATTTATACAATTAAGCACATTTGATCTTCAATTTGCATTTATCGTCATCTTACCACTTGGTATTATTTTCTTATTCCTATGAACCCTAAAATACTCAAGTAGCATGTTAGATCCACAAGAATGAAATGTTTGTCATTATAAAAAAAGGCATATTAATGTCCAATTTAGCCAAGAATCTTCCCCTTTTTGAAGATGACAAACATTTCTAAAATATAATCAAAATGAATTAAATGAGATGAGTTTCATACCTTAGATTTATGATGGAGCTTCCACTTACGTGGAATTGCGTGCACCAACTATAAATCCTAAAGATAGTAAGTCTTTAGGTTTATCCTTGCTTATACTAGATAGAGAACTCCACCCACATATGCTAAGATACGTGGAAGTCTTATCGTAGTATAGTTAAGGGTCGAATCCACAGGACAACGGTCTTGTTGCAAGCAACAAGACGGAAAATGCTAGAACTTCACTTAGTCTCTTAATAGTGGCCACTTAAGTCGAAAGGTTGATTTTGTTGTTTTAAACTAAGAACATGTAAAGTAAAGCAAGCGAGTAAACTTAAAGAGGTTAAACAATGATAAGAAGTCACTAGGGTGTGAACGGTTTTTCACCGCCACTACACATGGATCAAGACATGCAAAATAAAACATAACCTGCAACAAGAGTTTAGTCAGTTAGTATCTTTGTAGACTTAGTTTCCTTTTGGAGAACTAACTACATGAAGTGTGGGAATGATGCAACACCAGCCATCCCCAAACGAATGGTCAACTGCTTTGCATCATTCCCTTCTCAAAGTGTGTTCCTCGACTTACCAAGGGTGTACTTTTATACGTCAACTGATTCCATTTCATAGTATGAAAGTACAACATTTGGAAGTGAGTTTACTCCACTTCTCGAAAGCACTCCTAGATACCGAACCAAGCACATGGTGTATACATGCACCAAGAACCAACATACAAATGAGTTTCGAATCTAATAGTACAAACGTAGACAATTCATACTAAAAGATAAAAGATAACACAAGTTGGTGATCAAGCAACAAGCATTCATTAAACGTTTGTTGTTGAACTGAAAAGATATAAACTCTATATTAAAAACTATGGATTACATTTACATGATATGAAAACATGGGTAGCGGGGCTACTCCCCGCACCCTAGTGAGAAAGACTACTCGCTCATAACTAGGACAAAGAAGGAGGCAAGAAGAGAGAGAGATAGAGCGTCATCCCCACAAAGGAGAGAGGAAAGTTAACCCCTTGGAGAGTGAGAGAGAGACGATCCACCAGCTTCACAGGTTTCTTGATGATGAGGTCCCCTCTTCCCACCTTCTTTGGCAGGGAGAGAGAAAGCAGCTTCGAGATGGAGTGTGGGTCTCAGACCGGCAGCCCCTGGGCAGAGGATGGAAGTTGGATTTGCTCTGGAGTGATTGAGGCAGCCTCTGGACGTTTGAAACTTGATAGCTTTTGGAGGACCCTTGGGGTCTTATTTATAGGCCTTAAGTGAAGTCCAAATAGTTTGGAGACCGTTTGGACCTCAAGACCGTTTGGGCCTTAAGACCATTTGGATCTCAAGACCATTTGGCTTCATGCAGTCGAGGGACCGTGTGACTCCATGCAGTCTCAGGACCGATTGGCTTCATGCGGTCTTGGGACCGTGTGACTCCATGCGGTCTCGGGACCGATTGGCTTCATGCGGTCTTGGGACCGTGTGACTCCGTGTGGTCTCGGGACCGATTGGCTTCATGCGGTTTGGGGACCGTGTGACTCCATGCAGTCTCGGGACCGATTGGCTTCATGTGGTCTTGGGACCGTGTGACTCCATGCGATCTCGGGACCGATTGTCTTCATGCGGTCTTGGGACCATGTGACTCCATGCGGTCTCGGGACCGATTGGCTACATGCGGTCTTGGGACCGTGTGACTCCATGCGGTCTCGGGACCGATTGGCTTCATGCAGTCTTGGGACCGTTTGAGCCCATGCGGTCTTGAGACTAGTTGAGTCTTTTTCTGCAAATATAAAGGGGGAAAGTTAGTTTAATAGTATATTTACAATAAGAGGGAATATTTAGGTATTATGTCTAATTCTAATTAAGAAAGAGTGTGGAAAAGTAAAGAAAAGACTAAAATAAACATCCCAAAATTGGAGGTTATCACCCCCCCTAACTTAGAGTCTAGCTTGTCCTCAAGTTAGATAGAGCTGACGCATGTAATGGCGAGGCGATTTTATTTAGTTAGGATTTCCATACTCTTGCTTCAGTTCTCAACTTGAGTTCTCCTAAGGTCATATCAGGTCTTATTGCTTTCCTTGACTCTTTCAGGTTTTGAGAGTTGCTTGGGTCTCAGGTTCCTTCCGTATCTCGTAGCTTGCATCGGGACCACTTTTATTCTTTGCATGTTGTTGACTCTAATCAGCTTTATACCTCTCTGAAGAACCTACTGGAAGCTAGAGTGGGTATGAGGGTTAGCTAAAGGCTTGAAGTGTAACTCCCCCTTCAAGTGGGGGAGGGGTTGTCTATGCTTTTAGAATCTCACTACCGGGCACGACACATCTGCTTTTGTGAGGACAGCTGAATGTACCGGCTGGGTGGGTCCTTTATAAGCCTTTCATATATTTAGATACCTTAGGGTTTCACTACCGGGCACGACACATCTACCTTCGTGAGGGCAGCTGAATGTGCCGGTCGGGTGAGACCTTCATCGATTCTTTATATAGATCCTTATTTATGGCACAACTCTCATAATTTTATTCAACTCTCTGGCTTTTATTTGAAGACTCACAAGTTTGGGTTTTGGGGTTTTTCGGGAAATTGCTTTGGGCGGCCAAGCCTCTTTTATTTGAAGAGAGGAAAGCTGTTCTTAGAGTTTTTCAACATGCACTTATTTGGTTTCTTTTGTGGTCCACTTGCAAGACTTCTTGATTTGGAGGTCGCCTGCTGCCCCTCTCATCCTTGAGAGCTTGTCTTATTTCTGCCTTGATATTGACCTGTGGAGAGTCAGATGTAGAAGTGAAACAAAAGCATGAAAATCAATAGTGGAGAGACATTATTAAGTCGCCATTATATGTCTAAGTGCTATTTACTTTTGAGGACTAACATGATTCTAAAGTTAACTGAGAGTGACTTTATTCCAAAAGAATTAGCTTAAAAAGAATAAGAAAATATGTACAAAAAAAGGAAGTAGGAGATGGAAAAAGAGGGATATAGAAATGATACCTCGCCCTTGTCTAATGTACCCCCCCTAACTTATCACTCACTCTGTCCTCAGAGTGTCAAAGTGATAGGTTGAGAAGTACGATGACAAGGGCTGCATGCTAAGTTAAACCTAAGTTTGCCCCTAGTGTTCGAAGTAGATTAGCTGCAAATTGTCCGCGTAGAGCGTGATAATCAACGTCAGTCATATCCTCTACTGGTCTTTGGAGGACCATGATGGTGTACATCCAGTAGAGGACGTGGAAGCCGTAGTCATTTGATTCCCGGATTTGTTGTGGGCATTTGTGGTTGAAGGAAGGGCGATGAAAATGTTCTTTGTCGTAAGCCCTTGTATGCTGACTTAAAAAGGCGATTAACTTGTCAGCGCATTCCTTCGCCACTACCTCCGTGGGCGTCTTTGGTGTCATGACATAATTCTTCTTCTGTGGATTGTACTGGCTGTCAGAACTGTTATAGATTGTAGTTGTTCCTTCTGGTAGGTTTGTTGCCAGGAGCATCCAGTGTTCGTGATAAAGGAAGGGAAGCATGATGAACTTCGGCGTTGTGTGTTGTAGAAAGAAGATCAGCGCTTCTTTTGTTCCAAAGTTCTTTAGCTTTAAAAGATCATCCTTCATGTATGGGGACGCCATATATGTTGTGGGGTTATTTTGGCTGAGGAGAAATTGATAAGCGTCCATTAAGATTACAGAGAGAGATCCTTTAAACTATACAGTCTCTCGAAGCGTGTCTGCCATTAATAAAATGTCATCAGACATGAATACGAGTTCATCCTTCTCAGAGAAAAGCCTTGACATGATGAGGCGTAGTTCAATGTCAAAGAGACTGTTGCAAGCACTGAGGTCAAAGTCTGGGAAAGTTGGTTTTATGGCAGACAAAAGATCTATGTTACTTTTTCTTTGCTCGGGAGCTGTGGCTGGCTCCTGGGACTTCTCCAACTCTTTCAAAGTTTGGCGGAATGGTCTCCTCTGCGGACGTTGTATTAATGAAAAAAGGTAACGAGGGACGTCATCTGGTGCCATTGTCGGGTCCTTGAAGAACCTTTTATCACAAATGAGCTCCATGGCATAACGCCCTCGCAAGGAGTGAAAATCTTCAGCAACTAGATCAATAAAAGGGATTTCTTGGTTCAGCGCTTGGATGTGACGGATGGTGTAGAAAGCACAGTCCCCAGATCCCTCAGCTGATTGAACTTGTGGATTAATTATTTGGAAGCAGGGTTGGCTCCAGTCTTGATGGAGGGATGGGCGTGCAGACCAAATTAACTTAAGCAACCGGAAGGGTATACATCTCGCTTCGCCTGCTACTTCACCAACAAAATTTATTGTACCGACATGAAGCTCAGTGCCGCAAAAATTATAAACCTTGGCGTCCCGAGCCTCGATGTCTACAATCATAAATAGCTAGTGATCTGAAACTTGAAAAGGCACGGTAAGATAACGTGCCCGTCGTGCTAAACCAGCATGCAGCCGCTCGATTGACTTTACTCGTATGTCTTTGTATAAAAAGCCGATAGACAGAGCAGGTGAGGCATTAAAAACTGGCTGCTACCACTTAGAACTTCTGTACACTTCTATACAGTTGGTGAGAAGGACACGGAAGATTGCTATTGGCATCGTGGACCGTGGTCGCAGGATGTTGCGGAAGCGGAAAGGTCAGACAAGTTGTCACGGTGGCACATGCAGACGTCGGTGATGGTAGCGGGACTACCTTGTGGCTGTTGGTGGAGATGACCGAAGAGAAGCAGAGAGCGGTGGCACTGAGGTGAGGTCGTCGTGAAGAAGCACGGAAACCAGTTCGACGGAGGTAGGAGACGGAAGCAATGGAACAACACTTGCGCAAAAGTATGAGAAAGCTCGAGGGTCGAAGAGAGAAGAACGAGGGGGTAGGGTTTATATTTATAGGAAACGGCAGTCGACCCTAGGTCAAACGGTTTGAGGACCGTTTGGCTCCAAACGGTTTAAGGACCGTTTGGAAGGGTAAAGGTCAAAAGGATTTTTATATTTTTATGTTTGTTTTGGTTATGTGATTTTTTTTATATTTTCATAAGATAAACATAAGGTAATTAAATGAATGGAAAATAAAGGAAGAAGTTGAAATCTTGGGTTGCCTCCCAAGTAGCGCCTGGGTTTTACGTCGCTGGCTCGACGAAGCTTTGATGTTGTTATGCTGATGGCGTGGCGTCTTTGATTTCAATGGTCTGTCTTGGCATTTTATCTGCTGGAGTGTAGTATTTCTTTAAATGATGACCGTTGACCATCCTTTCACCTCCATTGTTGTCGACAATTATGACATCTCCAGTTGGGTATATATGCTTTATGGTGAAGGGCCCAGACCATTTTTTTCGAAGTTTTTCGGGGAACAACTTGAGCTTGGAGTTAAAAAGGAGTACTTTGTCACCGATGGCGATGTCTTTCCTCTTAAGATGACCGTCGTGCCACATTTTGGTTTGCTCCTTATAAATCCTGGCACTCTGATAGGCAGTCATTCGGAGCTCCTCTAGCTCCTGCAGCTGGAGTTGTCTATTTTCTCCGTCACTTTTAAGATCGAAATTTAGCTGTTTGATGGCCCACCAAGCTTTGTGTTCCAGCTCCACTGGAAGATGACAAGACTTCCCGTATACCAAACGGAACGGGGTTGTCCCGATTGGTGTTTTATAAGCAGTTCGGTATGCCCAAAGGGCATCGGGAAGCTTGGTGGAGCAGTCAGTGTGGTTTCTGTTGACTGTTTTTTCTAGAATCACCTTTAGTTGTCTATTTAATACCTCAACTTGACCACTGGTCTGTGGAAGGTAAGGCGTTGCTACTTTGTGGTTGACTCCGTACTTTTTCAATAGGGCTTGAAAACTATGTTCTAGGAAATGGGTCCCGCCATCTGATATGACAGTTCTGGGGACTCCAAATCTGGGGAAAATGATATCTTTGAACAATTTAATAACTGGTTTGGAATCACTGGACACAGTGGGTATAGCTTCGACCCATTTTGAGACATAGTCCACCGCAACCAGGATGTAAGAGAAACCATAGGAAGAAGGAAAGGGGCCCATATAGTCTACCCCCCATACGTCAAAAAGTTCAATTTCTTGCCACATTGTGAGGGGCATTTCATTGCTTTTGGATATGCTGCCAGAAAATTGGCATTTGTTGCAAGATTTCACAAAATCATAGGAGTCATTTTCTATGGTCGGCCAGAAGAACCCTGACTACAGAACTTTTATAGCGATTTTCTTTGTGCTCATGTGCCCCCCTGTGGGTCCTGAATGGCAATGCTCTAGGACAGGGGTAATCTCTTCTTCCGGTAAGCAACGACGGAAAAGTCCGTCAGCACATAGGTGAAACATGTAAGGTTCATCCCAATAGTATTGCTTTATATCATGGAGGAACTTCCTTTTGTCATGGTAGGAAGTGGAGGGGTGAATGATCCCTGTGGCAAGATAATTGACAATATCCGCATACCAAGGGAATCCATGGGTGGCCTTCATTAGTTGGTCATCTGGAAGAGAGTCTCAGATAGGGATTTTATCTTCGTCTTCCACTTCAATACGACTAAGGTGGTCGGATACAATGTTTTCCACTCCGCTCTTATCTTTAATTTTCAAATTGAATTCCTGAAGCATCAACACCCAGCAGATAAGTCTGGGTTTGGCATCTTGCTTTTGAATTAGGTATTGAATGACGGAGTGGTCGGTGTAGACGATGACCTTGGATCCAATCAAATAGGAGCGGAATTTCTCAAACACATAGATGACAGCCAGGAACTCCTTCTCTGTAGTAGTGTAGTTCTTCTGTGCTTCATCTAGCATTTTAGATGCATAGTAAATTACGTAAGGTTTCTTGTCGATCCACTGTCCTAACACAAACCCTATGGCGTAATCGCTAGCGTCGCATATGATTTCAAATGGTAGCGACCAATCTGGGGCTCTCAGAATAGGTGCAGAAATTAAAGCATTTTTGAGAGTTGAGAAACTTTGCATGCATTCGTGGTTAAAGATGAAATCAGTATCTTTAGTTACGAGTTGGGTCATGGGTTTTGCTATTTTTGAGAAGTCTTTAATTAATCTTCTGTAGAACCCTGCATGACCCAAGAAAGCTCTTACTCCTTTTATATCTTTCGGTGGTGACAACTTTGAGATAACATCGATTTTTGCCTTATCGACCTCGATCCCTCTATCACTCACTCTGTGCCCGAGGACGACACCTTCTGTTACCATGAAATGGCATTTTTCCCAATTTAAAATGAGGTTCATTTCCTCGCATCGTTGCAAAACTTGTCCAAGGTTGATTAGACAGCTATCGAAAGAATCTCCGTAAACTGAGAAATCATCCATGAAAACTTCCATTATGGATTCTGTTAATCCTACGAAAATGGCGGACATACACCTTTGGAAAGTAGTGGGTGCGTTACACAACCCAAAGGGCATTCTTCTAAAAGCATATGTTCCAAAAGGGCAGGTGAAAGTAGTTTTCTCCTGGTCTTCCGGGTGTATGGGTATTTGGTAGAACCCGGAATAACCATCGAGATAGCAAAAGTATTTCTGATGAGCTAAACGCTCTAGGACTTCATCGAGAAAGGGTAGGGGGAAGTGATCTTTCCATTTGGATTTGTTCAGATTCCTATAATCGATACACATCCTCCACCCTATCACCATCCTAGTGGGTACTAACTCATTTTTGTCATTAAGCACGACAGTAGTGCCTCCCTTTTTAGGAACTACTTGGACGGGGCTGATCCATTGGGAGTCAGAGATAGGGTAGATTATGTCAGCTTTAAGTAATTTGAGGACCTCCAGGAGAACCACCTCTTTTAGATTAGGGTTCAGCTTCCTTTGATGTTCGCGTGATGGCTTAAATTCTTCAACCATGGGTAGTCTGTGCATGCATAAAGCCGGGTTTATACCCGTCAGGCCAGTTATCTTATACCCAATGGCCTTTTTATGTTTCTTCATCTCCTCCAGAAGTCTTTCTTCCTAATTTTCTATGAGGGTGGAACTGATGATAACCGAGCATAATTTTTCCTCGTCCAAGAAGGCATGCTTAAGCCCTATGGGCAGAGTCTGCATCTCAGGAGCCTTAGGTGGCTTTGTTGCTTCCAAGATGGTGACAGCTTTAAGTTCCTCAAAGGTGGCCGTCGGTGCTTCTTCATCCTTCTCTAAGTGTTGCATACACTGTTGAACCAATTCGTTTGCAGAGAATTCTACTTCTGGGTTGGTAAGGACATTATCTAACTCGTCTGTTGGCTTAGATATTTCTAATTGAGACATTTGTTGTATTGCGTCTAGAAGAAAGACCTCCTCTTGGATGATGGGGCCCTTCATGCTATTGAGGACTCAGAATTGAATTGCTTCTTTTCCGAGTCTTAGAATGATGGTACCAAATTCAACATCGATGAGCGCCCGGGCAGTGGCGAGGAAAGGTCTACCAAAAATTATTGGGTATCTCAGGTCTTCCTTAATATTCATGATGATAAAGTCGCACGGGAGATAGGCATCCTTGCCTATCCTAATTGGAATATCTTCAATGATTCGAAGAGGTGCGGTGATGGTGGAGTCAGCTAACTGAATAGTCATTGTTGTAGGCAGCAATTCGGTGAAACATAATCGTTTACACATAGAATAGGGCATAATGGATATGCTGGCCCCTAGGTTAGCTAATCCCTTTTTGGTTGATGCATTTCCAATGCAGCACTGAATTCTGAAAGAACATGGGTCCTTCTTCTTCTTTGGCATTTTATTGAGGATGATATCAGAGGTGGTCTGGGCAAGTTTGACAGTTTCTTGCTCCTCAGTGATGTACTTCCTTGATAACAAAGTTTTGAGGTATTTTGTCCAAGCCGGTACCTCAGAGAGAGCATCAAGGAGCGGGATATCGATGTAAAGTTTCTTCATCGCCTCCTTGAATTTTGGGAACCTGGTATCCATTTTCATTTCTCACAGTCTTCCCAGATATGGGATCCTTGGTTTATACTGCAAGATTTCCGGCTCTATAGATACTTGTTCTTTTCCTTTGCCCTTTGCATTCTCTGTGGACTTCTCCATTCCTAGCTTTGGGCTCTCATTTTTCATGAAGGTAGGTGTATCATCATCATCAAGAGTGATCCTTGTAGTTTCATGAAGAGTGCGTCCAGATCTCATGGTAACATCATTCAACTATTTAGGCCTATTCTGTCCATGTCTAGGGTTTGATTCGGGCTGTCCTGCAAATGTGCCTACTGGAGGCTTCAGTTGTGCAGCAATTTGGGCAAGTTGAGCTTCTACTGCCTTTTGCTGAGCTTGTTGATTAGCGAGCATAGTCTGTTGGGATTGCAACATTTGCCTTATCAAAGTCATTTCATCTTCCTATTGAGAAGGAGTATTTTTCTGAGGAAGTTGTTGTTGAACCTGTTGAGGTTGTTGCGGAGGCAGCGCTAACTGAGGTTGTTGTAATTGAGGGTGCAGCTGTGGGTGTAGAGGAGGATGAGTATACCGATAGTAGGTAGATGGGTTCCTGGGGTAGTTGTCTCTCGGGAAGTTATTCCTGGGATTCCCTTGATTTTGATTGAAATTTCTTGGGAATCCATGTGGTAACCTACTGGAGGATCCTCCCTGCGTCTAGTGTTGCGGATTTGTGGTCCCATCGAGGTTCCCGTATTGGAATCCTGGGTGGTTCCTTGGCTGATTAAGATTATAATAGACTTGTCCAGGAATGGTATCAATAGAGTTGACTTGTTCTGGCAATTGCTCTTCAGACTGGTCAGTGATTGGTTCATACTATTGTGGTGGTGGATGCATATCCATCATCACATTGTAAAGCATTCCGCATGAAAGGGTTGGATGATCAGATGCATGACAGGCTTCACAGGTTCCTGTAGAAGCCTTGACTTGTTGAAACTGAGGATTTTTATTCTTGTCAAATTCTCCAAGAGAAGTTTCGAGAGCTTGTTGCTTATGAGCTATGGTTTTCAAGGCTTCAACAATAGCCTTCATCTCTATTGATTCTTCGGCTTTATAGACCTTGAGGACTCCTTTGCTAGCTGATCGTCCCAAGTTGGACTGATTCTCAGCTCCGAGTGTGACTATTTTCCAGGCATCCTCGTAATTCTTTCTCATAAAGTTTCCTCTAGATGAGGAATCCAGAAATTGCTTTATGTCATCACTCACTCCCCTATAGAAGGTTTCTATCAATTGGTTTTAGGAGATGCCATGATGAGGGCACTTTCACAGAAGTTCTTTGAACCTTTCCCATGCTTCAGCAAGAGATTCTCTGGGAAGTTGAGAGAAATGATTAATCTGCCCCCTGATCTCGTAAGTCAGTGAAGGGGGAAAGAACTTCTCCAAGAACTTTTCTTCCAGGGGAGCCCATGTGGTGATAATTGGCTCCCTGTCAAGTGAGTTATACCAGCTCAGTGCTCTCCCAGATAGAGTGAAGTGAAATAGATGGAGCATTATTGCATCAAAGGCAACTCCGGCTTGCGGGACCAGTCGGCACAGTGCCTTAAACCTCTTCAGATGATCCATGTAGTCATCTCCAGAACCTCCAGAGAATGAGATGCCCTGCATGATCTGGATCCATTGGGTCCGAATCTCAAAGTTGGGAATGTTGATGATCGAAGGTCGGACTGGATGGTTGTCTTCATAGTTCTTAGGGACAACATAATCCCTCAACTACTTGTTCCTTAGTTCCAACTGAGCAGCTTGGTTTGCTGCCTCATTTTTAGCTTTGATGCTGGCCTGTTCTTCCGCACGAATCTCTTCTTGAATATGAGCACGAGTATCAACGATGAGTTGTGCTCTTTGAGCGGCGATGGCGGCGTTGACCCTCTCGATCACCAATGCAGCCTGGCGTTGATCTTCAGCCATTTGCCTGGCTCTTTGGCGATTGAGTCTGATGCGGTGGTGGAAACTTCTCTCTACCTCAGAGTCATACTCTAGATCGGGGGAGAATCTGAGGTTATGCGATGATCGCATACACGTCTTCTACCTGAGTGGAGAAAAGAAAACACCTTTTAGATGATGGCAAAGATATAATGAATTCAAGAAGGTATGGATTGATGATTTGAAAGAAAGTATAAAACCCTAACCAACTAGCAAGATACTAAATGAAATTAAAACGTTCCGTCGTCCCCGGCAACAATGCCAATTTTTGATGGAGCTGCCACTTACATGGAATTGCGTGCACCAACTAAAAATCCTAAAGATAGTAAGTCTTTAGGTTTATCCTTGCTTATACTAGATAGAGAACTCCACCCACATATGCTAAGATACGTGGAAGTCTTATCGTAGTATAGTAAAGGGTCGAATCCACAGGACAACGGTCTTGTGGCAAGCAACAAGATGGAAAATGCTAGAACTTCACTTAGTCTCTTAATAGTGGGCACTTAAGTCGAAAGGTTGGTTTTGTTGTTTTAAACTAAGAACATGTAAAGTAAAGCAAGCGAGTAAACTTAAAGAGGTTAAACTATGATAAGAAGTCACTAGGGTGTGATCGGTTTTTCACTGCCACTATACATGGATCAAGACATGCAAAATAAAACATAACCTGCAACGAGAGTTTAGTCAGTTAGTATCTTTGTAGACTTAGTTTCCTTTCAGAGAACTAACTACAAGAAGTGTGGGAATGATGCAACGCCAGCCATCCCCGAACAAATGGTCAACTGCTTTGCATCATTCCCTTCTCAAAGTGTGTTCCTCGACTTACCAAGGGTGTACTTTTATACATCAACTGATTCCATTTCATAGTATGAAAGTACAACATTTGGAAGTGAGTTTACTCCACTTCTCGAAAGCACTCCTAGATACCAAACCAAGCACATGGTGTATACATGCACCAAGAACCAACATACAAATGAGTTTCGAATCTAATAGTACAAACGTAGACAATTCATACTAAAAGATAAAAGATAACACAAGTTGGTGATCAAGAAACAAGCATTCATTAAACGTTTGATGTTGAACTAAAAAGATATAAACTCTATATTACAAACTATGGATTACATTTACATGATATGAAAACATGGGTAGCGGGGCTACTCCTCGCACCCTAATGAGAAAGACTACTCGCTCATAACTAGGACAAAGAAGGAGGCAAGAAGAGAGAGAGAGAGAGCATCATCCCCATAAAGGAGAGAGGAAAGTCAACCCCTTGGAGAGAGAGAGAGAGACGATCCACCAGCTTCACAGGTTGCTTGATGATGAGGTCCCCTCTTCCCACCTTCATTGGCGGAGAGAGAGAAAGCAACTTCGAGATGGAGTGTGAGTCTCAGACCGGTAGCCCCTGGGTGGAGGATGGAAGTTGGATTTTCTATGGAGTGATTGAGGCAGCCTCTGGACGTCTAAAACTTGATAGCTTTTGGAGGACCCTTGGGGTCTTATTTATAGGCCTTAAGTGAAGTCCAAACGGTTTGGAGACCGTTTGAACCTCAAGACCATTTGGGCCTCAAGACCGTTTGGATCTCAAGACCATTTGTCTTCATGCGGTCTCGGGACCGTGTGACTCCATGCGGTCTTGGGACCGTGTGACTCCATGCGGTCTCGTGACCGATTGGCTTCATGCGATCTTGGGACCGTGTGACTCCATGCGGTCTCAGGACCGATTGGCTTCATGCGGTCTTGGGACCGTGTGACTCCGTACGGTCTCGGGACCAATTGGCTTCATGCACTCTTGGGACCGTGTGACTCCATGCGGTCTAGGGACTGATTGGCTTCATGTGGTCTTGGGACCGTGTGACTCCATGTGATCTTGGGACCGATTGGCTTCATGTGGTCTTGGGACCATGTGACTCCATGCGGTCTCGGGACCGATTGGCTTCATGTGGTCTTGGGACTGTGTGACTCCATGCGATCTCGGGACCGATTGGCTTCATGCGGTCTTAGGACCGTGTCACTCCATGCGGTCTTGGGACCGATTGGCTTCATGTGGTCTTGGGACCATTTGAGCCCATGTGGTCTTGAGGCTAGTTGAGTCTTTTACTGCAAATATAAAGGGGGAAGTTAGTTTAATAGTATATTTACAATAAGAGGGAATATTTAGGTATTATGTCTAATTCTAATTAAGAAAGAGTGTGGAAAACTAAATAAAAGACTAAGATAAACATCCCAAAATTGGAGGTTATCAATTTACCTTAGATAAATAACATATTCTTGTTTTCATAAAATGTGTGCTAAATCTTCTTAAATAAATATGCAACATAGTATCCATCTCATAAGGAACATAGCATCAAATAATGTTAATCTAAGAGAGCATGAAACTCACTCTTTTTTTATTTATATTATTTTCCACCTATGTTATTTAAAAAAGATAGCCATATAGTCATATTTGTAGGTTTATAAAGATAGCCATATGATCATATGTGTGATTCAGTAAGACTCTTCCTTAATTTATGTCTCCCCCTTAATTGTTTACCTAAAAAAGAATGTCAATCATAATTCAAGAACCCAGATTAATTTATCAACCATTTACAAGGGATGTTAAGCCCTGAAATGATATGAGATTCGTTTTGGCTCATGGTGGGATCAATAAATATATTTCTCAACCATTTACAAGGGATGTTAAGCCATGAAATGATATGAGATTCTTTTAAGCTCATAGTGGATTCAATGATTGTATATTTAACCAAATACAAGGGATGTTAAGCCCTAATTGGTGTACAAAATTCAATTAAGAGCAAGATATACATTGTATTCAAGAATGTTTTAAACTCCCCCTTAATCTCATAACTTAAATATACTAAGGTATTTCAAATTATATCCTTCTCTAAAATAAATTAAGATTGTGAGTCAACTATTATAAGCAATCTTATTTCTTACACTATCTTAAAAAAAATCTCTTATTATAAGTATTTAACATGGACTTACAGATTTAATGTACCAATGTTGGGTGAAAGTGAATGATTTTATTTACCAATAAGCATTTTTGTCAGGCTTATTTTTAGTTGATCATGACTTCGACCGTGGCACCCCTCAGTCAAATTCTTTTTCAGCCGAGAGGCGATTCTGTAGATGTAGATTACACCAAGATATAACATTTTATTGACATAACTGACCACTTAACCTCTTTTTGTATATTTATCTTATTTTAACTCGTTATTTTAAGCAACATAGATTTCTTGGTTTATAATTTTATTTTTATTTTATATCCATTTCAAGAGTTTGATGTCCTTATGTCCTCAAGTTTTATCCATTGGTGCATAAGTCATGTCAAAATTTATTTTCTTTCATTATATCCAAGTTTTATCTATTTTGTCATACCAATTTACTTCCAATTGAATGTTTTCTTTTAGGTCTAGGAGTTGAGACTTATGAATTATTGAAGCTCTTACAGAAATTATCCAATAATCAACTCCTTTTAGGATATGATTAAGTCTAATTGGGAATAATTTTTGAATTCTTTTAGATGTAGACTTATAAATCCTTGGTGTTATGTTAGATGTTGAAAATTATAGGATAAAGCTTTTTTGCAACTTAAGATCAAATTTGTTTTCATCATCTTTTGTTATAGAACTAGATTTATGTGAATGAGTTTAAGTGAGAACAATTTCAATTTTGATAAGAAATCTTACTTTTGATCTCCTAGAATACACAAAATTGATATTTTCTCATCCATTCATTTACAAATAGAAAAGAATGTACCAACATCACCTTCTTCAAATGTGACCAATGAGTTTGCCTTTTCTCCATGTGTATGGAGGTCTTCTTATTTTTTTTTAAGCTTGTTGGGTCAATCTCTATAGGTCATCCAAACATGTAAAGTGTAGAGTTTTGGTCCTCATATAGTGGTCCTTTTGGTTAGGATGTAGAACAACCGATTATGAAGAGTACATTACAAATTTGGGTCAAACAAATCAATTGTAAGCTGATAATTATATTCTTAATAAATAGTCCTATCGAATACATCACCGACCGAAGAAGTTCTTTGTCGAACTATTTGTTGACTGAAGGATTTGCCATTTAAACCAATTTCGATAGAACTACCTTTGGTTGATCTTGTCTTCGACCGGAAGAGTTCTCAGTCGAGAATTTTGTTGAGTGAAATTTCAATAAATCCAACATTTCTAATGTAAATATACCATTCCATTATTTTTGGATACCATAATTATACAAAGATATACAAGTTCATCCTTAATTCATTTAATATAAGATCTTATAGATTTCAAAGTGAAGCTTAGGTGAATTCTCAACTATTATGACCCACATTTTTAAGTTGGGGGTTTTAAAACCCAGATCAAGTCAACATCCTTTTCTTGTATGGGCAAGAGAATAAATAATGTCCAAGATATAAACAATAATGACAACAAAAAGAATCAATTTCATTTCTCTTCTTAGCTAGATTGTCTTTAGGCACATATATGACCTTGGTCTTGGGTTTTTGTGTTTTTTAACTTCTAGGCTTTTGGTAGGATTTCTCTTTAGGTACATAGCCTAGTCCTCTCCTCCCAATTTGACCAGATGAGTCCTTTAGGCTTTTATCAAGAATGTCTTTGTTCTTCAAGCTACTAATGTTCTTTTGCAACTTAGCTATTTCATCCATTCTCTTTTTAATGTCTAACTTTTCTTGGTCTAGATTAGATAACAAACTATCTCTTTCTTTGACAATAGCATCATAGTCCAAATGAGTACATAAGATAGGTTGAGTTGGACCTAGAACATCATTTAGTTTAGAAAGTGGTTCAACCTTTTCTTGACAAAGGAAATTATAGTTTGTTTCTACAGTACGAAACTTCATATTGTAATCAATAAGAGATGATTTCAAGGTGGCCTTTTCAGACATAATAATTTCTTTTGAAAAAGAAAGATCATTCAATTTAGCATATAGATCTTCATTAGATTTTGTAACTCTTTTTAATTTCCTTTTACAATCAACATACTTATCCTGTAATTCTTCAATACTAGCAACTAACTCTTCTTTAGATAAATCAACAAGACTTACCTCATCTTCTTCTTCATTAGTTGTAGTAATGAGACATTGTACCTTGTCTTCTTTAGTCATGAGGCATGATTCTTCTTCTTCTCCACTCTCCCTATCATCACTTGAGTCATCCCACACTGCTTTGTTGACTTTTTTCTTCTTCTTGAGAGAGGATTTCCTTCCCTTTTTGAATTTAGGACACTCATTCTTTAAATGTCCCTTTTTGCCACATTCAAAGCACCTTGGGGAAGAGGGAGAAGAAACACCAGAAAATTTGTTAGATTTAAATCTTCTATATTGCTTACCATTTACAATGAGAGCCTCCTCTTCACTATCTTCTTCACTTGTATCATGTCTAGCTTTAGTCGTTGCCTTGAATGCAATGTCATTCATTTTCTCGTTTTTGTGTTCGGCTACCAATCTTTCTTCTTCTTCAAGGGTAGCTTCATGAGTCTCTAAATTACCAATGAGATGCTCCATCCTCAATGTGGTGAGATCATTAGCTTCTTCAATGGCCATCACTTTTGGCTTTTATTTTGGAGGCAAAGATCTAAGGATTTTAGACACTTGATCTTCTTCACTTATATATTTTCCCAATGCACTTAAGGTGTTAACAATGGAAGAAAATATTGTATACATCTCACCAATAGATTCTTTAGATAACATTTGGAATTGTTCAAACTTTTTTTAAGTATAAAAATCATAGTATTCTTTACTTGAGTTGTACGTTCATGTGTAACTGAAATTTTATGCCATATTTCATAAGAAGTCTCACATGAAGATATTCTATCAAATTCACTTACAGAAATAGAACAATATAAAATGCTTACTGCTTTGGCATTTTAATTGAACTTGTTTTACCATGTTGGGATCCCATGTTGCATATTCGGTTGTAGGGAGCACATAAGGATTGGACACCATTCTCTACAATTCCAAGCTTTGTCCTTGGAAGTAGAATTGCATTCTTCTTTATGAGTAGGTGTAGTTGCTTCCATGAAAAGGTGGTGGTCGAGTTACATGAGTTCCTTCAAGGTTGAGGTTCCTCATCATGTTGTCCCCCATTCTTAAAGACATCTTATGGCTCCTTGAAGACCTACTATGACACCAATTGAAAGATCTAGAGGGGGGTGAATAGAGATTTTTGACTTGTAAAGTTAATTGAAACAATCAATCCACTAAACCTAAGAAGGATGGGGGAAACAAGGAAGGCAGTTGGATGTAGAGTGGTTCCTACCTTTGAAATCAAAGGTAGTCAGTCCACTACTCAATTATTTCCTATTGGGGTTTTGAAAGAAAAATATTTTATTACCTCACAAGGATGTTACATAAAATACAATCACCTTTGTTACAACCCTAATTTTTGGATTCTTTTGGTGAGAAATGTAATTTATCCTATTAAAGATATTTGAACAAATAACGATATAATTTTTTTTGAATAAAAGGATTTCGTTTACAATAGCCTTGTTGGTTGTTTTGTGGGCTTTATTGGCTATTGGGCACAATAACAAGGATAAGACAAAAGAAACTCCATTATTAATATGAAATGGAGAAAAGGAAGATGTAGAAACCTCTAGAAGGCAAAATAATATAATCCAAAGTTGGATTTCGTGCCTCTTGGGTACCTTGGGTTCCAAGGAGTCCAAAGTTGCAAAGATAATGCAACAAGAAAAGAAAAGATCAATTAAATATTTTTTTATTAAGAAAGAAATTAAAAACAATGATAAAATATGAGAAATAGACTTTTATAAGAGGATAAAGGAAAATAGATATTCCCCAATATGGGAATCCATGGCTTTAGGATTTCTTGAGGTCCAAGGGACCCAAAATAACAAGATAATGGCAAAGGGAAAAAATACTAATTGATTTTGGATTAATTAAAGGATAATTTGGGAGAGAAGGTAGCCTTCTCATCCATTGGAATTTCTTTCCCAAACTTCGTAAATAGCCAGATAATGTCAAGACGAACTTTCCCTTAAAATTTGAGATAAAAAGGAGCTATGGTTTAGGATATATGACTTTCTCAAGTTATCTCCCAAATATAGAATTATTCTGAAAATAGGAAAAGGATTTTCCTTTTGGATGATCGCGCGAGATAGGAACTGTTGGATCTTGATCCAACGCAGATTGCCCATGGACCAGTTCCACAAGGACTTGGACTTTTCCAGGTTATAGAGGGATTTTCCCTCTCCATTTTCTTGTGATCCATAACGTTTGCGAGCCGGCTGTTGGTTCCTTTGAGTTCATGAGACGAAACCGAAGAAGACCATCCCTACTTTGTAGGGGATTGGTCACTGTTTGGGAAAGTTCCCAATCCAGCAGGGACCTTCCTTGACCCTATATATAGGTGAGGGTGTGTGAGGGCACCAGCACACCTTTTTTCTACCCCAACCTCTGCGGCAGAGTGCAATGATTGTTTTCGTGTCTGCAATTGATCCTTCTACCCTGACCTACACTCTCGTCACCTCAGCAAACCTCGCCAGAATTTGACAAGTAGGAGAGGGTCGCAGCAGGTTCTTGGCACACAATTGGACCCCTAGTCGAGTTTGACGGAGGAAGGTGAAGCCTCCTGGCCCTTTGGCATGGTCGCAGGTCGACAGGATCAAGAAGTCAACCGCAAGATTGACCATCGCAACAACAACAGTTTCGCGAGGTTGAAGAAGGAGACGACCCCGTGAAATTACCCGACAGCCCCTTCGTGCCTTCTATCCAGGTAAGGGCAGTCTCATCCTTTGTTTACTTCTGATCATTGAGGTGTACAAATCCTAGGTCGTTGGATCCTGAGTGGACCAGTGTACCATGGATCGGGTGATCCTCGTTTTTCCAAAATTAGCAAATAAATTAGAAAAAGGAATTTTCTTGCTAAAATCATATCTCTTGCTAGAAAACTCGAAAGAGAAAAGTTTATACATAAAATTTGATAAAAAAAATATGAGGAATAAGTTAAAAATGTTTTAGAAGCCTAAATTAGTATAATTTTGTAAAAGTGTATAATTTTGATGGAAAAAGTATTAATTTGTGGTTAGAAACCTTAATTGATGATAAAGGATAAAGTTAATCTTGCAAATAAGTTAATTCGAACATTATCAACTTGTTTAATGATAAAGATGGATCCTAACCAATTTTGAAGAGGGAGTTGCAAGAATTAAGGTTGTAAACCTAATATTGTGGTTAATATCCTCAGAAACCCTAAATAAGGGAAAAAGGGAAGAAAAGAATAGTTAATCCGAAATTAGGGTTCCATGTTGCCAAAATATGATCTGCAGATTTTTTTTGATAAATAAGATGAGATAATTAGGGTTTGTGAGTAATTTCATAAAAGTAGGGTTTAAAATAATAAAAAGGAAGTGAAACCCTAATTGTAATTAAAACCCTAAAAAGGACTAGTAACCCTAGGAATCAACTAGGATTAATAGTCCATGATGGCATAATTAATGATAGGAATATTGGATGCATATTTTAGGATCAACTTGTGTGCATGTTTGGTTTCTTACTTGATTGAATTATTTCTACATTCAAGTCATCTTGACAGGTATGTGGTTAATTATGGTTAATCACATTAATTTCCCGAAGAGTTTCCCAGATGATTCATCACATTGAATGCAACTTAACAATTGGATGTTCATACTTGCAAATTATAAAGTCACTATGATTATCACAATAATAGTATAAGTGTGTATTCTCGAACCTACATGCAACCCTGATGGATGATGCAAAAAGGTCAAGCCTAGGAGGGAAGACCCATGGGCACCATGAGTGGTGACCCCAGGAACCAAGCTCGGGATTGAGAAGGTGGCCTATGATATTTCATGACTAAAGGGCACCAAGCTCAGGATTGAGAAGGTGGCCTTAGGCCAATGGCAAAAGAGAAACCCTATAGGGGGTATTCCAGGGTTAGGGCAAAAGTGGTGGAGAATGACACATTGAAAATGTAAATTGGCTTGTTAATTACCTGGATTGTGATAATTAGTTTGTTAGCCATATTTGTGAAATTTTTGTTGTCCCCACATACCAACATATTCTTATATGCTGACTGACATTTTGTTTGTCAGTTTTTTAGGTACAAGTGTGAAAAGGACAAATAGTAAAATGGCATATGTGGAATTAAATAAGAATTAAAGTACAAAGGAGGATTAGTTAGAATAGACTCCATATGTGGATTAGAAGTAGATATCCAAGTTTTTGAAAAAGGTATGCAAAGTTTCATTTTATTACAGCCTTTCAGTATAGTTTGGTAGAATTTGATAATTATTATTGATTATTTGTCGAACCTTTGGTCCGGAAATTGGGATAACGGCTCTGACCTCTTGGTCTCCCTTAATTGGGGGTTACCGAGAGGCGTGGTCGTTACAATTGGTATTAGAGCATAGGTTCCTCATTTAATCTTTAATAATTATAAAATTTTACAAACTCTATGGGCTTATGCAAGTAGGGCATAGCATGCACCCAGAGTACATCAGTGGTGCGAGCAGTAGGCTAAAACCCTGGCCAGGAGAGTATGATGGATAGCTTATGAGATAAGCATAAAGAACTATGGATAATCTTGAGCAAACATAAGTTGAACATAGGCTTCACCCAGGTAGGGGTATGCTTGTGAGCTTGATCCATCTTCATGGAGAGAGGACCCCTAATAGTGAGGTTGGTTTTAGGATTAGCTCTAGAGAGAGAGAAGGATCCAAGAAAGAAGGCTGGAAGCTTAAACTCTGAGATATGAGGAACAGTGGGGAGTTGAGGATGATGCGACCTAAGAAGATGATAGTGGTTGCCTCATGCATGATCCCTAGAGGTTGAGGATATCTTGGCTGCCTTTGGAGAAACCAAAACCTAGAGAGAAGGTGAAGTTGTTGGAACCTATGAGCCTATGGTATAGATGTTCACCTTCAGGGTTAGGAAGAATGGTTCCTTAGACCCTGAAGAGGTTTAGTAACAGGTTGTGAGGCCTTATAACTTGTTGGTTGTCCTTGAGGAGGACTCCACTCTGAAGTGTTGTTCGAGTAGAAGGATGGCAGGAAGTACATGCCATACCTTATACATGTTCATGGTTAAGAGGTTGAGCATGAAGTTGGACACCCAAAAAGTGAACCTAAGGTTCCTAGGCCTAAGAGGGGAAGTGGTGTACCTGATACTCCTGATGAGATTTGAGTTTCTACAGTTTTGAGCATGGCACTCCTCATGTTTAGAGGAAAGGGAAAACCCCTTTAAGTTTAAGTTATGGTTGATGAATCCCTCACAGCCAAGGTGGTGGTATGAGAAAGGTTTGTTCTTCGTCAAATGTTGAGGAATGAGAACCAGTATGACCTAGCATGGTTAATAGGTGGTCTGTTTGTGCCTTAGTAGCTTTCTAGGGTTAAGCATGCTCATGTGGATGTAAACCCTAGACACAAGGACGTTTGTGACCTTTTTTATCAAGGTGTAGTTTCCTCCCATCCTGGGAGAGGGACCCTTTTGTAGGGTGTATACCATTTTTGTGGGTTTTGAGGAAAGCTAGAAAGGTCTCATAGGATCTTGAGAATATAAGTGAAGAGTACATGGTAAGAGAATGAACCTGTAGACCCATAGATATAACCATCTCTAAGTGCATGTGGATGTGTTACCATGGAGGTAATAGGTATGGGGCCTGACCAAGGTAGGCAGGTCGCCATGACCCCTGTGAAAGGATGAAAGTCAGCCCATGAATACAAAGACAGATGATGGATACTTGGGTAAGGATCTAAGTTGGACATGTACTATGTTAGAATCCTAAGTCTATCCTATGGTTAGGTCGGGATAAGACCAATGGAAGTAGGGGTTGCCTAATTCCCTAGTTGCACATGACCATAGGGTCGGGAGGTAATAACTATCATTGTCTGAGGGACATGGGTTAGAAGATTGATCACCTTCATGAACTCATGGGACCCAAAGGGCAGATGAGTAGGGCACTCTCTGGATGCATAAGGGAAGAGGGATGAATCCAAAAGTGTCGACACCCTACAGACCTTGAGGAGATGACCAAGGATTGTGTGGTGACCAAGTAGGTTCGAGACCAGTTTTCCATGGAAGTAACTTTGATATCATGATGTTTGTGATGTAGAGACATATGTTGCACATTTCAACTTAGATTTGAAGGTATACTGGAAAGGTGGGATGTGCCATCTCTACTCTTGGAATGGGAAGAACTTTGTATTTGGACTGTAGCCAAATGCTTATTTCCTCTTGTTATGGGAGTGAGAGATAGGACAGTACGCATGCCATACACCAAAGATAAAGATGATGTGAGTTGGAATGTTGCTATGAGGTATGAGGATACAGTTTATAACATACCCTTATGGAGTGAATGATACATGGATGGTTTATGAACACTAAGAGAATTAAGGTAGTCATCTTGTGAGGATGTTTTATCATGAGCTATGTGGGACTTGCAAGTTATACAAGGTTGAGTTTGATAACCAAGAGAATGAGCTCAGAGTTTTAATGATAAAGATAAACTTAGAGTCCATGATGAGATGATAAGTGAAATACATGGAGGTGTATGTCTTCAACATTACCTTATACCTAAGGATGTGAAGTGGTAATGGATGCTCTGGTTGAGATGCAGTTGTCTAGTTTAGCTAGAAACCAGAAGAGGATATTAGGTTAGCCCTAAGTTTGAAAAAGAAGATATGTTTGGCTAACACTCAGATGTAACAAGATTTGTTGAATAAGTTAATGGTTGTTTGGTTAGCCTAGGCCTTGATGCAATAAAAGGATGGTGGTGGAACCTCAGATATACTTCTCTGGAAAAGAAGGTGATGAAACCCTGATTAGAGTGGTTTAGGGTTCTAAGGAATCGATCTTGAGGAATCATGACATATAGGAGATCATGATTTAAGATCACTATACATCATGGTACTACGAAGATAATAAGTGACAGTAGTACATGGGATGCTTAAGATGAAGTTGCATGTGGCTTGTCGCCATTCAAGCCAGGAGGTGAAGGATGAACACCAGTAACCCAGTGTATTGATATAGAGGATAAAAGAGTCCCCGAGAGGGAATGGGAGTTCATCACTATGGATGTTGTGGTAAATCTCCCTTGGACCAAGGAAGGTCAAGACGCAATATGGATTATGGTAGATTGCCTTACCTAGATGACATGAGAAAGAAAGAATAGTGTCAAGGGACGGATCTGGTTGAACTGCATAAAGATGGTTCTACTACACCATGATGCGAGTTCAAAAGTTCTTGAGTATAACCTAAAGGTTCACTTCCATTAGGTGGAAGTAGATACATGAAGGAATCAATGTGAGTATAGCTTATCACCCCTAACTAATGGTTAGTATGATCCAGACAAGAGGGTCTGATGAGAGCATGTGTGCTCATTCAGGGTGATACATGGGGGGTAGTTCTTGCCCTATGAGAGATGTGATGATAACCACCATAGCCAGTATCGGTATGTAAAGAAGATCTACAAGGGAGGTTGTGTCGGTCACCACTTCATTAAGATGATGTTGGTGAAGGGGCCTCGCGAAGGTCATAAAAGGACCACAATGTGTGCAGATGAAGTCTCTTTGATTGTGCAATGGATGAAAGAGAGCCTAGAGGCAACATGAGTCATGAGCTGATGCAACGAAGACTAACATGCAGTTCACTATGAGAGAGTATGTGATGTAAAAATCCGACCCCTCTAAGCTACAATTGAGAAAGTTGAGTCCCCAGTACATGGGTCCATTTGAGATGGATTGGTGGAGATGGTCGTGTTTAGCCTTACCCCTCAGGATAACATGATGTGTAATGTGTTCCATAAGTCCAATCTAGAGCACTATGTGAGGTACCCAAGCCATGTGTTGAGCCATGAACCTATTTAGCTTTATGAGAGGCTGAAATATCCTGAGTCACTTATGAGGGTACGATATACCAAGGTAAGAAAGAACTCAGATGGAAGAATATGAGATGACGAAGGTTCTTCCAAAGCACCATGGAAAGGGTGAGGCCACATGGGAGCCCTAATGGACATAAGAAAGGCTTATCATGTTTGTTTATATGCCTGGTGGAATTTTGAGGGCAAAATTCCTATAAGATGGGAAGGATGTTACAACCCCAATTTTTCGATTCTTTTGCTGAGAAATGTCATTTATCCTATTAAAGATATTTGAACAAATAACGATATAACTTATTTTGAATAAAGATTTCGTTTAAAATAGCCTTGTTGGTTGTTTTGTGGGCTTTATTGGCTATTGGGCCTAATAACAAGGATAAGAGAAAAGAAACTCCATTATTAATAAGAAATGGAGAAAAGGAAAATGTAGAAACCTCTAGATGGAAAAAGAATATAATACAAAGTTGGATTTCATGCCTATTGGGTTCCTTGGGTTCCAAGGAGTTCAAAGTTGCAAAGATAATGCAACAAGAAAAGAAAAGATCAATTAAATATTTCTTTATTAAGAAAGAAATTGAAAACAATGATAAAATATGAGAAATAGACTTTTATAAGAGGATAAGGGCAAATAGATATTCCCCAATATGGGAATCCGTACCTTTAGGATTTCTTGAGGTCCAAGGGACCAAAAATAATAAGATAATGGCAAAGGGAAAAGAAATACTACTTAATTTTGGATTAATTAAAGGATAACTTGGGAGAGAAGGAAGCCTTCTCATCAATTGGAATTTGTTTCCCACATTTTGTAAATAGCTAGATAATGTCAAGATGAACTTTCCCTTAAACTTTGAGATAAAAAGGAGCTATGTTTTAGGAGATATGAATTTCTCAAGTTATCTCCTAAATATGGAATTATTCTAAAAATAGGAAAAGGATTTTCCTTTTGGATGATCGCGTGAGATAGGAACCGTTGGATCTTGATCCAATGCTGATCGCCCATGGACCAGTTCCACGAGGACTGGGACTTTGCCAGGTTACAAAGGGATTTTACCTCTCGATTTTCTCATGATCCAGAACATTTGCGAGCCAACTGTTGGTTCCTTTGAGTTCATGAGATCAAACCAAAGAAGGCCATCCCTACTTCATAGGGGATTGGTCACTGTTTGGAAAAGTTCCCAATCCAGCTGGGACCTTCCTTGACCCTATATATAGGGGAGGGTGCATGAGGGCACCAGCACACCTTTTTTCTACCCCAACCTCTATGGCAGAGTGCAAGGATTGTTTTTTGCCTCCAATTGATCCTTCTACCCTGACCTGCACTCTCGTCACCTCAGCAAACCTCGCCAGAATCTGACGAGTAGGAGAGGGTCTCTGTGGGTTATTGGCACACAGTTGGACCCCTAGTCAAGTTCGATAGAGGAAGGTGAAGCCTCCTAGCCCTTTTGCGTGCTCGTTGGCTCGACGAGATCAAGAAGTCAACTGCAAGATTGACCATCGCAACAGCAGTAGTGTCGTGAGGTTGAAGAAGGAGACGACCCTGTGAAATTACCTGACTGCCCCTATGTGTCTTCTATCTTGGTAAGGGTAGTCTCATCATTCATTTACTTCTGATCGTTGAGGCACGTGCATCCTAGGTTGTTGGATCCTCAATGGACTAGAGGACCATGGATCGGGCGATCCTCATTTTTTCTGAAATGAGCAAATAAATCAGAAAAAGGAATTTTCTTGCTAAAATCATATCTCTTGCTAGAAAACTCAGATGAGAAAAGTTTATACATAAAAATGGATCAAAAAAATATGAGGAATAAGTTAAAAATGGTTTGTAAGCCTAAATCAATATCTTTTTGCAAAAGTGTATAATTTTGATGGAAAAAGTATTAATTTGTGGTTGGAAACCCGAATTGATGATAAAGGATAAAGTTAATCTTGAAAATAAGTTTATCAACCATTATTGACTTGTTTAATGATAGACATGGATCCTAACCTATTTTGAAGAGGGGGTTGCAATAATTAAGGTTTTAAACCAAATATTGGTGTTAATAACCTTAGAAACCCTAAATAAAGGAAAAAGGGAAGAAAAGAATAATTAATCCGAAATTGGGGTTTCATATTGCCAAAATATGATCTCAGGATCTTTTGTGATAAATAAGATGAGATAATTAGGGTTTGTGATTAATTTCATAAAAGTAGGGTTTAAAATAATAAAAAGGAAGTGAAACACTAATTGTAATCAAAACCCTAAAAAGGACTAGTAACTCTAGGAATCAACTAGGATTAATAGTCCATGATGGCATAATTAATGATAGGAATATTGGATGCATATTTTAGGATCAACTTGTGTGCCTTCTTGGTTTCTTGCTTGATTGAATTATTTCTGCATTCAAGTCATCTTGACAGGTATGTGGTTAATTACGGTTAATCATATTAGTTTCCCTAAGAGTTTCCCGGATGATTCATCACATTGAATGCAACTTAACAGTTGGATGTTCATACTTGCAAATTATAAAGTCACTATGATTATCACAATAATAGCATAAGTGTGTATTCTTGCACCTACATGCCACCATGATGGATGATGCAAAAAGGTCAAGCCCAGGAGGGAAGACACATGGGCAGCATGAGTGGTGACCCCAGGCACCAAGCTCGGGATTGAGAAGGTGGCCTATGATATTGCGTGACTAAAAGCCACCATAAAGGGTGACCCCATGCACCAAGATTGGGATTGAGAAGGTGGCCTTAGGTCAATGGAAAAAGAGAAACCCTAAAGAGGGTATTCTAGGGTTAGGGAAAAAGCGGTGGAGAATGACACATTGAAAATGTAAATTGGCTTGTTAATTACCTTGATTGTGATAATTAGATTTTTAGCAATATTTGTGAAATTTTGGTTGTCCCCACATACCGACATATTCTTATATGCTGATCGAAATTTTTTTTGTCAGCATTTTAGGTACAAGTGTGAAAAGGACAAACAATAAAGTGGCATATGTGTAATTAAATAAGAATTAAAGTATAAAGGAGGATTAGTTAGAATGGACTCCAGATGTGGATAGAAGTAGATATCCAAGTTTTTGAAAAAGGTATGCAAAGTTTCATTTTATTACAGCCTTTTAGTATAGTTTGGTAGAATATGATAATTATTATTGTTTATTTGTCAAACCTTTGATCTAGAAATTGGGATAACGACTCTGACTTCTTGGTCTCCCTGTATTGGGGGTTACCGAGAGGCGGGGTCATTACAACCTTCCACTTGAAGTATCCTTCACCTTGAAGTAGCTTCAACCCCATTGAAGAAGCCTTCTTGAAGTAATCATGAGTAATCCCTGGAGTAGCCTTCACCACCTTGAGATAGCCTTCCTTTAGAAGTAGCTCCAACCTCCCTTGAAGCAGCCTTCCTTGAAATAATCCCAAGAACACCTCAAAGTAGTCTTCACCGCCAATAATTAGCTCCAAGAAACCTCCTTTCAACAACTTCCAAACCTAGGAGTAGTCAAGGAGAACAATATACAATATAGAAGAAAAAGATTGGAAGAAAGAAAATACTTATCCAATTGAGTACATCGCTTTGATCCTATATCAAGCGTATAGATCTCCTATCCACTTAATATGGAAGAGGCCATATGTGGTGTCTAGGAGATTGTAGCTATAGGACATGAAATTGAAGCAAGTAAAATAAGAAGGCAAGTGTAGTTCTTGCTTAGTTGCTCACTAGAATGTATTCTCAAGTGTAGTTGGGTGCTTTAGGTGTCCTAAGGCTTGTACTATTTATAGGAATGGTTTGCAAGTACTTAGAAAAATTCTAGAGGGTTTCTAGAGTGTTTTTAGTGATTAACTAGTCGTTAGTTATCCATTAATTGACTTGCAATGGCAAATTGTTTCGAGCTAAAAAGAACAATCCAGAAACTATCTTGGTCGAGGAACTTGTCGACCAATATGTGTCTTGGTAAAACATTTCTTCGACTGAGGAGGGGTATGGAGAAGAAGTGTTGCAACTTCTATTTCCAACTCTCAACTACCAACCACTCAGTCTAGCTGTTGCAAACTTTAGACCGTTGCTTACTCGGTCGAGGTTATTTTTGACTAAAGATTATTTTAGAGAACAATTTTTTTAGTTTTTGAACAGTGCTCATAGTTTTGACTGAGGTGGTTCTCGGTCAAAAAGAACTTCGACCGAAACTATCTCGGTTAACAATTTCTTTGATCGAGGGTGTCCCTATTCTAGACTTTTAAATCACCAACTAAGTATGTGTTTCAATGTGTGTGGGTGACTCTAACTTTGGGAGAAAACCTATCTAATTGTTATAAGTGAGTAGGGAAGATCTAACACTTGATTTACATGATGTCTAAGTACTTTTACATTATATTTGTGTACAAGTATTTACATTTGAGTACAATCATGATCATTTATACAATTTAGCACATTTGATCTTCAATTTGTATTTATCTTCACCTTCCCACTTGGTGGAATTTCCTTATTCCTTTGAACCCATTAATACTCAAGTAGCATGTTATATCCACAAGAATGATATGTGTTTCATTATCAAAATAAAGGATATATTAATGTCCAATTTAGCCAACATCTTAACATCTCAATTATAGGTTCATTTCTCCTGTTCTTATATACGTCCCAAGCATCATCTTAATTGATGCAAGACAACTTACTATTAGAAGAGAATCCAAGACTTAAAATAGCTTTGGCTCAATAGCATCCCTGAAGAATAGGTTTTTACCAAACCAGGGATCACCCAACAGAAGGAAGTCATTACCATTTCCAATCTTGAAGTTAGCCAACCGTGACAGTTGGTATTTAGTATGAATGAATTGGTTCATCAAACAAGATATCCAGATACTAATTTGAAGTTGCCAAATAGTATACTTAGAAATATTTTTTGTGTGAATCGATCTCACCCACATACTGTCCATTTGGTAGTTACATTACATGGGTTCAATAACACATAAGTTGTATTAGAATCTTTTATGCTTTTGATCCCAAGACCACCTTCCTCTCTAGGAAAAGTAATTTTATCCCATCTAACCAGATATACACATCTCTTCTTTTTAGACCTATCCAACAAAACCTCTCGGCACATAGCCTCAATTTCATTCAGAACAGATCTAGGAAATAGGAAAATTAGAGACAAGAAAAGGTGCATAGATGAACTAATGGATTGGAAGAGTTCCAATTTTCCCGCCAAAAATAGAATATTCAATTTCCAATTTCAAGCATGGACTTAATAATGTCAATCAAGGGAGAACAAAACTTTCTTCTTAACTTTCCAATAAATAAAGGAATCCCAAGATACATCTAGGGGAGAGTTCCTTCTTTGATATTCAAAATAGAAGAAATGTAGTTCTTGTTAGCATCACAATTGAAGAAAATTGAGCTTTTGTTAGGATTCAAGAACAGACCAGTCATATTCTCTAAATCTTGAAAAACAATATTGATATTGTTTACATTTGACTCATTGGTCTCGACAAAAATCATAACATCATCTACAAAAGTGAGATGAGACACTTCAAAGTCCTTTGAAACTCTATGAGGTCGAATCGAGCCATTTTTCAAGTTTCCATCAATGAGTTATGTAAGCATTGCATAACCAGAACAAATAAGTAAAGTGCAAGGGAATTGTCTTGCCTAACCCCACTATTAGGAGAAAAACTATCAAGAGGCTCACCATTAAATAAAACTTGATACGAAGTAGTATGAAATATTTCTCTAATCTAGACAATCCAACGACCAGGAAAGTTTATTTTCTTAAGAATAACAAATAAGACATCACATTAATATAATCATATTATTTAGACAAGTCACCTTAATACTCATGCGAGCACACCCGTATTTCCTTTTAAAATAGTGAATAATTTCATTTGAGAGAAGTATAGCACCTTTTTTATTTCTTTCCTTCAAAAAAGCACATGGGTTCCTACTCACCAAGGAGGGTAGAACCATTTGAAGCTTGATTGTAATTGTTTTTGAGATAATCTTGTGGAAGTATTACATAATGCTATAGGAAACCAATGCTTCTGCTCCTTGGTATTATTGTTATTAGTAATTAGACATATGGAAGTTTTATTAGCCTCCTTAAGCAAACTACCACTTCTAAAAAATCTAGGACAAGTAATGGAATTTCTTTTCCTTTTGAATTTGAGAGGAGTAAAAAGATTTCAAATTTGGATTTTTGTCTAACCTAAGATTGTTCTTGCTTCACAGCTTCCTCAAAAATTTTACAATTGTTTCTAGCTATATGAACGAGACAAATATCATGAGGATTATCATCACAGTCTCTTTGAGCTTTAACTGCTTCATTTTCAATAATCCTAGCATTATCAGATAAATTTCCATGTTCCTTGTTCCAAGCAATTAGAGTATATTTAATTTTTCTCAACTTACAATAGTCTAAACATAGAGTGACCCACAACTTTAGAGTCCCAACCCTTAGTGACACATCTTTGAAACCATCACCTAAAATCCACACATTGATAAAATGAAAGGAAGATTCACCACCCTTCCTTTACCAGCAGACAAAGTAATCAGCTTGCAGTCACTAGTAATAGTATCCAGAGCCATAACTTTAAATTCAAGAAGTTCAATCAAAAATTCCTAATTATAGAGAACCCTATCCATTTTTTAATGAAAAAAATCCTTTCCACTTTGGTGGTTATCCCACATGTGGAAACAATCACTGGGATCAAGTTCAAAAAGTCCATTGTGAAGGAGGCAAACATTAAAATCCAGCATACTCTATTTCTTAGGTGTCTCATTCCCTATGAGTTCACAATCTTTCCTGACAACATAATAGTCTCCAACAAGAATCCAACATTCACTAGTTTGGGTAGCCAACCTAACAATGTTGTCCCAAAGACCAAATCTATCATATTCATCATTATGGCCATAAACACCAGTAAGGAAAAAAAGAGTGATTATCCCCCAGGATTTCCACTTTGGAGTGTATCATTTGATCTAATTCATACCTCTAACATTCCATAAACACCAGTAAGGAAAAAAAGGCTATTTTGTTAGACCTCTAACATTCCAGGAGGCTATGGTGAGGAGGTTTTCATCCATTGGGAAGATTTTCATCAAATACTTCATTGGGCAGAGATTTTTCAGTCGCACCCTCCAAATCCTTGATCATGTTGTTCAAAATTGCTTTCTGATTTGTAATCCTTTTAGTTATTTTGGCTTTTTTCTTATTAGCAACATTCCTGAATTCCACCTACTTATTGAAGTATTATCTAGAATAATCACTATGACCTCCTCGTTGTTAGCACCTTTATCTTTCTCCTTATTTTCAAAACCAATAAGAGTTTTCTTCAACACCTCCTGCTTACAATCTAACTCAACGATTTATTCCTGAATGTGAGCATGTTCCTAATCTTCAGTCACAGAGCCTTTATCAGATATAGTTTTTTTGGGACATCCAACCACATTTGATTTTTCTTGAACCACCTAAATAGAAACAGTTTCAGCAATAAGAACAGATTTCCCAACCCAATTATTTTCACACCAGCATTTGACTCTTTAGTGCAGTCTCCATGTCCAAACAGATCACACATCAAACACCTCATCGGTTTCCATTCATATTCCAATTTAATCATATGAGAGTCTCCTTCATCTGAGAATAGTTCTAGATCTGTAGGAAAATTTAAATATGAAGAGATGAGAACTTGTATTCTTGTAAATTCCATCTATTTACATTCTCTTGTCAACTTGTTCTGTTATAACCTCAATTTCTTGAGAATGTAGTAAAATAATGTAATTCTCTTTTCAAGAATAAAAGAAATTTATTTCTTTGATTTGTGATGAATTTTTTGTGAAATGTCCTTGATTTATTGATAATGGGATTTGTTGGCCATTGGGCCCAATTGAAAAGAAAAGAGGAATAAAAAGGAAAATGATTTGATTGATAAAAGAGAAATATGGGAAATAAATATTTAAAAGAGGTTTAAGGCAAATATATTTTTCGTAAGATGGGAATTCGTTCCTTTGGGATTTCTTGAGGTCCAAGGGACCCAAAATAACAAGATAATGGAAAAAGGAATAGTAATACTAATTAATTTTGATTAATTGGATAAGACAAGTTGGGAGAGAAGGAAACCTTCTCATCCATTACAATTTTTTTCCCCAAATTTCGTAAAAATCTAGGAAATATTAATAGGAACCTTCCCTTAAAATTTGAGTTAAAAAGGAGAAAGGGTTTGGGAGATATGAATTTTCTAAGAAATTGCTAAAATTTGGATTTATTCAGAATTAGGAAAAGGATTTTCCTTTTTGATCAAACACGGATAACACGGACCGTTGGATCTTAATCCAACGACAATCAGTCATCGTCTAAGTCCCACTGGGACTAGGACTATGCGAGATTACATAGGATTTTCCTCTCCGAATTTCTTGAGATCCATAGAGAGTGGTCGTCTAATCATAGTCCCATTGGACTCAGGAGACGAAATCGCAGGGAATCATCCCTGGTTTGCACATGTTTGGCCTTCGTTTTGGGAAACCCCCAATTCCCACGAACCTGACCTCGACCCTATAAATAGGGAATGGTTATGGAGGGAACCAACATCCCTTTTTACTAGTCCAATTGTTGCGGAATAGACCAAGGATCGTTTTCGTGCGATCAATTGCTAAGTATACCTCGACCTTCACCCTCGTCACCACCATGAACCTCACCGGAGTCCGACGAGAAAGGGGGGATCACGATGTGTTTGCGGCAGCATTTGAGCCTACGGTCAGGTTTGACTGAGGAAGATGAAGCTTCTTGGCTTCTTGGCATGCTCTGTGGACGATTAGATCAAGGAGTCAACCTTACAGCTGACCCTCGCAACAACAGCGAGAGCGGGAGGTTGAAGAAGAAGGGATCCCACATAATTACCAAGATACCCCTCACCTTCTTCTAGCACGTCGAGGTTAGTTTAGTATTTCATTTGTTTTGTTGATCACAAAAAAGCACACACGATCGTGGTCCTTGAATACTAAGCGGACCACGAATCAAATGGTCCATACTTTTCTGAAAATTGCCAATAAATCAATTAAAAGGAATTCTCTTGTTAAAATCATATCTTTTGATAGAAAATTCGGATGAGGAAAGTTAATACATGAAAAGTGATTAGAAAAACAAGAGGAATACATTAAAAATATACAGAAGGCCCAAATCTGTCTCTTTTTGCAAAAGTATCTAATTTTGATGAAAACAATGTTAATTTGTGGTTAGAAACCCTAATTGTTAATCAAGAATAGATTTAATACTACAATTAGGTTATTTCAAGCATGGTTAACTTGTGTAATTATAAAGTTATATTGTAACCTATTTTGATGATGGAATTGCAAAGTTTAGGGTTTTAAACCTAATAATGTAATTAGTACCCTGAGAAACCCCAAAGTGAGGAAAAAGGAAGGAAAAGATATAGTAATATGAAAATTAGGGTTTTTGTGATCCAAACCTGATCTTAAGGATCCTAAGGGAAAATAAGACAATATAATTAGGGTTTGATGGATAATTTGATAAAAGCAAGGTAAAAATAGTAAAAAGGAAGTGAAGCCCTAATTATGGTCAAAACCCTAAAAAGGAGTAATAACCCTAGGAAACAACTAGGATTAATAGATCATGATGACATGATTAATGATAGAAAAATTGGATGCCTTTTCAGGATCAATTTGTGTGTGCTTGCTTGATTTCTGGTTTGATTGAGTTATTTCTGCATTCAAGTTTTCTTGGTAGGTATGTGGTTAATTATGGCTAATCACATTAGTTTCCCGAGGGTTTTCTAGATGTTTCCTTGCATTGAATGCAATCTAAACAGTTTGGATGTTCATACTGCAATTATAAATTCACTATGGCTATCACAATTATATATACATGTGAATTCTCGCACTTACATGCCACCCTGATGGAAGATGCCAAAAAGGTCAGGCCTAGGAGGGTAGACCCATGGGCACCATGAGAGGTGACCCCAGACACCAAGCTCAGGAATGAGAAGGTGGTCTATGATGCATGACTATGGAGCACCATGAGAGATGACTCCCAGGCACCAAGCTCGGGATTGAGAAGGTGGCCTTAAGTCAATAGCAAAAGAGAAACCCTAGAGGGGTATGCAAAGGTTAGGGCAAAAGCGGTGGAGAATGACACATTGAAAATGTAAATTGTCTTGTTAAATAATTTGATTGTGATTATTAAATTGTTAGCCATATCTATGAAAGTTTTGATGTCCCCACATACCAGTATATTCCCGTATACTGATCGATGTTTTGTTTGTCGGTGTTTTAGGTACAACCCTGAAATGAACAAACAATAAAGTGACACATTATGAAATTAAGAAATAAAGTGCAAGGAGGATTAGATAAATTAGTTCAAGCTCTGGATAGATAGATTTCCAAAGTTTTTCAAAGGTAAGTAAAGTTTTTATTTTATACCCAATTCCAGTTTAGTTAGTAGAGTTTCATAATTATTATTGATTATTTGTCGAACCTTTGATCTGGTTTATTGGGATAACGACTATGATCTCTTGGTCTCCTTTAAGTGGGGGTTACTGGGAGACGGGGTCGTTACAATTGGTATTAGAGCATAGGTTCCTCATTTAATCTTTAATAATTATTAAATTTTACAAATTCTATAGAACTGAGGGAGTTATTAGAGGATTTTCTGAGAGACTGAGGTGTCTAGAAAAGGATCACTTTTGGGGGCTGGCAATATTTTCCTCTGCACCACTAGTCAGAATACGAGGACTCCCAGATTGTGTGACTCCTAGCCAATGTCTTAGGTTTTGACTCAAAATAAGATACCTTTAGGACTCTCTCATCTCGTTCATCCCTTCTCAACTCAAATTCTATTAAGGATTTCAAGGATTAGGATTTTCTCTCTCTTCCTCACCCTCGTGAGGTATGGGTAAGGTTGATAAGGTTTAAGGAATCCTCCACCAAAGTAATAAAAGATACATAATTAAGATGTCATCGACATAAGTATAATTAGTTAAATACAAACTAAAGGTCTGTTTGTGTGCTTATGTAGATGGCTCATACAAGGACTATGGCTATCCCAGTTACCACTAACGGTGGTGGGCCTCCCCGCAAAGAGAATGGGTCTTCTAAGAAAAGGAAGCGGAACCATCATGGTGAAACCTCAAAGAAGAGAAAGAGACCTGAAGGAACTGCTCATGAGGCCCCCAACCCTAACCTGATACCCTTCCACAACCTTGAGCAAGAGGATATACCATATTACGAGGAGCAATATGAGTATGAGGAAGTCGCCCAGATGGAGGAGGACCAGTCTGGTGGTCCGGAACCGACCATGGTAGTTCACACTATGGAATGGATGGAGCAGCAGAAACGGCTGACGGAGGCTATCCATGCCTTAGCCCTCAGGGACATAGCTAGAGATGAGAATGGTGAGCCACTGCCTGTTCGTCCTCGACTAGGAGCCACTATCTTAGACTTCGTCAAGCTGAACATCGAGAAGTTCTGGGGAGAAGATAAGTCTGAAGTAGTAGTCAAGGTGGAAGCTTGGCTGCTTGCAGTCGAGAATGGATTATGTATGCTGGAAGTACAGCCAAACAAGAAGGTTCTGTTCGCTACTCACATTTTGGAAGGTGCAACCAAGATGTGGTGGGAGAACCATATCACAGGAAGAGACCTAAGCAAAGAACCAATGGCATGGACCGATTTCAAGACCATCTTCACTGCCAGATTCATCCCAGCCTCAGCCAAGAAGAAGAAGGAGCGAGAGTTCACCAACATGACACAAGGAAGCTCATCAGTTGTGGACTTTGGTCAGAAGTTCCGCATCCTGGAACGTTTCAGGAACATGATGGATGAAAAAAGAAGGGTGGACCACATCATCGAGCGTTTGCACCCTGCCATCAAGCCATATGTGATGGCTAGTAAGACAAAGACCTTCTCTGAAGAATACAACACCGCCTTGGACATGGAAAGGACGGTGATGCCTGCACAAAATCAATCCAAAGGATACCTGGGTTTCACTAAAGGAGCTCAAGGGCAGAGGAATGAACACAAGAAGGGATAAGGACACAACCACAAAAAAAGAAAGCATGGGAACAAAGGTAATCCCCGTGGTCACCCCCAACAGTGTCGCACCAATGGACGAACACATCCTGGGAAGTGTCATTTTGAGAAGAAGGTGTGTATCAGATGTCAGCAAGAAGGACACTTCATCGCCAATTTCCCTCAGCCTGACCCAAGAGGACCTTTGGAGTCTCAGCCTGTGGTAGCAAAACCAGTAGCTGCAAAACCTCCAGCTGGAGAAAGGAGGCAAGCTAGAGTGTTTGCCATCAACAATGAAGAGGCTCAAGCGAATGCTAATAGGCTGATCAAGGGTAATAACCCTTAGATGTTTTTACTTTTAGTTCAATAGACCATGTAATAGATTTCTGATATGGTACAAACTATGTAGGCTTGCTAGAAGTCATGGGACAAAATGTAAAAGCACTTTTTGATTTTGGTTCTACTAATACTTTCATTTCAAGAAATCTGGAAACTATGCTTGGTTTGGATTTCAAGGATTTGGGTTATGTTCTGGATGTCACAACCCTGAGTGGTCGTATTTATACCTCTCTTTTAAAAACCCTTATTTTTCCAGTTAAGTATCTGAACCATGAGCTTCCCACTGACTTCAATCTTCTCGACATGAATGACTTTGATGTGATCATCGATATGGATTGGCTTTCCACCTACAGAGCCCAGATTGACTATAGAGAGAAGAAGATTCTCATTAGGAAGACTGGATATCCACACTTCACCATTCGAGGAAGGAAGGATGTGACAACCAGCTTTTATGTGTATGCTTTGAAATCAGAACGGATGATATCCAAGGGTTGTCAAGCCTACCTAGACATAGTTATCGTACCTAAAGTTAAGGGACAATCCTTAGAGGAGATAGAGGTGGTCTGGGAGTATGTGGATGTGTTTCCGGATGATCTACCAGGGATTCCCCCTAAGAGGGAGGTAGATTTCTATATTGAGCTAGCTCCTAGGACTAACCCTATATCTAAGGCACCCTATAGAATGTCCCATGTAGAGTTGCTTGAGTTAAAAACCCAGTTGCAATAGTTACTGGATAAAGGCTTCATCCGACCCAGTACATCACCTTGGGGAGCACCAGTCCTCTTTGTGAAAAAGAAGGATGGGTCACTTCAGATTTGTATCGACTATCGAATGATCAACTAGGAAACCATTAAGAATAAGTATCCTTTGCCTAGGATATATGACTTGTTTGACCAACTCAAATCAGCTTGAGTCCTCTCCAAGATCGATTTGAGGTTAGGATACCACTAGGTGAGAGTAAGGAGTGAGGATATACCTAAAATGACTTTTCGATCCCGATGTGGTCACTATGAGTTTGTGGCCATGCCGTTTGGATTATCCAATGCACCTAGTGTCTTCATGAACCTCATGAACAATGTGTTCCAGCCTTTCCTTGACTCTTTTGTAATTGTGTTCATAGATGACATTTTAGTGTACTCGGATGACCTAGCCCAACATCATGACCACCTGGGTAGAGTCCTTGATATCCTGAGAAAGCATAAGTTTTTTGGAAAGTTCTCGAAATGTGAGTTTTGGTTAGACCGAGTCATGTTTCTTGGACACATCATCTCAGGAGGAACAATTGTTGTAGATCCAGCCAAAGTATCCGCAGTTTGAGATTGGACGGCACCAAAGAACCCCTCTGAGATTCACAACTTCTTGGGGTTGGTCGGATACTACCGTTGCTTCATTAAGGATTTGTCAAAGACTGCTTTGCCGCTAACCATGTTAACCCGGAAGGATGTGAAGTTCGTGTGGTCTGACATATGTGAAGCTCGCTTCCAAGATTTGAAGGAGAAGCTGACCACCGCCCTTGTGTCGACTCTACCTTCTGGAAATGAGGGTTTCATGATATTCACTAATGCTTCCAAGATGGGACTTGGCTGTGTGTTGGAACAAAATCCGCATGTGGTTGCATATGCTTTCCGACAGATCAAGCCCAATGTGGTGAATTATTCGACACATGACCTAAAGCTAGTTGCTATTATCCATTCTTTCAAGATATGGCAGCATTACCTGTACGGTGCTACCTTTGAGGTCTTCACTGACCATAAGAGTTTAAAATACATGCTGACACAGAGAGACCTAAACCTACGACAACAAAGATGGATGGAGTATATGAAGGATTACGACTTCACCATCGCCTACCATCCTAGTAAGGCAAATGTCGTGGTTGATGCTTTGAGTCAGAAACAACTTAAGTGTGTAGCTATTCTATCTAGTCAGTGGAAGAGTTTGGAGGATCATGTGGAATGGACTCCACAACCGTTAGAGGAACGAGTTCGGTTGGGTAATATTCAGATTCAATCTGAGTTGTGGAGTGAGATCATAGAAGCACAATTAACCAGTGAAGAGCTAGATAAGATGAAAGGTTTGATGATGAAGCCACATACTCATCTATTCGTAGGGGTAGATGGAGGAATCAGGTTTGAGAATCGCATATGGGTTCCAACAGAATCATCAATAAAGGAATGTATCTTGCAAGAGGCTCATGGATCCAAATACACAGTACACCCAGGAACTACTAAGATGTTCAAGGACTTGTAGAGGTTTTTCTGGTGGCCAGGAATGAAGAAAGACATTGTTGCTTGTGTGGCTAGCTGTCATACATGTCAGATGGTGAAGGCTGAACACCGATGACCTGGCGGGCTTTTACACTCAATAGAGATTCCAAAGTGGAAATGGGAGCAGATCACCATGGATTTCGTGGTAGGTCTACCCCGAACCAAGAAAGGTCATGATGTGATATGGGTCGTGGTAGATCGCCTTACCAAGTCAGCACACTTCCTTGCCTTAAAGACCACTGCTAAGGTTATAGACCTAGATGAGTTGTATATCAGAGAGATAGTGAGGTTGCATTGTGTACCAGGATCGACCATCTCTGATAGAGATCCCAAGTTTACTTCCAAGTTGTGGAAGCAAGTTCAAGAGGAACTTGGTACCAGGCTGAAGTTTAGTACAACTTATCATCCTCAAACAGATGGTAAGTCAGAAAGAACAATCCATACGTTAGAAGATCTGTTGAGAGCTTGTGTGCTCGATTGGGGTGGCTCATGGGAGAAATACTTACTGTTACCAAAGTTTGCCTACAACAAAAACTACCAAGCCAGTATCGGGATGCCTCCATATGAAGCTTTTTAGGGGAGACCATGTCAGTCACCACTTCACTGGGATGATGTGGGTGAGAGGACCTTGTTGAGGTCAGATGAGGTCAAAGTGTATGCTGATAAAGTAGCTTTGATCAAGAAAAGGCTGAAGAGAGCCCAAGATCGACAGAAGTCATATGCTCATGCAAAGCGGACTGACGTGCATTGCACTATGGGAGATCATGTGTTTTTGAAAATCTGACCGCTCCAAGCTATAGCTAAGAATAGAGGAAAGTTGAGTCCTCGATACGTGGGTCCGTTTGAGGTGTTAGAACAGATTGGTGAAGTTGCATACTTTTTCGCATTACCCCCTAAGTATAGCATGATGCATGATGTGTTCCATGTGTCTAACCTAAAGTGATATGTGCTAGATCCGAGCCATGTGCTAAGCATTGAACCTATTGAGCTTCAAAGGAAGTTGACTTATCCTGAGTCACCTTTGCGGATTCTAGATACCAAGGTGAAAGAACTTATATGCAAGAATATAGAGATGGTAAAGGTTCTTTGGAAGCACCATGGAGAGGATGAGGCCACATGGGAGCTGAAGGCGGACATGGAGAAAGCATACCCTGAATTGTTTGTTTGATTGCTTGAATTTTGAGGGCAAAATTCCTATAAGGAGGGGAGGATGTTATAACCTCAATTTCTTGAGAATGTAGTAAAATGATGTAATTCTCTTTACAAGAATAAAATAAATTTATTTCTTTGATTTGTGATGAATTTCGTGTGAAATGGCCTTGATTGATTGATAATGGGCTTTGTTGGCCATTGGGCCCAATTGAAAAGAAAAGAGGAATAAAAAGGAAAAGGATTTGATTGATAAAAGAGAAATATGGGAAATAAATATTTAAAAGAGGTTAAAGGCAAATAGATTTTTCCCAAGATGGGAATTCGTGCCTTGGGATTTCTTGAGGTCCAAGGGACCCAAAATAACAACATAATGGAAAAAGGAATAGGAATACAAATTAATTTTGATTAATTAGATAAGATAAGTTGGGAGAGAAGTAAACCTTCTCATACATTACAATTTGTTTCCCAACTTTCGTACAAAGCTAGGAAATATTAAGAGGAACCTTCCCTTAAAATTTGAGTTAAAAAGGAGTAAGGGTTTGGGAGATACGAATTTTCTAAGAAATTGCTAAAAAATGGATTTATTCAGAATTAGGAAAAGGATTTTCCTTTTTGATCAAACGCGGATAAAACAGACCGTTGGATCTTAATCCAATGGCAATCAGTCATCATCTAAGTCCCACTGGGACTAGGACTCTATGAGATTATAGAGGATTTTCCTCTCCAAATTTCTTGAGATCCATAGAGAGTGGACGTCTAACCATAGTCCCATTGGACTCAGGAGACGAAATCGTAGGGAATCATCCCTGGTTTGCACATGTTTGGCCTTTCCTTTGGGAAACCCCCAATTCCCACGAACCTGACCTCAACCCTATAAATAGGAGATGGTTATGGAGGGAACCAGCATAATGTTTTACTAGTCCAAGCGGAAGAGACCAAGGATCATTTTCATGCGAGCAATTGCTAAGTCTACCCCGACCTTCACCCTCGTCACCACCACGAACCTCGCCGGAGTCCGGCGAGAAACGGGGGCTCACGACGTGTTTGCGGCTACATTTGAGCT
The DNA here is from genome assembly GCA_963693085.1 of Alisma plantago-aquatica. Lineage (NCBI taxonomy): Eukaryota > Viridiplantae > Streptophyta > Magnoliopsida > Alismatales > Alismataceae > Alisma > Alisma plantago-aquatica. Next base: position 1,023,956,837 of record OY856410.1, read on the forward strand.
TGTAATCAGGTTTGACTAAGGAAGATGAAGCTTCCTGGATTCTTGGCGCACTGGACGGACGATTAGATCAAGGATTCAACCTTACAGTTGACCCTCACAACAACAACAAGAGCGGGAGGTTGAAGAAGAAGGGATCCCGCAAAATTACCAAGATACCCCTCCCCTTCTTCTAGAATGTCGAGGTTAGTTTAGTCTTTTGGTTGTTTTGTTGATCGCAAACAACCACACATGATCATGGTCATTGGATCCTAAGTGGACCAACAAACCACGGATCAAACGGTCCATACTTTTCTAAAATTTGCCAATAAATCAATTAAAAGGAATTCTCTTGTTAAAATCATATCTTTTGATAGAAAATTCAGATGAGGAAAGTTAATACATGAAAAGTGATCAGAAAAACATGAGGAATACAATAAAAATAGTTTGAAGGCCCAAATCTGTCTCTCTTGGCAAAATTATCTAATTTTGATGAAAAAGTTGTTAATTTGTGGTTAGAAACCCTAATTGTTAATCAAGGATAAATTTAATATTGCAATTAGGTTATTTCAAGCATGGTTAACTTGTGTAATGATAAAGTTATATTCTAACCAATTTGATGATGGAATTGCAATTTTTAGGGTTTTAAACCTAATAATGTAATTAATACCCTTAGAAACACTAAAGTGAGGAAAAAGGGAGGAAAAGATATAGTAATATGAAAATTGGGGTTTTTGTGATCCAAACCTGATCTTAAGGATCTTAAGGGAAAATAAGACAAGATAATTAGGGTTTGATGGATATTTTGATAAAAATGAGGTAAAAGTAGTAAAAAGGAAGTGAAACCCTAATTATGGTAAAAACCCTAAAAAGGAGTAATAATCCTAGGAAACAACTAGGATTAATAGATCATGATGACATGATTAATGTTAGAAAAACTGGATGCCTTTTCAGGATCAATTTGTGTGTGCTTGCTTGATTTCTGGATTGATTGAGTTATTTCTGCATTCAAGTCTTCTTGGCAGGTGTGTGGTTAATTATGGTTAATCGCATTAGTTTCCCGAGGGTTTTCCAGATGTTTCCTCGCATTGAATGCAATCTAAACAGTTTGGATATTCATACTGTAATTATAAAGTCACTATGGCTATCACAGTTATATATACATGTGAATTCTCACACCTACATGTCACCCTAATGGAAGATGACATAAAGGTCAGGCCCAGGAGGGTAGTCCCATGGGCACCATGAGAGGTGATCCCAGACACCAAGCTCGAGAATGAGAAGGTGGTCTATGATGCATGACTATGGAGCACCATGAGAGGTGATTCCCAGGCACCAAGTTCGGGATTGAGAAGGTGGCCTGAAGTCATTGGCAAAAGAGAAACCCTAGAGGGGTATGCCAGGGTTAGGGCAAAAGCAGTGGAGAATGACACATTGAAAATGAAAACTGTCTTGTTAAATAATTTAATTGTGATTATTAAATTGTTAGCCATATTTGTGAAAGTTTGGATGTCCCCACATACCAGTATATTCCCGTATACTGATCGAGGTTTTGTTTGTTAGCATTTTAGGTACAACCCTGAAATGAACAAATAGTAAAGTGACACATTGTGAAATTAAGAAATAAAGTGCAAGGAGGATTAGATAGACTAGTTCAAGGTATGGATAGATAGATTTTCAATGTTTTTCAAAGGTAAGTAAAGTTTTAATTTTATACCCAATTCTAGTTTAGTTAGTAGAGTTTCATAAGTATTATTGATTACTTTTTGAACCTTTGATCCAGTTTATTGGGATAACGACTCTGATCTCTTGGTCTCCCTTAAGTGGGGGTTACCGGGAGATGGGGTTGTTACAATTGGTATCAGAGCATAGGTTCCTCATTTAATCTTTAATAATTGTTAAAATTTACAAATTCCATAGAATCGAGGGAGTTAATAGAGGATTTTCTGAAAGACTGAGGTGTCTAGAAAAGGATCACTTATGTGGGCTAGTAATATTTTCCTCCGCACCGCTAGTCAGAATACGAGGACTCCCATGTTGTGTGACTTCCTGACCAATGTCTTAGGTTTTGACTCAAAATAAGATACCTATAGGACTCTCTCATCTCGTTCATCCCTTCTCAACTCAAATTCTATTAAGGATTTCAAGGATTAGGATTTTCTCTCTCTTCCTCACCCTCGTGAGGTATGGGTAAGGTTCATAAGGTTTAAGGAATCCTCCACCAAAGTAATAAAAGATACATAATTAAGATGTCATCGGCATAAGTATAATTAGTTAAATACACACTAAAGTTATGTTTGTGTGCTTATGTAGATGGCTCGTACAAAGACTAATTATTGACTTATATATCATTAGATATGAATTTTACAAAATTAAAGATAATTAGGAAAAACCATAAATATCACATATTTAATTATTCAAAATTAGATCAAAAAGGATATACCAAATAATAGGTCTTTTTTTTCTTATTCCAAACATATTTTACTTTATTTTTCTATCTTATATAATGATTGTTATGAATTTTGTAAGATAATATAATTTTCTAAAATTCTTGAAAAATTAATAACACCAAAAGTCTGCAATACCCTCACATCACACATCAAAATATTGATACGTGATAGGGCTTCAGAGGTTGTTCATCCCGAAACCAAACCAAAGCATAAAAAATGAAAAAGAGACTAAAATAACTAAAAGCCCATGCCATCATGAAACATATCACATGTACTCAAGGGAACAACGACAAAACAATCAACCGACATCTTCTTCACATCCTTCGTCTGCACGATGGAAACACAGAATCAAAAAACCTTCTACTCAAGTATTTAATCCTATCAAGCTTAACCAATGGCACCATTGGTATCAAGAATTAGCTTCGCCATGATCTTCTAATCTCGCTAATCCTGGGCTTTTACCACTAGGAGAAACAAACCTACCCCAACAACCACTACCATGGTAGGTTGGGTGCAAAACCAAATGAGAGAAACACAACCCAAAAACATCTTCAGAACATCCATACGAAGGAGTACAAATTGAAACCAAGAAAAATGGTCACAAAATGGATGAATTGCATATGAATTTCATATCGACACTAACAACCCTAAAAAAGGGAAAAGGACTAGAAACATAAAACCTACCAAATTGACGATATAGGAACCTCTGTCAAAGATCAAGGGAGAAAATGTGGTCCTTGTGTGTGGAAACCCACCACGTTAAACAAGATTACTCAAAACCAAAAAAGGCGATACAATATTAATTAAACATGTTAGGAATAACAGAAAACTAAAACCAAAGTATAATTGTCAAATATACCAAGAAACATTTACATAAAGGTCCAACTTCACATAGATATATAAAAACCAGATAACTTTACAAGAGTTCAGTGGCCTCAGCCACAACCTATTACAAAAGGTGTTGTCCACATGATTACCACATTTTCACTGTTCAAGATATACAACCAAAAACTTGAGTCGGCATACGCAATACAAAAACTCCCCGCACAGACCTGAGAATATAAGGATTAGTATAGGATACTATGCATACCAACCAAACTATTTGCTCTACAAATCTTCAAACTGCGCCTCCTAACCACTCTATGTTAGACAAGATTGCTCATCACCTAAAAAGGGTGTGAAAATCAATGATGTGAGACCCATGTCCTAAAGATATGATATAACCTCTAATAATATTTATTGCTTAAAAGTAGTTTATGCATGTTAAGAACTTAAGGCGGTGGTGTTACAAAGTTGAAATATTGTATACCTTATATAAAAGATATGGAATATCTAGAGTCACAAGTATAGTTTGATTTCTCTTATTGTATTATAAATTACATACATATATAAAAAATTATAGTCGTGATACGCATCCAATGCATTACAAATAACTCTAATAGTTATACAACATGGTTTAATTACATATTTTATTAATCCATGGGTAGTTTGAGGCATACCATTTAAACTACTAGATGACTACAAAGCTGCAATTAGTCCCAACAAGGAAACATGATGGACACACTTCCCACAACACAACAGAACAAACCAAATGGATTTATAGCAATAGGTTATTAGGTCTACTATAAATAGGAAAATAATAACTATTTATCACCACTTTGGTGATTAATGAGTGTCTCTTGTCTAGCTCAACTAAAATAGATGCAAAGGTAGATACATATAAGTCAAAATAAGAAAGTTCTGTATGATCTATCATGATTTGTGGGTTGACCACTCCTTCCGGCCATCTCATGGTGTAGAATCATGTCGTTGCATGTTATCATCCTAGGCTTCAACTAATTGGTCTTGTAAACCTTGCATGCAATGAACAGTCACTCCCCCTACTATCACTGCTACTATATTATTGTTGTTGACGTGAACCTTGTTGGCTAAAATTTTTGAGATAATTGTAGAAAATATTACATAATGTTATAGGACACTAGTTCTTCAACTCCTCAATATCATTGTTCTTAGGAATCAGACAAATGAAAGTTTTATTAACCTCCTTAAGCAATTCACCACTTCTAAAAAATATCAGACAGCCGAAAGTACATCATCCTTAACGATATCTAAACATTTTTTAATGAATTTTCCATTGTAGCTATCTGGCCCAGGACTCTTTTTAGGATTCATGCTAAAGAAAATGTCTTCCACATCCTAAGAAGTAAATTTATTTCAAAGGATAGCCTCTAGACATCATCCAGTTTAGTAATAGTAAGCTTCTCAATGTCCACCTTATTCCTAGTATTAAAAATATTTCTATAAAAGTTACTACCATAGGAACGAACCACTAAGGCATTAGTACATATGTTCCCATCGATATTAACACAAACAATGAAATTTATTTTCCTTCTGACTTTGAGAGAAGAGTAAAAAAATTTCGAATTTTGACTACCTTCCTTAAGCCAAGAAATTCTGGATTTTTATCTAACCAAAGATTCTTCTTTCTTCATAGCTTCCACAACAATTTTATGACTGTTTCTAGCTTTAAAATGAGGTCAATATCATGAGGATTAACATCAAAATATATTTGGGCTTGAGATACTCCATTCTCAATAATCCTAGCATTGTTAGATAAATTGCCTTCTTCCTTGCTCTAGAAATGAGACAATATTTTACTTTTCTCAACTTACTATAAAGTCTAAACAATGAGTGACTCACAACTTTAGAGTCCCAACTCTTAGCAACACGTTCTTTAAAACCATCGCCTAAAATACATGCATTGATAAATGGAAAGGAAGCTTTCACAACCCTTCCATTACCAATAGGAAAAGTAATTAGCCTATGGTCACTAGTAACAGTAGCCAGAACCATAGCTTTAAATTCAAGAAATACATTCAAAATTCATGATTAAAATAACAAAATCCTTTCTACTTTAATTATTATTTCACGTGTAGAAACAACCACTGAGATCAAGTTCAAAAAGCCCATTGTGAAGAAGGCAATCATTAAAATCCAACATACTCTTTTTCATATGTGGCTTCTTCCCTATGTATTCACAATCTTTCCTGATAACATTATAGTCCCCAACAAGAATCCAAGATTCACTATTTTGGGAAGACAACCAAATAATATTGTCTAAAGACCAACTCTATCATAACTTCTGATTATGGACATAAAAACTAGTAAGGAAAAACAAAATGATTATTCCCCAAAATTTTCACTTTGGAGTGTATCATTTGATCTGATTCCTCCCTCCATAGAATTAGGACTCTCCCCAAAAAATGGTATTGTTATTTGAAATCCAAAAATAACCATGAGATAACTTATTATGTAGCTTATATATATTTCCACTTCTTACTTTAGTATTAGTAAGGATAATAACTTGTTGTCTTACCCTTTTAACTTCCTCCAGAACCTGAAGTGCTTTCTTGTTTTGACCTCTAACATTCCAGAAGGCTACTGTGAAGAGGTTTTGCATCCATTGGGAAGATTTTCATCCAGTACTTCACTGGGCAGAGATTTGTCAGCCACACCCTCCAAATCCTTGAATCTCTTGTTCAAAATAGCTTTCTAACCTACAATCTTTTTAGTTGTTTTGGAATTTTTCTTATTAGCAACACTCTTGAATTCTGCCTCCTTAGCTTTGCTAGGCTCCGCTAGAATATAATCTGGAGTAATCACTATGACTTCCTCATTGTTAGAACCTTTCTCTTTCTCCTTGTTTTCAAAACCAGTAAGAGCTTTCTTCAACGCCTCTTGTGGATGATCGAACTCAGTGATTTGTTCCTGAATGCGAGAATGTTCCTCATCTCCAGTCACAAATCCTTTATCAGATAGAGGTTTTTGTAGATTTCTAGCAACATTTGATTTTTCTTGAACCATCTGAATAGAACTAGTTTTAGCAATATAATATATTTCCTAACCCAATTTTTTTCCCACCAACATTCGACTCTTTAGTGTATTCTCCATGTCCAAAAAGACCACACATCGAACACATCATTGGTTGTCATTCATATTCGAACTTAATTATATGAGAGTCTCCTTCCCCCGAGAACAATTTTAGATCTACCGTACAACTAAAATACAAAGAGATAAGAACTTGGAGTGTTATAAATTCCATATGTTTACATTTTCTTGTCAACCTATCCAAACACAAAGGAATTCCCAAAAAGGACCCAATCCATTCAAGCATTTATCTATCCCACATCTCCAGTGGAACATTGTGAGCCATGATCCATATAGGATTTTCATATAGCTTGAACCTTAATATAGCATCCCCTGGTTTCCATCTCATCAGAACCACCACCTTACCTTTGATAGTCATGATACCTCCTTCTAAAGCATCCTATAGATATTGAGAATCTAAGAACCTAACAATGAAGAATCCATTGCCTCTCCTGATGATTTCAATTGAACCTTTGTTCTTCCAAATTTGAGAGATGTATATCTCCAGCGTTGGTAGATGTGGTTTAAAACCAACGATACAACCAGCTAGACAATTCTTCCTTTTTTAGCATTCTTGATGGCTTCTTTTCTAGGATAGAGAATTTTGCCATTCCTTAGATCTATGTTAGTTTTCTCCAAAGATTTATTTATACTTATTTCTTTGGTTGGAAAATATCAGAGCAGGATCTACTACCCGCCGGTTGAGATTGATCAAGGCCTCTATTTGAGAGATTTCGAGTATGAGGACGATGTCCGTCTGAACTATTTCATTATATGCCTCTGCTACTCTCTGCCATCTTTTTCATCAATAACCTTCATCCAACCCAATGTCAAAAGCTACCTATTAATAATTTAGTTGGATTAGGATTTAGGATCCTATAAACAAAATCATAAAATGACCTATTTTATAATTACCAATTGAGGTAATGAAAATGTCCTTATCATATAGGTTATGATTTCCTATATTCAAAAGATATTTATTTATTAATTTCTGACTTATATATCATTAGATATGAATTTTTCAAAAATAAATATAACTAGGGAAATCCATAAAAATCACAAATTTAATTAACTAAAATTAATCACAAAAGTTATACCAAATAATATATCTAATTTTTTTGATTCCAAAATATATTTTACTTTATTTTTCTGACTCATATAATGGTTGTTATGACTTTTGTAAGATAATTTCACTTTTTACAATTCCCAAAAATTTAATAAAACCAAAAGACTATAATACCCTTACATCACACATCGAAACATTGATGTGTGATAGGTCTTCAGAGGTCATTTATCCCAAAATCTAACTAAATCATGACAAAATGTTATCAAAGACTAAAACATCTAATCACATGCCATCGTGACACATATCACATCTATTCAAGGGCACAATGATAAAACAATCGACCGACATCTTCTTCCCATCCTTCTTCGGTGAGATGGAAACATAGAAGCAACATAGCTTCTATTGAGGATTGATTCCAATCAATCTTAAGCACTGTCACAATGGGTATTGAGCATTAGCTTCTCCCTGATCTTCCGATCTTAATAATCGTGGGCTTTGGCTATGAGGAGAAATATACCTCCCCCAACAATGACCGCCATAGGTTGGGTTGGTAACCAAAAGAGGGAAACATGACCCAGAAACCACTTCAAAACATCCATACAAAGGCATACAAATTGAAACCAAGAAAAATGATCATTGAATGGATGAATCACATACAAGTTTCATATTAGAAGTAACAATCGTGAAAAAGGAAAAATTAGTAGAAACATAGAACCTACCAAATTGACAATGTAGGAAACTCATTCAAAGATCAAGGGACCTAATGTGGTGCTTGTGTGTGGCAACCCACCACACTAAATAAGATTACTCAAAACCAAAAATAGTGATACAATATTAATTAATCACAACACAGAAATAGTACAAAGTTAAAATTGAAGTATAATTCCCAAACATACAACGAAACATTTACACACTTCACATAGATACATAGACAAACCAGATAACTTTACAGAAGTTCAATTGCCTCAGCCAAAACCTATTACAAAAGGTGTTGTCCACATGATTACCACATTTTCATTATTCAAGTTATACAACCAAAAACTTGAGTTCACATACGCGATACAAAACCTCCCCGCCCAGACCTGAGACTACAAGGATGACTCTAGGACTCTACACATACCAACCAACCTCTCTTCTCTATAGATCATCAAACTACACCTCCTCACCACTCTATGTATAACAACACTGCTCATCACCTAAAAATGATGTGGAAACCCACGATGTGAGGCCAAGGTCCTAAATATATGCTATAACATCTAATATCATTTATTGCTTAAAAGTATGTTATGCATGTAAGCACTTAAGGCATATAGTATTACAAAGTTGAAATATTGTGAACCTTATATAAAAGATCAGGCATAACTAGAGTCACAAGTACACTTTGATTTCTCTTACAGTATTATAAATTACCTATACATCAAAAAGAAGCATAACCATGATCATCATCCAATGTGTCGCCAAATAACCCTAATAGTTATACAACACAAATGAATTACATATTTTATTAAGCCTTGGGTAGTTTGAGACATACCAATAAAACTACTAGCTGACCACTACAAAGTGCAATCAATCTCAAGAAGGAAACAAGATGGGCACAATTCCCCCGACACAGAAGAACCAACTAAAGGGGTTCTAGTAACATGTTATAAGTTCTACTACAATATGAAAATTATGACTAGTTATCTCCTCTTTGGTGATAAATGAGTGTGTCTTATCCATGACAACCTAAATGGATATAAAGGTAGATGCATATGAGTTAGAATAAAAAAGTTCCATCTAACCTATCATGATCCATGGGTTGACCACTCCTTCCAGCTGCCTTGTGCTGTAGAATCTAGCCATTTCATGTTACCATACTAGGCCTCATATTATTGGCCTTTTTGACCCTACATGCGATGACTAGCCATGCCCCCTACTGTCACTACTGTTATATTGTTATTTTTTATGTGAACCTTGTTGACTCTGCCTTGGTTGCAATGAAACCTCCTATTTATTCATAGGGAAAGACCAACTCAAATGTCCTACCTGACCACACTTATAACATGTCCTCTTGTCAAATTGTGGCCTAGACGGACCTGCCACACATACTAACCCTAAACTATTCACCCTAGCAGAAAAAAATCTATGACCTCTCCCTTTTCTAGGATATCATCATGACTGCATTAGTGGCCTTCGCTCAGAAAATGTCAACCTGTGTTTTGAATGTCAGTATTGCTGCAAAGAAAACCTCAACATTTTGAAACAACCTTACACTTGTCCCTAAAACTAGGAAAACCTCTTTATGGTACTCGCCTCTTACTATTACATAGTTGCTCTCTCTATCCTCCTTACAAATTCCAAGATGGTGGAAAACTTCTCATGTGACTCCAGGGCTGACGCTATTTGTGCCAACTAAGCGTTCAAGCCCTTCTGAAACCTTCTAATCCTCTCTTTCATCTTGGCCACTATCTGAGCACAGATGCTCAACAACTCCATGAACTTCTTTTCATAGTCATTAACAAACCATGATCCCTGGTGAAATTGCTTCTTCTCCTCCAAATATGCCTATGGGAAGTAATGACTCATAAAATCCTGCCAGAAATCCTCCCAAATGACCACTTCACATGGTATCTTCTCCTCCTTAATGGCCCACAAGTGGACAATACTATGCTTTCAAAGGTAGATCACATGTTTCACCTTGTCCTCCTCAAAGATATTCATAATCTTGAATGTCTTGTCCATCTCCATCATCCACATGTCAACATTTGTTGTTTATGTGCCTGCATACTCATTATCTCCAACACGTTTCATTATCTCAATGATCTTCCCTGGACCCTAGGATTCAACACTCAAGAGAGGTGTCCTATCTGTCAGACGTGTCATTGATACCATAAGATGTCTAAAAATAGATCAGCTATGGTTGAAGGGTCAAAGGGAGGCAAGATGGGATGTTCTGGCCCCATCTTGGGTACACTTCCATCATGTACTTGTCTCCTCATTAGTACATTTCTAACCTCTAATGTCACTTTTTTGGCGTCAGTTTCATAGGATAACTGACACCATAACACCTACATCATTAGTTGTAGAGCACAAACTTCATTATTGGTCAAGTCCTTCCAATTAAGAAAAAATATGGGTACCACTTTTTCTATAACGTTCATTATTTCTTACAGAAACTAAGTTCCTAGAAAAACCGTGAAATTAAATTTTTAGGTAAAAAATTTGCCTTCAAAAAATTTTAGGTTAGCATCGGTGATAAAAAAATTGACGATACATACCTTTCCATGAAATAAATTTTACCTCCAAAATACCCCTGTCATCAGTTTATCTATAGTGAAACATACATTATACGTCTTATCAACTGTGAAAAAGTTGTACATGTCATGTCAATTTGTAGTCAAGAAACCTACAATAGAGGGTTTGCCCACGTCCCCACAAAAATATGGCCTCCCCCTAAATTTCTCTTTGTTGTCGGTTCGTCCAAGAAAACTGACGTCTAAGTCCTTATAGAGGTTGACATTTTTTTGTTTGGATAAGGACCTCTATCTTTGGTTTTTCTACTCTAACCGACGGCTAAGTAAGTTTATATAGAAAAAAATGACATCTAAGTCCTTACAGAGGTTGACTTTTTTTATTTGGTTAAGAGCCTATCAATTTTTTTCCAAACTAAGATCTGAGTCCTTAGTCATCAATTTGTCTCTCCAAAACCAACATCTAAGCCCTTACTAAGGCTAACTTTTTTTTCTTGGACAAGGATCTCTCTCATCAGTTTACCAATCTAAAACTGACGACATAATGAATACTTTGTTGTTGGTTTCTCTTAACAAATTGACAACTTCTTACTTAGTCATTGGTTTTCATAAGCAAATGACGACTAAGTTCACTTAATAGCAACCACAGAATTTTTCTTTCCCACATTTTCTATTCCATCACCCTAATGGCTCTTTGCTTTGGTGATCATAGCTGCTAGTGCTAATCATCGCCTATGTCACTGCTCATGTTAACCACCACTACCGTCACTACTCGTGTTGACTACCACTACCTCCAATGATGTTGCTTGTGCTAACCACCACCACCGCCATCGCCGTCGCCTATGTTGATGTTGCAAGGGAAGCAACTCATGTTGCCACCAGGATTCTCTAGTGCTATCGTCGTGCTTCTATGCTTCTATTATGTGTTGTTTCTTTGCTGCCTCCGTGCTTCTCTACCTCCATGCTTTTTTTTGTTGTCATTCTTCTCTACCTCTACCGATGTTGTTGTCACCACCAAGTTCTCGGTTGCCGTCACTGCCACAACTCCTATGAGGTGATCCTGTACCCCCTTCAAGATACGTTTTTTGATTAATTTCATCATATTTTTAATGTTTGTGTTTGCACTGACTGTATGAATGAATATGCAAAGAAGTATGCTATTGGTGTGGATGGTATTTGTTTGCAATGTTTTATTTAAATTAAGAAATTAATTCATTAGATTTGGATGTCTAAGTATCTATATATCTTTTAATTACAAATTTAACTTTTTTTTAGCTATTTTGTATCTCTTTGTATATATACATATGTATATATATGTATAAAACTTTAACCTTCGTATAAGGAGGTTTGTAGTTGTTATCCACTCATAACTAGTCTAATTCTCACAACTTGATGAACGTTAACCTTCCTAGTGCATATTTGACATAAGTATTATTATAATCATATAAAAAGGATTAAACATAAACATTACATGAAATTGGGACCACACTTTCTTGAAAACGCATGTATTATTCTAAACCTATCTTAATTGCACCTATGACAAGAATAATAACATTAATATCATAGGTATATAAATGACAACATTGTTTGTTGGCCTAGAAACTTGTTTCGTCATCACTTCCCTATTTTTCTCTAAGTACATACACAGATGGATATTTTCCCTTTTGTATCACTATACTTGGAGATTTGCGGGAAAATGTTTCTAATTTTATTGAAAATCAAATACAAATTATACACTTACTAGTGAAATTAGGTGTTTAAGAATCTAGATAGGTGGTACACACATTCATTACTGAACCCTAAACCCTAATTTGTAAACCATAAACCCTAAATCCTAATATGTAAACCCTAAAAACTAATCTCTAAACCCTTCTCCCTAAATCCTAAATTATAAACCCTAATATTTAAAATTGTATGCCTAAACCCGAAAGGATAAACCCTAATCTCTAAGCACCTAATTCAATACTTGTTTTCTCTTTGTTCATAGAATGGATAGATCATGGGTTTCCGTTCCAACTTGTTGCACCCTAGAGTTTATTACTGGTTTTGATCAGTTTATAAGATTTGCGGAGGAACATAGGAAATGACCTAGAGATAGGTTTTGTTGTTCATGTGGGAATTGCAGTAACGACTTGAAAGTCGACATTGTTGACGAAATCAAAAGTCATGTCATGTGCAATGTTATTGTACAAGGCTATACAAAATGGTACTACCATGGAGAGATTCCTACTATGAGATCAGTAGATGTCAATAATAGTACTTGTGGTGAAGAAGAAATTGTCAATGATGTAGATGTGAATGACCATATTCCAGTAGATATGGTTGATGAATAGACAATGTTTCTAAATAAGGAATGCACAATGATTCCTTCTTGGGACTAATTGCAACATGTGAATGTACAATTTGTCAACAATGGAGAGATTATAGTTGTGGGGTAGAGCACACTGATCGATCTTCCTTATTTAGAAACATTGTGCATGATGTTGAGAGTGTAGAGAAATATGGGCATAGATTCAGTAGCGGAAACAAAAATTTATCTATCCATATTCCCTAGAACAACATGATTGCGTCAACAAGTATGTAATGGGAAGGATGGTTTAATGAGTTCATACTAGGTCCTGGAGCAATTCTAGAAACTATAACTCATTGCAGTAGTGCAGCAGACCTAGTTGAACTGGGACTCTTCTGTTGTAGCTCCTGGTCTTCACCACAATCAATAGAATCAAACAACGTCTACAAAAGCTCCTCCACAGACTGTAGGTTTACGTTGTCCTTCTAGCAATGGGAAACGACCACCTCGCCTCTATGGAAAGTCAACACAGACCACGTGGAACTCCTATTGTTCTATTAGAATAGAAAGGAAGGATTTATCCCTCCCGTCAGTGTACTAGTCACCAACTTGCTCTCCTACAATTGTTCTCCCTCACTATCCCTCCCTTTATCGATTAAGACTTTCTAGGGATCTCTATTGGTTACCACAACTTGAGAGGACAAACAATTTTTATAGGTAGTTGGGTTGTGTCTAAAAAGGCCCCAATAACCCTCTATTTATAGGAGGGGTTAGGGTCTGGGTTCCCAGTCTCTGTGGGAGTGGAAGGGACCAAAAGGTCAAGAATTTCTAAAACCTGCAAGCATTAAATTGGTCAGTTTGTAAGTGAGTCTATCAGTCAACATGTGAGCTGATCGGTTTTCTCTGTGAACCAGTCATTTTTCCATGTTTCCCAATTGCATATGAATTAGAAATTCAAATTTAAATGCACAACATGACGTAAACACTAATCCTTCATGCAATTTCATTCTCCATGAATTGGGTGTATCGCTCTCACGAGCGGGAGTCTCACAAACCAATCCAATAGGTTCACTAAGTGAACAGATTAGCTCACTCCCTAGTTAAACAAGAACTCATCCAATTCAATTTTGAATTACTTAACACTCCAACCAGTTATCTCATCACATGAGTCGATCAGTTGGGAGTTCATTTATCTAATTTGTTTTTCAAATTGAATATCCAAACACTTAATAATCAATTCAATTATTATTCATGGTTAAACTCCTCTTCTAGATGAATTCCTATGTCTGTGACCCCATAGGTTCCATGTTATGTTGTAAGTGAATGTCAATAACTAATTTATGACAACACAAGCAAAGAGCGGTGCCTAGCTAGACATGCTACCCAAATAATCATGAATGTTGGAGAACAACTTCAACCTACGATCTATGTAAGGTGTTATAGTGATTGTATAGTTCCTTTGTCTCAGATATCTGGAATGAATTTGAGGCATGAAATTATCATCCTCTCAATGTTTAATCCATGTTCCTTGAACCATAGCTGACTGAATGAAATACATTTGACCTAAATATCATATATTGATTCACATGTGCATGCACATGTTTTTCTCAGTCTCTCTTATCAAGTCGCCAAGATATCAAACTCCAGTAGGAGGGAAAAATTCTATCTCCATCATTCACAGTCATCCTCATGTGTCATTGTCCATCTGATCATCATCTTTATGGAAACCCTTATTCAGGATCTCAGTGGATGATGTCAAAGTACACTGAACGACATTTGACAAGTGTAGTGACTTCTGGTCTAAGAACCACAATCACCACCTTCACTATGAGAGATGATTATGAGCACCAAGTATGGTTTCCATGTATCACTCTCAAGGTGGGTTTATCTGATACACTATTCTCTAACAAGTATCTATGTGTTTAGTTTGATATCACATATCATCACTTATGAGACTATGTCATCAACCAACACACACTCTAGTCTTTAGTGTTATTGCAGTCTATTTGCCTTCTATAGTAACATCTGACTAGGGATATGATAAGAACATACATAATCTTAACATATGTATGATCTCATTGTTCAAGTCACATACTTGAAGACATATGTCATTGAGTAATATCATTCTTTAGACATTCACTATGTTATATAATTATATCAGAACTGAGTAAAACAGAATGAATTGGAAGCTACCCTTTATTATTATTAATCAAATACTTTATGTAATATGCCATCACAATCATCATATGATTGGCTCTCTACGCATACCATACCAACAAAATCCCACTACCACTTAGAGACAACCACCTACAAATCATATTCTTAGTGATCTAAATATGTCCATCATGTTTCTTCTATGTAATTGCTAATTCGACGAGTTACCAACATTTGCTAAAGTCAGTATATTGCATGTTTTAAATCTATTCACTATAAAATTTCTCATATGAGATGGAATTTCCATAATATGCTATCTAATATTCATTGCCTAACTGGTAGCTCCATTGTTGTCACTATGTTTTACTGTGATTATCAATGGTTGGAACATCTTTAAGTTCATCCATTTGAACTTGTAGATCCATATACTACCCACTGATGAGTTCATGACACTAGGATACTCGATTTTAATTTTAAAATTAAATTAATGGTTTGTGGTTTGGAACTCTTCCAACTTGCAACTCTTTTCTAAGATTAAACACATCTTATTTTGCAATCACTTTCTATCATTTTGGAAGCTTGCATTAGAGTAACCCATTACACCCAGCTCTTCATTGTTGCTACAATGTTGCAACTTATCCTTTAGTGCTTCTCAAGTACTAATGGATGTCTTTTAGTGACATTCTAATGACGCTCTTTCGAACTAATCATCTTGTCATGCCTAAAACATACAAGATTATGGGATGAGTACATTAGCATATATGATAGATCCAATTGCTAGTACATATGGCATCTTACTCATGTATTTCCATTCGTCATAAGAATTAGAACATAGGTTTCTTGAGAGACTAATCCCATGAATCATGGTCATATTCACTCTCATTGACTCCTTCATTTTGAACTTTCTCAACATCTTGCTATTACTCATACTTAGGTTATCCAAACTTTTAAGAACTATGTCTATAGATCTTGACCCTTATCACATAGGATGTTTCGCCTAATCCTTCATTGTTGAATGTGTCTTCCATGCCAGGTCTCAATGTTTACATTGTTAGGATGTTATTCTTGATCAATGTGTGGAATATTCATATATGCGCCCACTAAATCTTTTGTAATCACAGATTTCATCTTTTATCTTGATTCAAGTCAAACTCTTTGAATGTCTTGTCAGGTCAAAAGATCTCATCTTTGAGATGCTTATTTCGATATGTAGATTGAACTTTGTAGCTTATAGACTATATCTGAATTCTTGAAATTATAAAACATCTAGGTTGTCTCACGTGCACATCCTTTCATATATTCCTTTAAGGAATGTAGTTTTATTCTTCATATGCCAAATCTCTTACTCGATACTAGCTGCAATAATAAGCAAGACAATTGGTGAAGGAATTTCTTAATATTCAACAATTTGAACTGATATAAAAATCTTTTCCACCAATTTGTCCTTTTAGGATATCCATGTAGGTCTTTGCAACAAAACCCAACAATACCCTATGGGCTTTACCCCTTTGGGTGGTACTACCAAGGTCATACCTTTTTTGTAGATGGACTCAAGCCACTTCTCGTATTCTTTCAGAAGATTCTAGTTGATTTGTTGGCTCATCATTTTATGACCAACCCATCTGAGTTTTTGGATTCATAATCCTTCTATCTCCGATGTGTTTTACTGAAACTACCTTGTTCTGTGTTACATAATGAAATTGAAATTCCACAACAATTAGTGATTCTCACTCATTCTTATTGTACCTCCTTGTTGACCTCAAACATTTTGAGTTCTACTTTTACTTCCACTGATTCTTTTGGAACTTATTTATCCTTGCAACAAATATATTTTTGTTGGATTGGGATTAATATCATTCAACAATCATGGTTTGTGGATAAACCTTTACAACAAACTACTTTCTTCATGTAGGTTTCAATCCTTGCGACATATCGAGACATTCCCATATCATATCACATATGATGCTTTTAAACCATTTTAGATGGTACATTGTTTAGTGTAAAATGTATATCCATGAGGACACTATAAGATTAGATAAAATAATAATCACATCATGACCCATCAGGATGTAATTCTTTCTTTCTGATACATCATTATGCTTAGGTGGATTTGACTTGTGATATGCTATCACTATCTTTCTAGAAGGACCTTAAAATCTTGATTGTAAAATTTTTCAACATTTGATCATATCAAAGTTTCTTAATAATTTTATCAAAGTTATACTTAAATTATAATCTCTTTGAACACTTCAAGAGATTCATGCTTGTATTTCACCAAATACAAACCCCATATCAATTGATATCATCAACGAACATGATGATGTACAAACAACTACCTTTAGCATTTATTCTAAAACATATTTATACATCAATATGTATAAGCACTAATAGAATGCTTATTCTCTCAACTACACCTAGCTAGAGGTGGTTTGTCATTTTTATCATAAATAAGACTGTCGTGTAATTTATTGGTTAAATAACTAAAGAAGTCTAGATAAACATCAACGTGGATTCTAGAAATGCATTTCTCATATATGTGCTCTAGATGACAATGCTAATGACCATTTGAGTTATCAAATATAATCCTTTTTGTTGTAAAAATTCATCTTTATATCCTTT
Source organism: Alisma plantago-aquatica (assembly GCA_963693085.1). Taxonomy (NCBI): domain Eukaryota; kingdom Viridiplantae; phylum Streptophyta; class Magnoliopsida; order Alismatales; family Alismataceae; genus Alisma; species Alisma plantago-aquatica. Next base: position 1,023,974,549 of record OY856410.1, read on the forward strand.
CATATAAGGATCATTGTTTGTGTAGGACATTGCCATACAAGATCACATCTTAGAAACAGAAGCATTAACAACTCCTTATTGGTTATCATCCTTGTCATACAAGATGTATACAGTAAATGTTTCTATTTATTGGCATAATGTAGTAGTTCAACGAACTCTATTACATGGCCAATGGGCTAAGATAAATTTAAATGTAGACTGAAGTTGCAGCAAACCTAGCTCTACATAGTCCATCCTTGCCCTTTTATAAAGGCTTTACTTCTTATTAAATCTTGCACATCAATATGTCAAATTTACATCTGGTATCACATTCCAAGATGAAGAAGTAATCAAGTTTGTCGTATAATGTTTATACCTAAAGTAGAGGTATGTTCCCTTCCTTCTTCTTCTTTAGTTCTTGTAGGAATATAGAGCAATTCCTTTTCCAATGTCTAGGTTGGTAACAATGGTGACAATATCCTCCCTTCTTTACTCCTCCCTTAGCCTTGAGATATGAAGATTTGGTCTTCTCGCCAGCTTTAGAGCTCTTATTAGCTTTGCCTTTTCCTTTAGACTTCCCCTTTGTCTTGTTGATCATCATCATAGAGTTGGGCTTGCCTTTATTCATTAGTGCCTCACTTGTTCTCAACATGCCTAATAACTCTCTTATTGGCTTGTCAAAGTCATTCATGTTGTAGTTCGTGACAAACTGATTATATGACTCTGTAAAGACTGCATAATTAGATCAGTGGCCAACTCTTGACCCAAGTGAAATCCCTATCTAGACAGGTTCTCCACATACCCAATGAGCTTGAGTACATGAGGACCTACTGGATCTCCTTCTGCCATGTTTCATTTGAACAGTGCCTTAGAGACATCAAATCTCTCCTATCTTGCCTGATCTTTGAACATGTTCTTAAGATGTGTGACTAGTTGAATAACATACATGTTCTCATGTTTCCTCTGCAACACATAGTTCATGGAGAATAGCATCATACACTTTACATGAATGACATCTTAAGTATGGTCTTGTAAGAATCCATGTTAGTTTTAGGTGCATTAGGAAGGGGTTCATCTCTCTCTGGTATGACTAGGAAATAGAGCTTGCGCTCTTGTGTGAGAATGTTTGACAAAGTGAGTTTTTATACTATTTTCTCTGTCCTACAAACTTAATGTAAATAAGTTCTCAAACTATGACCTAGAATACCCCCAATGATCTCCCTCATAAATTTTACCAAAATGAGTCACCAATTCAAAAAAAAAATACAAACCCTAAACTCATTAAGGTGAATTCTATGTATTATTATAAATGGTCAAAGTACATGTTCAACTTTCAAATTTGACTCTCAATTTGTCACCGTATCTATATAACCATAACATGAACCTCTACCTAAAATTTCACTTTGATTGGATAATTTTTTTAAAAGATATAAGCCTTGGAAATAATGCATATTATTTCATTTATTTAACCCTAACACCTAAGTTTGGATATAACTGACCAGGTCGTGACACATAAATGTGTCATGTGGCTTCATTAACCTATCTGCATACTCTGCCTTTTTCCCAACCATTGAATGAGATGGATTGTGGATCAAGTAGGGATCCAATGACTCTAACTTCATCATCCACCTCCCTCTTAATCTAGTTAGGCCTCCAACAGGCCAGCGAGCAATTTGATCTTCCTAGAACCCATCTGAGATAATATCTCGCAATCCCAGTAGGATATTCCTCCTTCTATGGAATCAAAATTGATGACCCCTCACATGTCACCCCTCGCCCTCAGATCAGGGAGAATGAGTTCCCACTTCTCTCTCCCTCTCCCTAGCTGTGATGAGTAGATTAGGATTTCTCATCACAAACCTCCTCACTCCTATATAAGACTAGAAATAGCTCTGTCCATCCTCCTTTGGTCATCACATCACCTCAATTCAAAACTATCAACGCCCGAGCACTATAGCCACACCATCACCTTCAACCTGTATCAACCTTCACTGCCCCGCAACCCCAGTGCATCGCATACCAATTCTTTTTTATGTACACCTTCTCCATCCCTCAGGGAAACTCCCCAGCTAGGACACGAGGTCATAGACCTTTCCCTTACCTATCCCACTGCCTACGTAGGCAACCTTCTCACTATGACCTGACAACACTCTGATCCGCTAGGAGCTGCACCACTCAAAGTAGTCGCCCTGCCTTGGGGTGACTCATAGAAGGTGAAGATGCTCTCCTTTCACCACCTCTAACACTCTAGCCTGAGCAGGTCCTTGCCAGAGTCATGCGACAGGATGTTGTATGTGTGGATGAGCTGAAGAAGGAGGTTGATGTGTTTCCAACTCAAACCTAGGTTGACCTACCACGAGCCCCCAACTCCTCCAGCCTAGCATATTGTGTGATGCCACATCAACATGGATCACGTGAGTTAGTGATCAATCTGCACCCAATATCGTTAGATATGATCAATCTAAGTTTTCGATCCAGTCAGATCGGGCCATTAATCAAGGTAATTTTCTCAACTCGAATCATTTAATTAAATTAGAAATCTATTAATCTTATGAATATCCTAGAAAATGCTAGAAATATCAAAAAATAGCAAACATATATATGATTTTCATCAGAGAAATGCAAGATATCCAACTAAAATATCCCCAAGAACTAGATCTTACCCCTTTTCAAAAATGCTATCCTATAGTGTAATGATTGATTATATGCTATTTAATAATTGTAATGGACATATTGGATGTCTAAGGCTTACGACCGGATCAAGTGGGACGTCTTGGATCAGATCATGGCGAGATTTGGTTTCACCAAGGAGTTCATTGAGTTGTGTATTAGTTTCTTCTCAAATTCTTGGGCGACGGTCACAATAGGGGATGAGTCTGCAGGTTTCTTACCTTTTCTCAGAGGGTTGAAACAAGGTAATGCGATATCTCATTTTCTTTTCATTCTGTTTGAAGAGATTCTTTGCAGACGGATTACGCATATGGGGGAATTGTGAAGGCTGGCGAGGTTTTGAACTAGGGGAAACGGGATTCCTCCTTTGTTTCTGTGTTATGCTGATGATATTATGGTATGTTTGAATTCTACTCCTAACACGATGGATGAGATCCGGAACTTACTTTCTATGTATGAGAGAGCGTCGGCCCAGTGGATTAACAGGTTGAAGTCCTCGTGTATCGTTGGCAGCAAAGACCTGGTTACTAAGATGGACATAGGGGCAACTATTCTGATGGATAATGTGGTCGACAATTTTGTCTATTTGGGAGTGCCGATTAGAGTTGGGAGGATTTTATTACCTGACTTTGAGTTTCTAATTCATAAGATTTCTCACAAGATTGCCTCGTGGAAGTCCAGGCTGTTATCTTTTGTGGGCAGGAAGCTTTTGATCGCACATGTTCTTGCTTCTACTATGGTGTACACAACGACTGTTGTAGGCATTCCAGATGGTATTTCTAAACATATTGATGCTATGTTATCAAAGTTCCTATTGGAGGATTGGGCGAATTGTCACAGGAAAGCGTGGGTTAGTTGGGACAGAGTGGCGGTGGCGGTGGAACAAGGTGGTTTAGGTTTGTCGAATACTCGCCACATTAACGACGCCTTTGTGGCTAAGGCGTGTTGGGAGCTGATTGTTGGTGACACCTTATGGGCCAAGTTTTGCAGCGATAAGTATGCTAGTATAGCATATAGTCGTTCAGCTCTACATCCCAATCATTTGAAGTATAGATCGAATGCATCTCCTAACTGGAAGCGGATTTGGAATATGTTTCCGAGGATATATCCTCACTGTCGCTGGATTGTTGGGAGGGGTAACATTCCTTTCTGGGATTTTTTGTGGTGTGATGAGAGGTTATTTGACTACGCACATTATAACAATGATCGTAACCATCCATTTTTGGTACATTATTTCTGGATTCATGATACTGGGTGGGATTGGTCTTCTCTACAGTAGGTGCTTGACGAGCATGGTGTAGAGCTTGTTAGGAAGGCAGGTCAGCAGATATCTGATACAGTTGATTATCCCATTTGGGTCCCGGATACGAGGGGACTATTTTCCATCTGCTCGGTAAAGACGGTTTCAGGAAATACGAGATATGATGGACCACAGGGTCTTCACCGAGTATGGCATGTTCAGTCGCCTAAGGCGAGTTCGTTCATTTGGAAGATGATGAAGAATGCTATTCCAACTGATGAAAATGTTGCCAGCTATTGTATTGCTTTAGCTTCCCATTGTGATTGTTGTGATGAGCCAAGTATGGAAAGTATAGACCATCTTTTCTTCCATAGTCAGCTTGCTTCCTCCTTCTGGACTAGATTCACTGAGGTTACTGATTATCCTGCCCCCACGGATTGGATTACCTTACTTGGTACGTGCTCTTTTGGTAGATCTGATGATTTGCAGTTGTGGCTTGTGGCTTGCATGGCCACTATTATTCCTTATTGCATATGGCGTATGAGATGTGCGGCTAGGTACGACAACAAAAGATATCTCTGGAACAGGGAGGTGGACTGGTTGATGTATCAGATTAACGCTATGATGAAACAGAAGAGCTTTACCCGCATAGCTGATACTACATTTCATAACAGATTAAAAGCATATGGTGTGGAGGATCCTACATACGTTCTGAAGGAGATAAGTTTGGAGAGGTGGATGAATCCTGACATTTATAATCTGAAGTTGAACATTGCTGTTGGGCAGAACCGTGATCCTCATGGGCATAGAAGATGGTGGATGGCTGGCATTGTTAGGAACCATCATGCTGCAGTATGTCAAATTTCCAGAGCTTGGTTGACGGCTGATAGCTACCAGATGGCACTTATCCAAGCTTGCAAAGTTGGCATTAAGTTCGCGGATGACCAGTTTCTACGCATTTCTATTGTGGAGATTGATGATAGATCAGTGTATGGTATGTTGTGGGGAGTGGATATCGCCCCCTGGAAGATCGGTAACCTGATCAAGGAGGTTAAGGAGGTCTTTATGGAGAAGGACATTGGTGGTTCATTGGTGCATAGAGTTATCAATTCGATTCCAAAGGAGATAGGGAGATGGGGAATGAACTTCAATGAACCGCTCGTTGTTTCTGACCTTAGGGATGTCCCGGCCAGGATTAGGGGCATGGTTTTCCTTGAGAAACACAAGATGCCTTATATAGTGTTGCGGTAGGGTAAGAGGTGATTTGGGTGGTTTGTGTGGTGTAGTGTCCATGTTGTGGGTTCTGTGGGGGTATGACCTGCTTTTTAGCAGGAGATGTATGATCTTTTTCTTATTGTGCCCACACGAGGGGAGTGGGGTGAATAGATGGTCCCCTGGCTTAAATTTAAAAAAAAATGGAGATATTGGATGCAACTTGACCTTTTTGGATACCCAAACCCTAATAGGGTCCCTAACCGTCACATGATTCGAAACCATAAGAAAGTATGGATAGATATCTAAAAGCCCTAATTTTTAGTTTCATTCTCTATTGTGTGCTATCATGCATTTATTTGCCAAATCCTAATTATCTAATGACCTCCTATGATCATGAATGACTTCTCAAACCCTAGATATAACCCTAAAATCCTTGGATCATGTGAATCCTAAAAGGAAATAATTAATGATCTAAACATCTATAGAAACCCTAAAATGAATATTCCTTTCTTATATAGAATGGGCCTCATTAATTAGATGAAACCCTAATCTTGAAATATAATCTTGTGACTCCAATACAAGATACGTATTGAAGATAATCCCTTATCTAATCATAGGAAGATCAAAATAACCCCAACTAAAGATCAAATCTTAATATGGGATGATGAGAACCCATAATGACTTTAAATCTTATTTTCTTTTTCAGGGTGACCTACTCTCTTAATCTAGGCTTGTTGAAATTCAGATCTGAGAATCAAGGTACGCGGATATAATTATAAAACTAGTTTATGATGAATGATATAATTATGAGTAATTTCTTGCATGTAATTGAATAATCTTATTGGATGTATATCTATACATATTGTCACTTTTCCGCCTTGAACACAAAGAACACTAAGGGAAAAAAATGGAATGTAGTTACTAATAGTTCATTGATCTCCCTATTAGAGAGGGAAAGTATTAATGTTGACTAGAACCTCCCTAATGGTACATGATATGTGGGGAGATCGCTAATAGTACAAGGTACACAGGGATAGGACCTAATAATATAAGTGTCCATTGTGCTATGTCCACCATAGTAATGCATGTCCATTGAATTGTGACTAATAACTTGGGTTTATCTGATTTTCTATCTTAACTTAATGTTTTCATTTTATTTTTTTCTTCAAGTATTTTAAATATGAAAGCATAATATAGTACCTTTCAACCACTTACCGACTTTATGTTGATCATTTGTTTCGCATATTTTCTAGGTTCAAGGAACTAGTAATGCATCTCAAAGCACTTGAAGAAACTAAATACATTTCATGGAAATGATTAGCTAGATGGCTGTAACAAATCTTATTTTCTATTTCGATAGTTATTTGTTTTCATCAGATGGTGTGTAGGATGTCTATGTATTTATTTTTCCTTAAGAACTCATATATCTTTCCAATGAATAATGTAATATGACCTTTTATTTGATTGAATGAGGGTTGTGGGACTACTGGAATGATGCTGTGAAAATTGATCCGGCTTCTTATTATATGCTAGTTGACAATCACAATCCATTATATTTTCCCTTTTGACATCTTACATATATGAGTGTAGGCATATCTAATGCATATCATTAAGGAAAGTATATAGAAATTGGGGTCGTCACAGTTGGCATCAGAGCCAATGTTCACATATCATAGTCACATGAAACCTAATTCACCCAATTGTGAGTCTAGGGTAGTCCTTGAGTTAGGGATATTAAGGGTGGAGGTGACTAGGATAACATCTTCCATGGGTCTGGTTAAAATCTCTGAGCCACTGAGCTTGACAATAATGAGGCTACCTATATGCCAGTGTAAGTCTACCTGGCGTATATCCTAAGTGTCCCCTACTTCTTGGGAATACCTTAATTAAGGACCCTTCTCATCTATAGATATTCCCTCTCACTCTTCTTTAAAAAAATTTCCCCCTCATCTTATTTTATAAATATTTCCCTCTAATCTCTATGATATAAGTTTAGGGAAAGAGTCACTCTATTAAGAAGTCCTAAGGATAGACAAATAAGGATTTTAGGGTATCCTATACCAATCATAACATTAAGATGAAAACTAACTAATAAAGAAGAATAATGAAATACAATATGATTAAAAAAATGTCTAATGTAATTCACCTAATTTCAGGATGCCTCCAAAAACTCAAAATTCCAAGGTTTCTGAAGAGTCATCCTCTTAGAATAGGAAAGAACCTGAAACTCCTAAAGAACCTAATTATGAGAAAATGGCCAGGGATTGGTGTCAATAACAAAAGAAAGTCCTCCTAGACTTCATGGAGGCCATTGCCCTAAAAGGAACCCCTGAACCCAGTTCATCTAGGAAGAATGAAGTGACTGTCCTAGATTTCATCAAACTTAATCATGACACATTTTGGGGAGAAGGCCAACCCAAGGTGATGGATAAGGCTGAAGCTTTGACCCTTTTGTGTAAAAAACGCCTTTTGTACCCTTAATGTACCCAATGAAAAGAAGGTCAGATTTTCCACACACCTTCTTAAGGGAGGAGCTAAAATCTAGAGGGAAAACTATGACCTGAATAGGGGAGAAGAAGTGGATATCATGGAATAGGAAGCCTTCAAAACCCTCTTCACTGCCCATTTTATGTGTAAGGAGAGGATGTACACTGAGCTTAAGTAGGGCAGTCTCTCGATGGATGAATACACCCAGATGTTTAGGCTTCTGGAGCATTATGCACATCTTAAGACTGAAGATCGCCTAGTGGAACACTATGTTGACTACCTAGTTGCTCACCTAAAAACCCTAGTCATTGCCTCCTATCCTAGGAGCATAAATGAAGCCTTATATAATGCCCTCAGGCAGGAAAGGGAATAGGGTTTGTAGAAGGCTTCCAGCATGGGATACCTAGGGTTAACCACCATTGAGAAGGATAAGTCTAGGAAGTTCCACCCTAGCCATAATAACAAGGGATCAGGAAAAGGAGGAGGTTCAGATAAAGAAGGATAGAAAAACCAGCAGAGGACAACTCATCCCAAGTGCAAGACTTGTGGGCAATTCCATGGTGGGGTATGTCATCATCCCAAGTTGTACTGCTATAAATGCAAGAAGGAGAGCCATTTCATTGCCATGTGTGTGACTCCATCCATCTTTGGAAACCCTACAGTAGGTGTTCCACCCCCTTAGGGACACCATAATGCCAGATTGTTCATAATCACTATAGAGGAATCTAAGGCAAATCCCAACCAACTTGTTGAAGATAGACTAAATTCTTTTCATATATCTAATATCTTATTCAATGCCTTCAAATTATTAATAAAATAATTATCCCATGTAGGCATTGTACTCTTAAATGATCATCCTATTAAAACTTTATTCAATTCTAAGTCAACAAACATATTCATTTCTAAAAATATGGTATCTATGTTACACCTTCATATAAGGGTTTTGGGATATATTCTTGATGTGTCAACTCCTAGTGGCAATATACTCACTACATTACAAAACACTAATGTCCTACCTCTAAAATTCGTAAATCATGACATGCCCTTTGAATTCATCCTCTTAACTATGGATGATTTCGATATTATACTTGGTATGGATTGGCTATAAAAGTTTCATGCTCAGATTGATTGTACAAACAAGATGGTAGTCCTTTCTCAACCTCATTCTTGTCCTGTGGTGATCCCTAGGGGAAGCAGATTCTATAATAATATTATAATTTCCTCTATTAAAGCTAAAAAGCTCATTCTAAAGGATGAAAAGTCTCCCTCGCATTAGTCTCTGAGAACAGTCCTAGTAGTGGGCCTGTAGAAAGACTAGAGGTGGTACGTGATTTTCTTGACGTATTTCCAGAGGAGCTTCCTAGGCTACTTCCAAATAGAGACTTTGAGTTCTCCGTATATCTTCTCCTTGGAACCACTCCAATTTCTAGGGAACCATATAGGATAGGTCCTACTGAGCTTATAGAGTTGTAGAAATGGCTACAAGAACTTCTCAACAAAGGTTTTATCTGTCCTAGTGTTTCTCCTTGGGGTACGCCTATTCTTTTTGTAGAAAAAAGAAAGACGGTTCTATGCTTATGTGTATTGACTACCGCATGTTGAACCAAGCCACTATTAAAAATAATTATCCCCTCCCTCGCATTGATGACCTCTTTGATCAGCTTCGTACACCAAAGTTTTCTCTAAAATAGATCTTCGTTCTGGCTACCATCAACTTAAAGTCAAGGACTCCAAAATTTCTAAAGTTGCTTTCTGAACTCGTTATGGGCATTATGAATTTTTAGTGATGCCATTGGGGATGACCAACACACCAGGCATATTTATGAATCTGATGAACAAAGTCTTCCAACCTTATCTTGAAGAGTTTGTGATCATCTTTATTGATGATATCTTGATTTATTATGACTCCATGGGAAGCACCGTGAGCACGTGAAGGCAGTTCTTGAAGTCCTTTGAGCTCAAAACTTCTATGGAAAGCTATCCAAATTTAAATTTGGGATTGATAAAGTCATGTTTCTTAGCCATGTCATTTCTGGGGTTAACATATCTGTTGATCCTGCTTAAGTATCAGTTGTTCTTAATTGGCAACCTCCTCAAAATCCTTCTAAAATCCAATGCTTCTTGGGCTTGGTCGGATATTATCGTCGCTTCATTCCCAATTTCTCCAAAGTTGCACCTCATCAGACTAAGCTTACTCGAAAGGATGAGCATTTCATCTGGTCAGGTGCTTGTGAGTCTAGTTTCCAAGAGTTAAAGTAGAAATTAACAACCGCTCCAATTCTAGTTCTACCTTCTGGCAATAAAGGATTTGTGATCTTCGATGATGTTTCAAGAAATGGGTTAGGATGTGTCCTGCAACGGCATAGAAAGGTGGTGGCCTTTGCATCCAGATAGCTAAAACCCAATGAACCTAACTATACCACACATGATTTGGAATTAGCTACAATCATCCATGCTCTCAAAATCTAGAGGCATTACCTATACAGGGCAACGTATGATATCTTCACTGACCACAAAAGCCTAAAGTACGTCCTGACTTAGAAAGACTTAAACTTGTGTTAACATCGATGGATTGAGTATATGAAAGACTATGATTTCACTATTGGATACCACCCGGGAAAAGCTAATGTAGTCGATGATGCTCTTAGCAGAAAAAGGGCAGTATGTGCATCTTAATTTGTTCCTAAATGGAGGAACATGGAGGATCTAGTGGGCTGAAGGCCCCAATTTCTTATCATCTCTTGGTAAATAAAATCTCTATCATGTATGGTCTTCAGTCTGAACTTCTTGAGGCACAAAAAGCTAGTCCTTATCTTGAAGAGCTCTCCTCTCTCCTATCAAAGCCTCAAGCACATTTGTCTGTGGGATTTGATGGTGGTCTTTGATATAAGAACCATATGTGGGTTCCTGAGTAGTTAGTTTTGAAGACAAAGATTCTCTGGGAGGCACATGGGTCAAAGTACATAGTTCATCCTGGCACAACTAAGATGTACAAAGGCATGCAATGTCAGTTCTGCTGGTGAGGCATGAAGCATGATATTTTGGAATTGGTGTCCAGGTGCATGACATGCCAAAGAATCAAGGGAGAGAACCAGAGACCAGGTGGTCTACTACAACCCTTGGAAATCTCAGAATGGAAATGGGAACACTTCACCATGGTTTTTTTGGTGGACTACCTAGGACCACAAAGGGATATGAGGATGTATGGGTTATAGTGGATTGTCTCAAGAAGTCAGCTCATTTTCTCCCTTTGAAGACTACTACCAAAGTATTTGAGTTGGCCGATCTTAGAGATATGCGAGAGATAGTACATCTGCATAGAGTTCCAACATCCATTGTTTCGAATAGGGACCCAAAGTTCACTTCAAAGTTGTGGAAACAAGTTTAAGAAGAATTGGGCACCAAGTTAAACTTTAGTACAACTTACCATCTGTAGACAAATGGGTAGTCAGAACACACTACACAAATTCTAGAGTATCTTTTACGTGCTTGTTTTCTTGATTGGGAAGGCTCGTGGGACCATTATTTTCCTTTAGTTGAGTTTGCATATAATATTAGCCACCAAGTGAGTATTGGGATGCCTACCTATGAAGATCTCTATGGCTTACCCTTCAGATATCTGTTGCAATTGGATGACATTGGGGAGGGGACCCTTTGATATCTTAGAAAGGGTTGGTGAATGTGATTATTATCTTGCTTTTACACCTTAGTTGTTCCACACAAAATGGATTTCATGTATCTAATTTGAAGCCCTATGTCAAAGACCCCATCCACATTTTGAATCATGAGACTCTAGAGTTGAAAGATGATCTAACTTATGTTGAATCCCCAGTCAAAATTCTTGATTCCAAGACAAAGGAGCTTCACAACAACGGATGCATAGACATGGTCAAAGTTCTCTTGACCAAGCATGAGTTTCCAACTCTTCCAGCCTGGCATATTGTGTGACGCCATGTCAGCAAGGAGCGTGAGAGGTAGTGATCAAGATGCACCCAATATCGCAAGATCTGATCAATCTAAGTTGTCAATCCAGTCGGATACTTCCATTGATCAAGGTAATTCTCTCAACCTAAATCACTTAATTAAAATAGAAATCTATTAATCTTAGGAATATCCTAGAAAATGCTAGGAATATCAGAAAATAGCAAACCTATATATGAATTTACTCAGTAGAATGCAGGCTATCCAAATATAATATCCAAGGGACCTAGATCGGACCCCTTTTTAAAAAATGCTAGCATATAGTGTAATGATTGATTATATTCCATTTAATAATAATAATGGAAATTATTGGATGCAACCTGACCTTTTTGGATATCCAAACCCTCACATAACAAGAAACTCTAAGAAAGTATGGATAAATATCCAAAATCCCTAATTTTAAATTTCTCTCTCTATATGTGTGCTTTCATGCATTTATTTACCAAACCCTAATTATGTAATGACCTCCTATGATCATGTACAACTTCTCAAACCCAAGATCTAACCCTGAACACCTTGGCTCATGTGAATGCCAAAAGGAAACCATTAATGATATAAACATCTAAAGAAACCTAAAATGAATGTTTCTTTATTATATAAAATGGGCCTCATTAATTAGATGAAACCCCAATCTAGAAATCTAGTCTTGTGACTCCAATATAAAATAAGAGTTGAAGATAATCCATTATCTAATCATAGGATGATGAAAATAACCCCAACTAGATATAAAACCCTAATAACCCAAAAACCTAATACGGGACGATGAGAACCAATAATGACTTTAGATCTTATTTTCACTTTCAGTGTGATCTACTTTCATAATCCAAGATTGTTGAAATTCAAATCTAAGATTTAAGGTACGTGGATATAATTTTAAGACTAGTTTATGTTGGATGATATATTTATGAGTAATTGCTTGCATGTAATCGAATAATCTTGTTGTATGTATATCTATACATATTATCACTTTTCTGCCTTGAACACTAAGAACACTACAGAAAGAAAATGGAATGTAGTTATTGATGGTTCATTAATCTCCCTATTAGAGAGGGAAAATATTAATGTTGACTAGAACATTCCTAATGGTACAAGGTACACTGGGAGATCACTAATGGTACAAGGTACACTGGGAGATCCCTAATGGTACAATGTACGCGGGGATAGGGCCTAATAATATAAGTGTTGATTGTGCTAAGTCCACCATATTAATACATGTCCATTGAATTGTGACTAATAACTTGGGATTACCTAATTTTCCACCTTAACTTAATGCTTTCTATTTCTTTTCTTATTCAAGTATTTTAAATATGGAAGCATAGTATAGTACCTTTCAACCATGTACCAAAATTATGTTAATCATTTGTTTCTCATATTTTCTATGTTCAAGGAACAAATAATGCATCTCAAAGTACTTGAAGAAACTAAATAGAGTTCACAGAGGATGATTAGCTAGATGGTTGCCTCTCATCTTATTTCTATTTAGATAGTTATTTCTTTTCATTAGATGGTGTGTAGGATGTCTATATCCAATGTATTTCTTTTTCCTTAACAACTCATATCTCTTTCCAATGAATAATGTAATATCACATTTTATTCTATTGAATGATGGTTGTGTGACTACTTGAATGATGTTGTGAACAATGATTCGACTTCTTATTATATGCTAGTTGACAATCACAATCCCCTATATTTTCCCTTTTGACATCTTATAGATATGAGTGCATGCATATCTAAGGAATGACCTTATAGAATGTATGTAGGAATTGGGGTCGTCACAGTTGGTATTAGAGCCAATGTTTACACATCATAGTCACATGAAACCTCATTCACCCTATCGTGAGTCTAGGGTAGTCCTTGATTTAAGGATATTAAGGGTGAAGGTGACTAGGATAGCATCTTCCATGGGTCTGGCTAAAGTCTCTGAGCCACTTAGCTTGGTAATCATGAGGCTACCTATATGGTAGTATAAGTCTACTTTGCCGAAACCCTAAGTGTCCCCTACTTCTTTGACATAACTAAGTGTGATGCACTAGATTTTTTTGGTTTAATTTCGAGGATGAAATTTCTTTTAAGGTGTGTAGGATGTGATAGATTGGACTTTTGGAATGCCTCAATGTTTAATGACATATGTGAATTCAAGTATTTGAGTTATATTAAGAGTTCTAAGTGTTTTCATAAAGATTGAAAGTTAATTGATGTTGATATTGGGACTATGATCCATAAATCTTTTAACTTTTGGGGTATTTCGTGAAAGGTTAAACGGTTGTGTTTTGACACGAAATTTGAATGGCAAGTAACTTATATGATTATAAACATTTGGTACATTTTGTATGATATTTAGATGTTCCTACAAGGAACTATAAGCATTTGATGTTGATGAGATATTTGGTATATTAATGAGAATGAAGTTAAGATCTTAATCAATACAACATCTTGTTCTTTGTTGTGTTAACCGAGTGACCAAGACCTGACTGCATAGCCTTGACCCTTGAGACAGAAATAGGCATGGATTCACTATGGTGAAGAGTCCATCTCAACCACACATGAGGATCAAAAACCTAGTTTGCATCCTCTTCTACCTAACATATGTGGTTGTATCATGAGTGGTGATACACCATGTCGCTTCACTCAGGGATCATGGGTTGAAGCGTGATTATGAATGTGTAGTTAGTTTGGGATCCTCATAAGCTTCATAATGATCCATATAGACCTCAGTGAGGCTTGAGTGAGGTTATTCCATGATGCCACCCCCAGTTTATCCATTACAACAAGCATTTTGGAAATGAGAGTGAAGGTAGGAGAAGGAAGAGCAGAGCGTGAAGGGGGTCTGTGACATCAGTATCGGAGATGGATCTCAAAGGAGAAGAACCTGTATGAGATCACAAAGCTATGTGGTCGGTAGGGCCTAGAGATGCTATTAAGAGAGAAGAAGAGCACTTGGCGAGACCCTTGGTCGTTGATCTAGTACAAGGCAGAAAGCTCCTCCAGGCTTCAAAGAGGAACCGCCAGAAGCCCCAAGACCAGCGGTGCATAGAAGGAGAAGTTGACACCGACAAGATCTATGAGGAGGAGCCATAATAAAAAAGACATATAGGTGGGAGGCATCAAGGAGAACCTAGACTCTGTTGATTGCTTGTCGGGGGCAACCTGTAGTGATGCCATGATCTCCAAGCCGCTGACGACCACCGAGCCACAACAAAGATGACCACGGTGCTGGAAGTCAGACGAAGGAAGGTAGAAGTAGATACCAGTGGACAAGGAATAGATGATCAGTCATCATTGCTCATAGATCACAATAGCACGAAAGCAGTGTGATCTTAGGGATGTTGTAAGTGGATGCCTAGCGCCCTAGCATTCACATGAGGAAAGACGGAGAGAAGGAAAGAAAGGGAGCGAGTCGAGTACAGAAAGAGTGTGAACTGGCTGAAGAAAAACCGAGTTTCCCCAGCTAAGAACCAGTCAGCCAATGTTAGCCATGAGTTGAAGCCACCCCCCAAAGAGCCATGTTCCAACGTCTGATAAGACAGAAAAGGTAATAATCCTATTAATATCAGTAAATGCTTGTATCTTGGATAAATCATAATAAATAGCCCGTTTATCAGAAAATTGCAAAAAAGGTACCAAAATTCTTGGAAAAATGAGTAGAACAAGATGAAAGCATAATAGTAGCCTTTTGATGCACTAACCCCAGTGATTTCATGTAAGTTATATAAATCTTATTTTTAGGGACAATAAATATCAAACGATGGCCTAAAATAATGATAATATGTCAGTAAATCCATATTCATGTTTATAATCTATTTAGGTTCAGTGATAATGATGTTGATGCACGAAATTAGGTAATTTTATCCATATGGCAAATTAGGGCTAATAACCCTAATTAATATTCAATAATTACAAGTGTTCTCAATAAATCTTGGAAATTTCAGAATATATACATAATAGTATATGGTACACAACGTGAAACAAACATATCACTTAGATGCATAGAATTCATGTTATATGAAGTTGGCCCTTAATACATGGTTTGAAATCCTATTAGGTTAATGCATGTAAGCTAAGATTAATTTGTTTACATAATAATGTGAAACACAATTTTCAATAAATAATTTTACCTATTCCAAAAAAAAACAATTTTCAGTAAATGAATTATAATACAAAATATGATATCAGTAAGATAAATCCAAGATGAGAATACAAGTAATGATGGGAATATCCTAATGAACCAAGCTAAACCCTAAAATGAACATACTATGGTTAAGGTGATGAGAATCTGATGATAGTATGTGGTCTTTCTTAATCAGGGTTGACCAAGGATATAGTTGACATCAGGAATGTGATTATTAGTATATATGTGATCAAGGTATGACATTACCTCTTACTTGGCTTATTATATAGTATTCTTTTATTATATGTGTAGTAAAATACTTGGCATATGATATTCGATGAAATGATTTTTCTTGTATGATATCTTGTTTGATTTTTCATACTTAAGTCTATCAACACATATAACATAATACATTTGTTCCATTATATGAAAGCACTATATCTCTTTGGTAAGCATAGTGCTAATGAGTGATCTATCTCTTTCGTAAGCAGATCACATGAACAATGATCTATCTCTTTGGTAAGATATCATAAGGCACGAATGCATCTATCCTGGTGGTAGGCAGATGGACAAGTATATAATGCAAAATGAGTGTAAAATATGTGTTCTATTTTGTTAATGAACATCTTTGTGCAAGTATATGATTTTTATTGTATTTCTTTAGTACTTCCAAGTATTAGTTTTATCTTATTGCCAATCTCAGTAATGAGAGGCATATAAAAAGACATGTAGGTGTACTCAATACAATATTCTTGAATATTGTGCTGACGTGTACCACATGTAATTTTTTGTTTAGGTTGTGGACATGTTCTTGAAGATCCAGGATAGTTGAGAGTCACGTAGCGAACTAAGGTACAGGTGGACCTGTTCTCTTAAGATCATGTTTCTTGGTGGTAGTACATGTATATGTATAAGTTTGTTGTTCAATATGTAATATCAAATGATGTAACAATTCATTATGTAATTATATGTTGAATGATGAACATGTGTTGTATGGTTTTATTATTGTTCATGTGCATGTGCTACTATTGTTTCCATCTGACTTCCTCTGATTTTCTTCTTCTTAGCCTAGTGTGGGGTGTTTAAATTGTAGTCTTGGTGAGGTGAGGTTTCAATTTGGACGTCACACATTAGATTAATTTTTAGAAAATCGGGGGATGACACACTTAGTTAAGGACCCATCTCATATATAGATATTCCCTCTCACCTCTTTTATAGAAAAATTCCCCCCTCATCTTTATTTTATAAATATTTTCCTCTCATCTCTATGATATATGGTTGGGAAAGAGGCACTCTATTTAGAAGTCCTAAGGACCGACTTATAAGGATTTTATGGTATCCTCCACCAATCATAAAATTATGATTATCAATAACTAATAAAGAATAATAATGAAATACAATATGATTCAAAAAAATGTCTAATGTATTTCACCTAATTTTAGGATGCCTTTGAAAACCCAAAAATCCAAGGCTTCAGAAGAGTCATCCTATAAGAAGAGTAAAGATCCTAAAACTCCTGAAGAACTTGAGTTCAATAAAATGGCCAGGGATATGTGGGAAGAACACAAGAAAGTCCTCCTAGACTTCATGGATACCATTTCCCTAAAAGGAACCCCAGAACCCAGTTCATCAAGGAAGAAGGACGTGAATGTGCTAGATTTCATCAAACTTAACCATGACACCTTTTTGGGAGAAGACCAGCCTGAGGTGATGGATAAGGTTGAAGATTGGTCCTTGTTTGTGGAAAATGCCTTCCGTACCCTACAATTACCAAATGAAAACAAGGTCAGATTTGCCCCACACCGACTTAAGAGAGGGTCTAAAATCTGGTGGGAAAACTATGGTGGGAATATGGGAGAAGAATTGGATAGGATGGAATGGGAAGCCTTCAAAACCCTCTTCACTACTTATTTTATGCCTAAGGAGAGGATGTACACTGAGCTTAAGTAGGGCCGTCTTTGAGTGGCTGACTACACCCGGATGTTTAGGCT
This sequence comes from Alisma plantago-aquatica, assembly GCA_963693085.1. NCBI lineage: Eukaryota > Viridiplantae > Streptophyta > Magnoliopsida > Alismatales > Alismataceae > Alisma > Alisma plantago-aquatica. The sequence goes on from OY856410.1 coordinate 1,023,992,220, forward strand.
TATGAGGCATTATGGACCTATTAATACTGAAGATCACCTCATGGAGAACTATGTTAACGACCTAGTTCCTCACATAAAAACCCTAGTCATCACCTTCTGCGACCATAGATGAAGCCCTAGATATGGCCCTCAAGCGGGAAAAGGAACAGGGTTTGTAGAAGACTTCCAACATGGGATACCTAGGCTTAACCGCCATCGAGGAGGATAAGTCTAGGATGTTCCACCCTGGCCATAATAACAAGGGATTAGGAAAAGGAGGATGTTCAAGTAAAGGATGATAGAAAAGCCACTAGAACCAGCAGAGGACAACTCATCCCAAGTGCAAGACTTTTGGGGGATTGCGTGGTGGGGTATTTTGTCATCCCAAGCTTGTCTGCTATAACTGCAAGGAGGGCTATTTCATTGCCAAGTGCCTGACTCCATGCATCTTTGGCAACCCTATAGTAGGTGCTCTACCCCCTCAAGGACACCACAATGTTAGAGTATTCATAGTGACTGCAGACGAAGCTAAGGCAAATCCGAACCAACTTGTTGAAGGTAAACCAAATTCTTTTCATATATCTCATATCTTGTTCAATGCCTTCAAATTGTTCATTACATAATTATCATGTGTAGGCATTGTTTTCTTAAATGATCATTTTGTTAAATCTATAGTCGATTCTAGATAAAAAAAAACACATTCATTTCCTGAAATTTGGCTTCTATATAACAGGTGTATATAAGGGACTGGGTGTATATTCTTGATGTGTCAATTCCTAGTGGAAAAATACTCACTACATTACAAAAAACTGATGTAATGCCTCTAAAAGTTGAAAATCATGACATTACCATTGAATTCATCCTCTTAACTATGTAAGACTTTGATATTATACTTGATATGGATTGGCTATACAAGAATCATGCTCATATTGACTGTAGAAACAAGACGGTAGTCCTTTCTCAACCTCATTCTTGTCCTATGGTGATCTCTAGGGGAAGTTGATTCTATAATAATATTATAATTTCCTCTCTTAAAGCTAAAACCTCATTTCTAAAGGATGTAAAGTCTTCCTCACATTAGTCTCACAGACCAATCCTAGTAGTGGGACGGTAGAAAGACTAGAGGTGGTACGTGATTTTCTTGAGGTATTTCCAGAGGAGCTTCCTGGGTTCCCTCCAAATAGAGACATTGAGTTCTCCATAGATCTTCTACTTGGAACCACTCTAATTTCTACAGCACCTTATAGGATGAATCCCACTAATCTTATGGAGTTAAAGAAATGGATACAAGAATTTCTTGGAAAAGGTTTTATCTGTCCAAGTATTTCCCCTTGGGATGCGCTTCTTATTTTTATCAAAAAAAAGATAGTTCGATGTGTATGTGTATTGTCTATCACATGTTGAGCCCACCACTATTGAAAATAAGTATCCCCTCCCTAGCATCGAGGACCTCTTTGATCAACTTCATACAGCTAATGTTATATTTAAAATTGATCTTCATTCTGGATACCATCAACTTAAATTCAAGGACTTTGACTTTTCTAAAACTACTTTCCAAACTTGTTGTGGGCATTACGAATTTCTAGTGATGCCATTTGGGTTGACCAATTTGATGAAAAAAGTCTTCCAACCTTATCTTGATGAGTTTGTAGTCATCTAAAATGATGATATCTTGATTTATTTTAACTCCATGGAGAAGCACCGTGAGCACTTGAAGGAAGTTCTTGAAGTCCTTCAAACTCAAAAATTCTATGGCAAGCTCTCTATATGTAAATTCGGGATTCATAAAGTCATGTTTCTTGGCCATGTCATTTCTGGGGGTAAAATATTTGTTGATCCTGCCAAAGTATTTGCCATTCTTGATTGGCAACCTCCTCGAAATCCTTTTGAAATTTGGAGTTTCTTGGGCTTGACCAAATATTATTGTCGCTTCATTTCCAATTTCTCTAAAGTTGCACTTCCTCTAACTAAGCTTACTCAGAAGGTTGATCATTTCATCTGGTTAGCTACTTGTGAGTCTAGTTTCTAGGAGTTAAAGTAGAAATTAATATCTTCTCCTGTTCTAGTTCTCCCTTCTAGTAATAAAGGATTTGTGATCTTGATTAATGCTTTAAGAAATGGGTTAGGATGTGTCCTTCAGCAGTACGGAATGGTGGTATCCTTTACATCCAAAAAACTAAAACCCAATGAACTTAACTATCGCACACATTATTTGTAAATAGATATAATTATCCATGCTCTCAAGATCTGGACGCACTACCTGTATGGGGCGATGCTTGATATCTTCACTGACCACAAAAGCATGAAGTACATTTTGACCTAGAAAGACCTAAACTTGCATCAACACCGATGGATTCAATATCTGAAAGACTAAGTTTTACTATTGTCTACCATCCGGGCAAAGCTAATGTAGTCATTGATGCTCTTAGCAGAAAAAGGGTAGTATGTGCATCTTTATTTGTTCCTGAGTGGAGGAACATGGAGGGTCTAGTGGGATGGAAGCCCCAATTTTTGTCTGATCATCTCTAGGTCAATAAAATATCTATCATGTATGGTCTTCAGTCTGAACTTCTTGAGGCATAGAAATCTAGTCCTAATCTTGAAGAGATATCCTTTTTCCTATCAAAGCCTCAAGCACATCTGTCTGTGGGGCTTGATGGTGGTCCTCGGTATAAGAAATGTATGTGGGTTATTGAGCAGTCAGCTATGAAGACAAAAATTCTCAATGAGGCACATGGTTTGAAGTACACAGTTCATCCTGGGACAACTAAGATGTAAGAAGAACTACAACCTTATTTGTTGTGGTGGGGTATGAAGTATGATATTGTAGAATTCATGTCCAGATGCCTGATATGCCAAAGAATTAAAGCAGACCACCAGAGACTAGATGGTCTACTACAATGCTTAGAAATCTCATAATGAATATGGGAATGCATCACAATGAATTTTGTGGTGGTACTACCCAAGACCAGAAAGGGATATGATGTTGCATTGGTTATTGTGGGTTGTCTCACGAAGTCATCTCACTTTCTCCCTACGAAGACTACTGCCAATGTATCCAAGCCGAAGGATCTCTATATGTGGGATATAGTACATCTACATGGAGTTCCAACATCCATTGTGTCAGACAGAGACCCAAAATTCACTTCAAAGCTATGGAAATAGGTTCAAGAAGAATTGGGCACCAAGTTGAACTTTAGTACATCCTACCATCCGTAGACAGATGGGTAGTCAGAATGCATGGTACAAATTCTAGAGGATCTTTTGTGAGCTTGTGTTCTTGATTGGGAGGGCTAAGGGGACAACTATTTGCCTTTAGCTAAGTTTGCACATAATAATAGCTACCAAGCAAGTATTGGGATGCCTCCCTATGAAGCTCACTATGGCCGACCTGTAGATCTCTACTGCACTAGGATGATGTTGGGGAGCACACCTTGATGGCATTTAAGGAGATGAAGATGTATACGAACAAAGTTGCACTGATTATGCAAAGGATGAAGAAGGCACAAGATAGGTAGAAATCTTATGTAGATGCCCACCGAGAAGAGTGTCAGTTCAAGGAGGGTGATTGGGTCTTTCTAAAGATCAGATCTATCTAAACTTTGGCCAAAAATAAGGGGAAGCTCAATACTCAGTTTGTGGGACCCTTTGAGATATTAGAAAGGGTTGGTGAATTCTCTTATCATCTTTCTTTGCCACCTTATTATAGTTCAATGGACAATGCCTTTCATGTATCTAATCTGGAGCCCTATGTCAAAGACCCCAGTCACATTTTGAATCATGAGCCTCTAGAGTTGAAAGATGATCTAACTTATGTTGAATGTCCAGTCAGAATTGGTGATTCCAAGACCAAGGAGTTTCACAGCAACCAGTGCATAGACATGGTGTGACGTCTGTCTCACGAAAAGAAGATTAACTAATGCGGAAGCGAATTATTAACAACGGAATTACTGAAAATCACTATAAATAAAACTTTTTGCAAAGAGATCCGCAAACTATAAAACTCTTTCATAAAGAACCAAAGTCAGTTATTTACATTCCGATACATCAGTACATCTCTGTATCATCTCATCTCGAGAGTCATAATCATTGACTGCCCTGTTAAACTGTACACAAGCAATATACAAAATTCTCGAGGCATCAAGCTAAAAATCTCAGATCTATATCAAACCATCTACTGACTCCTAGGACCTGAGAGTACAGAGATGACACATAGGACTCTCTATATACTGGATCTAATAGATAGTGTCTCCACCTGAAGATCATTGTTGTCCTTATTGTTGTTGTTGCTGTTGTGGTTGTTGTTGCTTCTCACCCACAGAAAGGGTTTCTTCTTCCTTGGCGTCTACCTAAAAAGTTGAATCCCATGGGGGTGAGACAATTAAAAATTGTCCCAGTGAGAGATATAACTCTCCGCCAGAAGCATTGTTATTGCAGATAATAGAATAACACTAAGCAGTAGAAGTATAAATATTCAACAACAGATAAATCATTAACTGAACTATGTAGAGTAGTATTCTCTATACAATTCATTTCAGTTATAACTTGATTAAGCAGCAAGTCATTTATTCAATAAGGAATATGAAGAACATGTATATCATTTATCCAACTAGGACATAATAGACAATGTATCATCAATCATTGGTTCTCGTAGTTCCACCCTAAGAAAATATGCTATGTGGTTGATTACATTTTTCAAACATATTTATGCCCTGAGGAGATGAGGTATACCGCTCATACTCCAACCGTCCATTGCGAAATCGAAACTGGTACCATACATAGGTCATTAGAAGAGTCAGATTTCTATGACCTCATCCTCCTCAGTCAGTGTGAGGAACAACATGCAGGACATCTCGTATCTCAGCCAAATAGCTTTCCAGGGTATGCTAGAAACGTCACTATTAGAGTTACAGTAGCATGGTGTACTCTCTTCGCAATCGAGAGATTTCTTATTTATCTCACATCGATTCAGCATTAACATCATCATTAGGAGATTAGTGATACATCATCCCAGCATATATATATAATGAAGGGTTGAGAGATTTAATGTTTATCTCACATCAATTCCTCCATTAGGGTGTAAGGATATTCGCGCCCATAACCCCCACATACTCAAAAGTATGCCCTCAAGGAGTTCCCTTAGGAAAACCTATTTCACCATCACCAAACTACTGACGATGATGGATCTATGGTCAGGGCTCTACATGATATCATTTTACTTGATTATTTAAGTACATTACAACATTCTTTTAGCATCAGACATGTTTTCAAACATAACTATTATAACAAATGCTATAAAGAATGAGTACTATTTCTATCAAGTTCATTTCACAGCTTTATTAACATTGGGAACTCAATCCCTTATCATCTCATCATCATGATTCAAGAATATGGGTATTCAATCCTTAGATCATCAATATACTTGTTACCACTTTAAGATGTAACATAATGCCATCAAGTCATTTAACAGTGTAAACATGGTAATTGCAATGCAGGTATTTCACATTGCTCTTACATCCTATCAATCTCTTTTGTTACCTTTCACTAGGCAACATAGCATATCATTGCTTACAAAGATCATAAAGTATTTTCAATAAACAAAGCATCATAGCTCATATTTAGCTATGTTCAATATCTCATAAAACTTGCATGATTAGTACATATGATAATAGATACATCAATTTCATATCAGCACAATATAAAACAACTATATCATCTTTAATCAAGGAATACACCACTATTCCCTAGTTAGGGTTAGGGTTTCCCTTTTCAATTCAATTAGGGTTAATCATCCCCTTTAGCTCAAATAGGATTAATGACTCATCATTTCATTATCCAACCTTAGAGCTTCATCCTATAGAGTATAACCCAGAATTAGGGTTTCACATTTTCATTTACCTTATTTGGAATTAGGGTTTAATATTCACATTGCATTACCCTTGATTAGGGTTTAAGTTCAATAACCCACAATTAGGGTTTACTATTCACATCACTATAGATTAGGGTCTATAGCCAACAACCCATAATTAGGGTTTACTATTCACATTGCATCACCCTTGATTAGGGTTTAAATTCAATAACCCACAATTATGGTTTACTATTCACATCACATTACCCTAGATTAGGGTTTATAGCCAAAAACCCATAATTAGGGTTTACTATTCACCCCAAGTAGGAGTGATCATCAAAGTACCTTGAATTAAGGTTTCTCATGTCATCACTATGAATTATGATCATACTACCATCATGTATTAGGATTTCACCTATCAATGCTCTCAATTAGAGTTATAATTCATTAACCTTCATAATTAAGGTTTCATGATCTCACTATTAGGATCATACCCTAATTAAACATCTATCCATAATGAGAGTCCATTACATGATTAACATTCATGTAGGAAGTCTTCTCTCTCATCTTCTATAACATGATGTTTGCTTTAGCCTTGATTAGGCTAAGTCAACTCAATCTTGAAGAAGAATTGACATCATGCGTTATGTCATTATCACCATGATCATTAAAGCTTAATTATTTAAGGGGTACTAATAACCCTATCTCTTTAAAGGTACCATTATTAAAAACACCATTAGTTTACATAATGTAATTGACCACTTAAACCATTGACCTTTATTCACTTTAAGTGTTCATACAATTTAATTAATTACCATCCAAATGATCTTGGTCACTTAGACCTCAAACGGTCTTGACCATTCAGACCTCAAACGGTCTTGGTTGAATACTCGAAACTGTTTAGTAAAGTTGAGGTTGAAACCGTTTGCCAAAATGAACCCTTGAGATCGTTTGCTAAAGGTGCACACTTGAAACTGTTTGCTAAAGGTAGTCTTTGAAATCGTTTGCTAAATGACAATTTTGAAAATGCATGAACTCAATCGGTTTGGGATCATTTGGTCCAAAACGGTCTTGAGACCTTTTGGTCCAAACCTCCTCAAAACCGCATGGACCAAAAAGGGTCTCAACCATTCAAATCTATTTAGAGTTTCCAAGGTTAACTCCCTCATTAATTGAATCTATGGAACTACTCATCAATTGGACCTAACACCTTACTTCAATTGAGTTAAATAGGTCAACCTTCAATTGATTTGACCCTCAATTGACCCTCAATTGATCATCAATTAGGGTTTAAATCAATTGGATTAGGGTCTGGAATCGATGATCCTTCAATGTTGATCACTGAGGAACTAATTACTTTGAAACTATTGGACAACCATCCAAAATGGACATGACTTGACCCCAAACGGTCTTGAGGTCGTTTGGATGACCTCTAAATGGTCTTGAGACCATTTTCCCATCTCAACCTCCAAAACCAAGTCACCCAATTAGGGTTTGGATTATTGGATTGATCACCAAATCGACATTTTATTGCAAATCATCTTGGTATCTTTAGATCTTCAAACACCTGACCAAACTCAACCCTAGACATCTAAACGGTCTTGGGTTACCCCCAAACGGTCTTGAGAATGTTTGGGTGATCCCCAAAGATTTTTGAAACCGTTTGGCTCATTCAACCCAAGTTTCAAACTCAATCAAATTGGAAATCAACACTTAACCTGATTAGGGTTTGGTGATTGATGGACCTTCAACTCATGAACAAATTGGAACTAATCAATTATATTTAGTGGATCATTAACCTAGATCATTATGAACAAACCCCCAAACGGTCAACACTGGTCAACATCACCAAACAGACTGAAACTGTTTGCCCTCATGCAGTTTGATGAAACCATTTCCCTTCAAACGGTTTGAAGTCGTTTGCTCCCAAACGGTTTGGGAAACCGTTTGAGCTTATCCAATGAAACCGTTTGGACATGGATTTCTTTGGATAAGCATCTAAGATGATGTCATAATATTCTTCCTCCGTTCAACCAAGCACTGCTGCCGTTCTTCATGGAAACTTCAGCAATGAACCAAAAGAATACCAAATAGAAGAAAATAACCAACGATTATTGAAGAATGGAATGCAATACTAATGTTTAAGGGTTTGAGTTATAAAACACTCCCCTAAAATTGATACCAAGCTCAAATATCCATGTATATAATGGTGGGTGGAGTTCCAGCAACTGTCCAAGGTCCGTTCTTGAGCTTTTGGATGAACAAGTTGGCTAGGATTGGAAATCGAGTGAAGAAAACTATTAATTAAGCATTGATTTAGGGTTTTCACCATGAATCCGAGGTAGAAGATGATAAAAACTTACCAACAGGTTATGGTCGTCATTCTCCTGCTCCTGAGATCTCCCTTGGTCGGCGAAAGCAAAGTGAGGAAAGAAAACCAAGGAAAATATCCTTATGTGTATTGGAAAAAAAGATATACATAAAGGATTTTTAAGGGAAGAGAAAAAAGATTATTTTCCTTAAATTTTGAAATTATTTCCACCAAATTCCCCTCCATTTCTTGGCCATGAAGACACCTTCATTATCTTGCAAAACCTCTCCATTATTCAAAGATTAATGGAAAAGGAATTAAGCACCTTAAAGAGTTTTATATGAATATCCAACCTTATAGTGGATATTACTTTTTATTATATTAATATGAGTGGCTTCCACTCAACCAAGATCTTTTTGTGCCATAGAAAGGCACAAGCTCGTCCAACACTATTGCAAACACATCCTTAAACTTTTGGTTGAGGGGCTCCTTAATTAATTTATCTCTTTTTACATTAAATTAAATTAAAGTTTCATTTATGCTTAAATCTTGATTATTTTAATATCAAGATTCTCTCTCCTCCATGATAATTCAAATGAGGCTCCCTTCTCATTTTATTTTCTCTAATTAATGCCAAGAAACATGAAAGACCCTCAAGAGGTGGTATTTTGCATATTGAACCCTAGGTTTTGGGTAAATTGCACATTACACCAAAACTAGGTTTCAATGCACAAGGATTGCTCTACAAGCTTTATCTTGATGCCCAAGCTTGTGGAAACCATACCACTACATCATATTCATTCTTATGATGTATCAACATCATAGTAACATCTTATCATGTGCAATTTGCAAGTTAACCCCTCAACTTGGGTAATTTGCACTTTAGTCCAAAATTAACAAAACAATGTTTCAACATTATTCAAAAAGGACTGAAATTGAAATATAAGTTCCTCAAGAGCCTTAACAACTTTTCAAAAGATAATAGCAAGCATATAATCAACTTTATTAGGCAAAACACCTAAGGTTAGTACATAGCCCAGGTCAGGGATGTTACAAATTATCCACCCCTTACAAGGATTTCATCCCTGAAATCATTAACAAAAACATTTTAAGAGAAAAGAGTAGGGTATTTCCCCCTCATCTCTTCCTCTAGTTCCCATGTGGCTTCTTCAATGCCACGGTGATTGCAGGGGACTTTTACAAGACTAATGTCTTTCTTCTTCAGCTTCTTGATTCTTCTATCGAGAATCAACATAGGTCCTTCAATATAGGATATATCATCGTTCAATTCTACTTTCATAGGCTGCAGAACTGATTCTGTGTCAGGATGACATTTCCTTAGCATGGAAATGTGGAACACTGGGTGTAACTTTTGTAGCTCAGGTGGTAACTCCAGCTTATAAGCTACCTTTCCAATCAGCTCAATGATTGGATAAGGTTCCATAAATCTACGAGCTAATTTCCTTTCCTTCCAAATCTAAGAACTCCCTTCCAAGGTGAGACTTTGAGGTATACTCTGTCTCCAACCTAGAATTCTAAAGGTCTATGATGCTTATTAGCGTAAGATTTCTTCCTATCATGTGCAGTCTTTAATTGTTGTTGTATTATTTTAATCTTCTCGATGGTCTGCTGCACAAGATCAGGACCCAAAAATTGATATTCACCAGTTTCATACCAACATAGGGGAGATCTACAATGTCTACCATACAAAGCTTCATAAGGTGCCATGTCAATACTGTATTGATAGCTATTGTTGTAGGAAACCTCTATCAAGCTTGGATGTAGATCCCAACTTCCTATAAACTAGATGACACATGCCCTAAGCATGTCCTCCAAGGTTTGTATAGTCCTTTCTGATTGTCCATCAGTCTAAGGATGAAAGGTTTTACTAAACCATAACTGTGTGCCTAAGGCTTTATGAAGTCGCTCCCAAAAATGACTCGTAAATTGGGGACCTCTGTCAGAAATAATGGTAACTGGGACCCCATGCAGTCGCACTATGTCATCTACATATAACTGTGCCAGCTTCTCAGTAGAATAGGTTGTTTTGACAGGTAATAAATGTGTTGTCTTTGTTAACCTATCAACTATTACCCAAATGGAATCTTGCCCTTTGGTTGTTCTGGGTAAACCAACCACAAAATCCATGGTCACATGATCCCACTTCCACTGCGGTATGGGCAAAGGCTACATTGTTCCTACGGGCTTCTGGTGTTCAACTTTAACTTTCTGACACACTAGACACCGCATAACAAACTCAGCAACATCCTTCTTCAAACCAGGCCACCAATACATATCTTTCAAGTTATGATACATCTTGGTGCTTCCTGGATGCATAGCATACATTGAAGAATGAGCTTCTTCCAGGACTAATTTCCTTAAGTTATCAACATCCGGTACTATCATCCTACCATGATAACAGGCTACTTGATCATCTGAATCATGGAAACCATCTCGTTTCTCACTACCATACTCTGACCTAATCTGCTGAACTACAACATCTGCTTGTTGTGCTTCCATAATCTTTGTCTCAGAGTAGGTTTTATGTGCATCTTAGCTAACAACCCAGATAACAACGATACCTTAAGTTGTACATTATCTTGCCTTAGAGAGATAAGCATATCCCTCCTAGATCACACCAAAGAATTCAGCTGTGCCTTATCTAGGGTTGGTGTTGCTGATTTTCTACTTAAAGCATCAGCAACCACATTGGCCTTCCCTGGATGGTAATCAATTGTACAATCGTAGTCCTTGATTAACTCCATCCAGCAGTGTTGCCTCATGTTAAGCTCATCCTGAGAGAAGATATACTTTAGGTTTTTATGGTCTGTGAAAATCCTAAATGTCTCTCCATAGAGATAATGTCTCCAGATCTTCAAAGCATGGACTACAACAGCTAGTTCTAGATCGTGTGTCAGATAATTCTCCTCGTGTTTCTTAAGTTGTCGGGAAGCAAAAGAAATCACTTGTTTATCCTACATTAACACACATCCTAGTCCATTCTTAGATGCATCACAGAAAACCATATACCCTTTCCCTTGCTCAGGTAGCACAAGCACTGGTGCACTTGTCAACCTCTCCTTCAACAACTGGAATGATTGTTGACACTTGTCATTCCAGGCAAAAGGAACATCCTTCCTGGTCAACTTGGTTAAGGGAAGGCTATTGAGCGGAAGTTCTTAATGAACCTCCTATAATAGCCTACAAACCCTAAGAAATTGTGAATCTATGTCGGTGTCTTCGGTTGCTCCCATTGTATGATAGATTCTACCTTTTTAGGGTCAACACGTATACCTGAAGCAGATATTATGTGTCCAAGAAAAGAAACTTCTGGTATCCAGAACTCACACTTGCTAAACTTAGCATATAACTTATGCTCTCATAGCAAAGTTAGAGCCTGAAAAAGATGTTATTCATGTTGTTGAGCATCTCTACTATAGATCAGGATGTCAAATATGAAGACAACTACACACTGATCAAGAAAAGGTTGAAAGATTCTATTCATGTCTTCCATAAATGTAGATGGTGCATTAGTTAGTCCAAACGACATAACTGTGAAATCATAGTGACCATACCTTGTCCTAAAGGCAGACTTAGGTATGTCACCCTCCTTAATACGCAGTTGATGATATCTCGACCTTAGATCTATCTTTGAGAAGATAGTTGCACCACACAACTGATCAAAGAGATCATCAATCCTTGGCAAAGGATACTTATTCTTTATTGTTACTTTATTTAATTGTTTGTAATCAATACACAACTACATCGACCCATCTTTCTTTTTAACAAAGGGGACCAGAGCACCCCAGGGTGAAGTGCTTGGTCAGATGAAACCCTTCTCAAGCAACTCTTGTAGTTGTTTCTTGAGTTCTGCCATCTCAGCAGGAGCCATCCTATAGGGTGTTTGTGCTATTGTCTGTGTGCCCCGGATTAGATTAATCTTAAAATCAATCTCTCGGGGCAGAGGTACACCTGGAAGTTCTTCAGGAAATACATCTTCAAATTCCCTGACTATAGGAACTTCAGAAGGATTAGAACTCTCCATAGTGGTATCTACCACATGGGCCAAGAATGCAAAACATCCTTGCCTCATCAACTTCTCAGCTACCATAGCTGACACAAGACAAGTTGGAAGAATCTTTCTATCTCCTTAAAAGATCCATGTGTCACAATCATCTGTGAACACAACTTGCTTGGACTCACAATCCAAGACAACCTTATACCTTTCTAGGGTATCCATCCCAAGGATTATATCGAACCCATGCATCTCAAGTGGTATAAGATCCACTTGAATGCGATGTTCAGAAAAGGAAATAATGCAGGGAGAACACACCTCCCGCAACACAGAAGATCCCATCACAGGAGTTTCTAACAACCACTAGTACATAAATGGGTTATAACGTCACTACATGTAGGGTCGGTTTTACCAAATAACCGACTTTATATGTCTAAAAAAAACTCAGGCACCACTTAAGACCTCTTAGGTCAATTTTTTTAAATAAACCGACCTTGTAGTGTAACTCTATAGGGTCGGTTTTCCAAATAACCGACCTTATATGTTTATAAAAAACGCGGGCACCACTTAAGACCTCTTGGGTCGCTTTTCTTAAAATAACCGACCTTATAGTGTATCTCTATAGGGTCGGTTTTCCAAATAACTGACCTTATATGTCTATAAAAATCGCGGGCACCACTTATGAACTTTTGATCGCTTTTTTTAAAATAACTGACCTTGTAGTACATCTCTATAGGGTCGGTTTTTCTAAAATAAGCGACCTGACGTGTATTTTACTACACGCTAAAACGCAAGTATACGCGTCGAGTAATATAGGCCTTGTGAGGCCCGAGTCGAACTCAGGGATACGTGAATTATTGGAGACTTCTACTAACTAATCGCAATCAGCTAGACCGATTAACAAAGTAGGGTTTTGTGTTCAAATTAAAAAGAAAATAAAAATCAAACAAAGAAAACAATCGATTAAAGGTTAATTTAATCAATTCAAAGGGATATCTTTAGGATGGCGGTTTCACCGTGGGTCAACATTGTATTAGGTTTTATATAATTCCTCACACATCTCTCTCTATTCGGGTAGTGGCCTGAAAACAGAATTACCCACTGTCGTGGTGTAATTCACTACTTAGATTTAGGTTGATTCCACCGTCGTAGTAATCATTCCCCTAAACTAAGTGCATTATAAACGGTCTCTCAGTTCCCACCATTAATTTTACAACTCCTTTGTCAAGGGTTTTATTGATTAATGTAGAATTCGTCTCTTTTCAACCGTTAATCCTTCTGTCGAAGTGATTAAGGGTGTTAAATTATTATTATGGTGATCAAGCATAACAATAGAAATGGAGAAAACGAATCTATACCACAGATTTGAGAGAAAAATATGAATTATTGATATAAAAATGTCATACAATGCATTCCCGGGCTACTCCCGGTCCTAAAGATTGAGGGTTTTAGCCTCTCATGTTCATCTCACACGAATACATGGTAGAAATTGGGGAATTCATAAGAAAAACAGGAAATAAATGGGAAAACCCCTGAACGGAGAAGAACCGGTGGATCCTTGGCGTAGAACACGAGCTTCCCCCGCCTGGTGGTGGTGGAAATCGTCTTCGGCAGCGTCCGAATCACCCGGGATAAGCTTCTCGGCCTCCGTTCTCCTTTCTCTCCTCCTCGGCACTTGTGCAATCCAAAAATGAGATGATCCTCTCGTTCGGGCGGCCGTCATTAGGTATAAGTCCCTAATTAGGTCGTCAAATAACAACAACCGTCCGATCGAGATCAAAACAAATCCAATGCATATCTGTCGGCGTCGATACCATAGACGCGGGTCGATGGTATCGACCCGGCGGATTAGCGGCAGCTTTCCTTTCTTTTATTCTGAGCACCTGTGGTGATCTCGATACCATCGACTTGTGTGTCGATGGTATCGACTCCTTTAGCGTCGGTTGTTGTCGTTTAGCGACGCTGTAGCTCCCCTTGTGTCGATGGCATCGACTTGGGTCGATGGTATCGACAGTTTCCTCGCCAGCAACTTGAAGGGATCTCGATACCATCGACTTAAGTGTCGATGGTATCGACTCTGTATTGCTCTTCTCGGCTGACAACCTGTGGCTTGGTCAATGGTATCGACTTTCGTCGATGGTATCGACGGAAGCAGATACTTGTTTTTCCTAAAATTTCACAACAAGACCAAGTAAATCCACACAATTTATAATAAGATGATAAATAATGCTCAAAATAGTAAAACAAAGGGGATTTGATATAAAATGATAGCAAACACCAAATAAAGTGAATTATGCAATAATATCCATAAAAAATGAGTAATTAAGGCACAAAACACATATGAAATAGGTCTCTAAATGCGAATCAAAATCATCGCATCAAACTCCCCTAAGCTTAAACATTGCTCGCCCTCGAGCAACTAATCCTTAGAATAGAATTGCAGATGTCAACTAACAATCAATACATCACCCCACATTCCACATGACTCCCAATGAACGTTCTCAAACCGGCCTTTCCTAATCACAGAACAGTAATTACCCTACAGGCGACAATAATCATCAATAAAATAATTTATCCTTCAAACCGATGAACACTATCACATAAGGCAGTTAACATAATAAAATTTGCCGATTCAGCATTAGTGCATCTTGTGATCGCCTACACTACGTTGCTCGCCCTAACTACCATCTACATGGAAGCAGTTCTCCTGATAAACATGAGTGAGGAGAAAATCACGGTGGCCTACCAATCCGAGCAACGGGTGGATGGAATGGGTGGTTCATGGAAGAATTTGGAAGTATTACACAGTTTCAAAATGCATACAACAAAATGCCCTAAATGATGCAAATGCACATTGAAAATGCCCTAATGCTTAAAATTGGGTGGAATGATGCATGCACTAACCTTCCACCTCAAAAAGAGATAGAAATCTAATTAAGCCACATCATGTACTCAGTTTCCTTGTTATGTAAGTGATATCATGTTCCTTTTTCCCTCTTATTCCATTTCCTTCTAAATTCTCTTTTTTTTTTCATTTTTTCGTTCTTTCAAATTTCAGATTTTTTTTTCTTTTCCTCTTAGCCCACATATCCATAATTGCTTAGAGATACATGTGTTAGGCTATTTTCTTCATGATTGGAAATCTTTGTACTATTTCGAGGGTATGGGACAATTTAGATCACTTTTCAAGACAAACTGAGGTACATGGTGTACTTATGCATGAAAATCATGAAAGTTATGAGTGCAACTACATGACATGCACCTAAAGGTAATGTGCATGAATCACTATATTTTTTTTCATTTTATGCAAAAATATGAAAATAACAATGCAAATCCTATCTACATGCTATGCCCGCAAGAAGGAATTAAAACTGTACTTTACTTCCAATTCTTTGGTAGATTATGGAAAAATATGAAGTGGAATGATCACAAGATTAAGTTACTGAACCTTAGAAAAAAATCATGTGTCCCTCCTTACTGACATGTGTGGTAGTTCAAAGGGTTCTTTCTCGTATATCCAATTAAGGTCTCATTACCATTTGATTAGGTTAGGCTCAAACAACCGTTACTATCCACTTTTCATGAGTCAATGGGGGTGTAGGTGTGACATATTGCTTCAAAGTTGACATAATCAATCATTTTCATAGGACAAGTTTCCCAAGGACAACCAAGTTAAGCTATCCAAAAGACACAAAAATTTTTAAAACCCCTTAAATTTCCCATGAAAACAGCGAGATGACAATTTTTAAGACATCCACAATTACACTAGATAGATGTGGATCCTAAACAAACACTAAAATAAGCAGAAACTAAAAACAACTAAAGAAAAGATTGAAGATAGAGCTGTTCCAGCCACCCCCCTAAGCTTGAATTCGACTATGGCCTCATAGTCAAAAACCAACTTAAGGGTGGAACAGTGATACCCTGATCAATCTTGCGGAGGCGGTGGTGGATATTGCGGTGCCGTAGGATCCCAAGACGGGTACTCCCCCTGGAAGCTTGGATCATATTGGGTCCTCGGCGGAGGCTGTGGATAGCCTCCTAAGTAGTCTTGACTCCAGTAATGGTCAAAGAAGGGCTCCTGTTGCGTCTCTATCCGCTGCAACCGGGTGTGCATTTGCTCTTGGTTGGTGAGGATGAGCCGCTCGTTCTCGAACATAGCCCGTTGGTTGTCAAGTACCCGGCTCGTAGTCTCATGAATGCCGGTATACATACCCATGTGCTGCTGCTGAGTCTGCTGGATGTCCTGCAGCATGGTGTACATCCCCTGCATGGAATAGGGATCCGCGGTTGGCTGCTCGTACTGTGGTGATGGCGGCGGGGGCTGAGATGATGAAGATGCACCCGGATGCATCTTAGGACGCTTCCGTGGTGCCACACGTGCTCGAAGAGGTGTGAAAGCCTCCTCTTCCTCTACAGCCTCGCCTTCTTGCTCGTCACCACCGCCGTCTTCCTCGGAGGTCTCGATGGCTATGATTGGCCACCGGAAGTGATGCTTGCCCTCTATGTTGAATACGTCGTCCGGTAGGGAGCTCTCCTGATAAGCTTGGTTGACGTGGCAATGAGCGTACGCCAACCCGTCCCGGAAAAGAATAAGGTTTGAACGGTGCAAGTGTTGCACGTTCACCTTGCTCCTCGTAGAAATCGGAGTCATGGACTGAAGGTTCAGCCCCAAGTAAAGCGCCAACTTGGTGACAAGACCACCAAAATGAATTGGAGCCCTCCTTGTACTCCTTTTCACCGCCAGGACGCGCTGTAGCCAGAACGCCCCCCAGTTGCACTCTTGACGTTTCAGGAGTGCGTAGAGAAAGAACAGGTCACTCTCCTGAAACTTGCTCAAAGCAAGATCGCTTCGAGCGAAGAAAGTCAAGCTCAACATCCTATGCAGGACCCGGACGAACGGGTGCTCAAAATCCGCTACCGCTGCATTATGGTAGCTCACAGTCTTTCCTGCCGGCAATGTAACTAGCTCGGCGAAGATTTGGTCGTAGTCGGTGTGGGCGTCGGGACGTCGGTGATCGTTGCGGCTGTGGTTCCAGTTGAAGATGTCGTTGAACTGCTTCAACGTGATGTTGTAATTGTTGTTGAAGAGTCGGAAGGACACCCTTCCCCTGAGCCACGTCTGGTCCGATGGTACCACATCATTTGGTACGACGCAGATATCAAGAGACGCCATGAACTCAGCCACCAGTTCCTTGTATGTGGGCCATTCGTCGAAAAACGGCTGCCCATCCGCATGACAGTCGATCTCATAAAGGCGATTGGTGTGCCGCGCTTGCACGGCCAACACATAGGCCAAGTTGGCCTCGAACCCCAGCTCCTGGATCATGCCCCGGTCCACATACCGGGTGGGCTCGAACTTTCGCTTCATAATATCCTCGTAGACCTTCCTCACATCCATGTTGGCATGAATTAGGCGTGGACGAGGGATGGAAGCGGGTGGGGGAGGAACAAACTCCTCGATCTCCATAGGGTGAGCGCTTGAGGACGACGCTCTGGCAGGGTGCACCATGGTTGCGAGAAAAGATGGGATTAGAAGAAAAGAGCTCGGTGAAGATGGAGAAGAAATTCTCTGCTCGATGAAGATCTCCGCTCGATGACGCTTCTCTGCAGTCTTGGAGGGCTCGGGGGAGTGCTCGGCGCAAAGGAGGATACTTGCTCTGAAGGTGTGACGTCAAGTGACGTTGCAAGTCCCCTTAAATAGGCTTGATCGGCGCCCCAGTTGACCCGTCGATACCATCGACGCGGGTCGATGGTATCGACACATCTCGCGCGTATCCGCCCCCCTCGCGAGTATCGACGGCTGACGTTTGCTGGATCGAGAAACCCAGATTGCTGACGGGTCGATACCATCGACGGAAATCGATGGTATCGACGCAGCACCCGGATCGCTGACGTGGCTGTTGCGATCGTCGTCGATGTCTGTGTGCGGATCGGTGACATGTCCGTCGATACCATCGACGGGTGTCGATGGTATCGACTAGCTTTTATTGCGACACCACCGTTGTGTTGCATTCACCCTGTGATGATGTCGATACCATCGACGAGGCCGTCGATGGTATCGAGTTGACTGAGCAAAATTCATCTGAATATCTCCAGAGATCTCGATGGTATCGACTGGGGTGTCGATACCATCGACACTTTTATTGCGACCTGTCTGTGACCATGTCGATACCATCGACGGGGGTGTCGATAGTATCGACGCAGTGCGATTTCTGCTGGTGTCAACCTGAACCCATGTCGATACCATCGACGGGTGTGTCGATGGTATCGACCCTGCCTGTGCCTGCACATTCAACAAACGGATCAAGGTATCATTTTTAAACTAAAATTCAAACGAAATAAAAGCAATTTATGACTAAAATTAAACTATCCTAGTGTACCGATGGTTGGGTTGCCTCCCAACAAGCGCCCTTGTTTAGCGTCTTAGGCTAGACGTCTTCCCTCCATCTCATTCATGCACAAGTGAAATGAGTTTGACCTCATTCACTTTCCTCTTGTAATTCTCACCAAAATACAACTTTAAGCGTTGCCCGTTCACCAAGAACGTGGCATCTCCATCACGCACGAGAATCGCTCCGTGCGGTTTCACCTCCTCCACAATGAAGGGTCCACTCCACCGGGATTTCAGCTTCCCGGGATGCAGTTTGAGACGGGAGTTAAACAATAGAACGTTGTCTCCCTTCTTGAACGTGCGCATCTCAATATGGCAATCGTGTATCACCTTTGTGCGCTCTTTGTAGATGCGGGCATTCTCATATGTCGTCATGTGTAGCTCATCCAATTCATTCAATTCAAACATCCGTTTTCTCCCGGCCTCATCATAGCGCAAGTTCAACCTTCTTAGCGCCCAATGGGCCTTGTGCTCTAATTCCACCGGAAGATGGCAAGCTCGGCCGTACGCCAACCTAAAAGGCGTGGTGCCTATAGGTGTTTTGTATGCCGTTCGATAAGCCCAAAGTGCGTCCGGTAGTAGTACACTCCAATTCTTCCTTGTGGATGCTACGGTCCTTTCTAAAATCTTCTTGATTTCTCTATTTGATACCTCCACTTGTCCTTGCGTCTGTGGATGATATGGGGTGCCGATGTTGTGCTTGACCCCATATTTCTTTAAAAGTGTCGCGAATTTCTGATTTCGAAAATGTGTGCCTCCGTCACTTATGATCATTCGGGGAATCCCGAACCTGCAGAAAATGTTCTCTTTGACAAACCTGCACACTACGTTCGAATCATTAGTTCTTGTGGGGATTGCCTCCACCCACTTCGACACATAATCTACAGCAAGTAAGATATAAAGATTTGAATTTGAGGACACAAAGGGTCCCATGAAGTCAATGCCCCATAAATCAAATACCTCAACTTCCTGAAATACATTCAGGGGCATTTCCTGTCTCCTTGAGATATTACCTGCGTGCTGGCACGGGTCACATTGCCTAACAAAATTATAGGCATCCCGGAACAAAGTGGGCCAATAAAGGCCGCTTTCCAACACCTTGGCTGCTGTCCGTGAGCTAGCATGGTGTCCTCCTGTAGGCGACGCATGACAGTGGTGGAGAACACTCTCGTACTCCACCTCCGGCACGCACCTGTGAAGAATACCATCCCTGCACTGCTTCAAGAGAATCGGGTCATCCCAAAAATAATATCTCAATGATTGAAAGAATTTCTTTTTCTCTTGATAGGACCAATCCTCTAGGATGATCCCGCAAGCCAAATAATTCACAATTTCCGCAAACCATAGTTCTTTAGAATCAATTTTTAAAAGTTGCTCATCGGGAAAGGTCTCGGTAATGGGTATGTGCAAACCTTGTTCATCAACCCTCTCTAACCTAGACAAGTGGTCAGCCACCACATTTTCAATTCCCGATTTGTCCTTAATTTCAATATCGAATTCTTGTAGGAGCAAAATCCACCTAATTAGTCTAGGCTTCGCATCCTTCTTCTCCATCAAATACTTTATTGCAGCGTGATCAGTCCACACAACCACCTTAGAACCCACTAAGTACTGCCGAAATTTTTCAAAGGCGAACACGACGGCCAGTAACTCCTTTTCCGTGGTTGTGTAGTTCAATTGAGCATCATTAAGCGTTTTTTAAGCGTAGAAAATCACAGCAGGCTTGTTATCTACCCTTTGCCCCAAAACAGCTCCCACAACATAATCGGACGCATCACACATCAACTCGAATGGCTTTGTCCAATCCGGCGTTTGAACAACCGGAGCTGAAATCAACTTTTCCTTCAAAACCTCGAATGCGTGAAGACATTTCTCATTGAAATAAAAAACTGCGTCTTTTTCCAACAATTCCGATAATGGCTTTGCGATTTTCGAAAAATCCTTAATAAATCGCCGATAAAACCCGGCGTGTCCCAAAAAGCTTCTCACCCCTTTAACAGAATTTGGTGGGGGTAACTTAGAAATCACCTCAATTTTTACGGGGTCTACCTCAAGACCCTTGCTAGACACCTTGTGTCCTAGCACAATTCCTTCCGTCACCATCATGTGACATTTCTCCCAATTGAGGACCAAGTGTGTGTCCTCGCACCGCTGCAACACCTTATCTAAGTTATAAAGGCATTCATCAAAAGACGCTCCATACACCGAGAAGTCGTCCATGAAAACTTCAAGACACCGCTCTACCATGTCAGAGAATATGGCGAGCATGCAGCGTTGAAAAGTCGTCGGCGCATTGCATAAACTGAACGGCATACGGCGGTAAGCAAACGTCCCATAGGGACATGTAAACGTAGACTTCTCTTGATCCAAAGGATCAATAGAAATCTGGTTATACCCCGAATAGCCATCTAGAAAACAAAAATGCGACCGACCAGCTAGACGTTCCAAAATCTGATCGATAAATGGCAATGGAAAATGATCTTTAAGAGTTGCGGCATTCAATCGGCGGTAGTCAATGCAAACACGCCACCCGGTTACCAATCGGGTGGTGACAGGTTCATTCAAAAGATTATTAGTGACAGTGATTCCCCCCTTTTTAGGGACAACCTGTGTGGGACTCACCCACGTTGAATCGCATATGGCATAAATGATCCCTGCAGCAAGAAGCTTTATGACTTCCTTCTTGACAACCTCCATCATGCTTGGATTTAGACGTCTTTGAGGCTGTATGAATGTCTTGGCTCCCTCCTTGAGCCGAATCTTGTGTTGGCAAAGTGTAGGGGAGATCCCCTTGATGTCCGCCACAGACCACCCAAAAGCTCCACGGTGGTTCTTGAGCACTATCAGTAGTTGCTCCTCCTCATCCGCACTCAAGTATGCAGAAACAATCACTGGTAACTTGTCCTCCTCAGCTAGAAAGACGTACTTCAGATGCGGGGTCAATGGCTTCAATTCCAGATCCGGTGGGCAAATAAGAGATGATTGTAGCGGTGGGGGAAGTGACCCAAATCTTCATAGTGCCTCGTGTAGAAACATGGAAGCATTTGAAGCATTTTGGCGCACTCCTTGAGTGAAGTACTCCGCACCCAATCATAAGTGACATTTAACAAACACGCCTCCAAAGGCAATTCCGGATATGCATCAAAGACGGAAGTAATAATCACATCATCCTCCCATGAAGATGGAATGTCCTCATTCTCATCATTTGGAAACCCAACAGCCTTGCATAAAGAGACAACTTTAGTTTGCTCCATAAGGTCCACTGCTAGGGTCCCATTATCTATCCTGCTCATAACATGAGCCATATCCAAAAATGGCTTCCCAAGACAAAGTGAGATATTTTGTTCCACATGCTTAACCATGTTGCAATGTGCTTTTGCTTTATTAGATGCATTACCATTGGGCATGACCATCTCAAAGCGATCATCCGCAATGCCCAAAGTCAAGCGACCTCTCCCCATCTCCAAGATCATATCAGATGTAGCTTGGAATGGGCGACCAAGTAGTAACTCATTTCCGTGCTCGTCTTGCATTTCCATAACGACGAAATCAGCCGGAAAAACAAAGCGGTCTACCTTTACCAAAACATCCTCACAGATTCCATACGGTTTCACCACAGAATTATCGGCCAATTGGATTGTCATGTTACTTGGTCTCGACTCCTTCAATCCAAGTTTCTTGAACGTAGAAAGGGGCATCAGATTGATGCTTGCCCCAGAATCACAAAGTGCTTCGCCAAATTTGAACTTCCTGATAAAGCAAGAAATATTGAAACAACCGGGATCCTGTCTCTTTGGCGGCAAAGTGCCCATAATAAAAGCACTCACTTGCTCCTTCAATACCACAACCTCAGTGTCGGGTATCTTTCTCTTCTTGGTGATTACATCTTTGAGAAACTTCCCATAAGACGGGATTTGTTCAATCGCATCTAGCAAAGGAATATTCACTGATAACTTCCTAAAGCTGTCCAGAAATTTCTTAAACTGTGCATCTACCTTTCTTGCTTTTGCACTATTGGGATAGGGGACCGGAACGGTATGTGCCCTTTGATGAGGTGGCACATAGGGAGTTAATTTCTGTGGTTCCTCCTCAGTGGCTTGTTCTTCCTTACCATCTTCAGCTATGTCCTCAGTTTGCTCTATGACAGGTGCGGGCTGCTCTTTGACTGTTGCTTCTTCAACTGTGTCCTGCAGTGTGCTTGTGTCATCCACCCTTGGATTTAACACTTTCTTACCGCTCCTCAATAAGATGGCCTTGGCTTGTTGGTTTCCCCCGGGAACATTGGTGTTCCCCGAAAAACCCGGATGTGCCGGCTTCTTCAAGCTTGCAATCTCGGCTGCCATCTGCACCATGGAAGTCTCTATAGTTCTCATTTGAGCCTCGTGGCTCTGCAAAGACTGCCCAAACTGGTTCATAAATTCACCCTGCTGCTTTATTTGCTGCCCAAAAGTGTTCATCAACTCTTGATTTTGCTTTATGACTTGATTGAGCAACTCCGTGCTCTTATCCTCCGTGACCGGTGCAGGTTTGGCATCCGGATCCTGCAGAAAGTTATTTGGATCCTTCCATGAAAATTTCTTGTCCTTCCGCCATGAATAATCGTTATTCCTGTACCCCTGCTGTTGCCTCATGTACTTGACCTGAGCCTCATCCTCGGACTCATTGTCTTCCTTCTGCAGCAACTTCTTTGCGAGAAGATCCATCTTCTCGTTCAGCTCTCTCATTGCCTTTGACTCACTGGCAACTCTTGCTTGCTCAACTAGGCCTCTTTCTCTTTCTCCCCAAGATTGCTTTCGTGCCATATTCTTCAGTATTTCCCAGCATCTTGTATCAGTGTTATTTAAGAAAAATCCGGAGCCAGCCGAGTCCAAATTGCTTCTATCATGCTCGGAGAGAGCAAAGTAGAAGATCTTCACTTGGGTTTCCTTGTCCAGTCCATGGTGTGGACATCTCCTCAACATGACTTGAAATTGCTCCCAAGTCTCAGAATAGGTTTCACCCGCCTGTTGGGTGAAATTGTGGATCTTCCGGATCATATCATTGGTCTTCTCAGGAGGAAAGAACCTCTCGAAGAAAACCTCCACCATGTGATCCCATGATTCAACAAACTCGTCGTCGAGGTTATGAAGCCACTCTCTTGCCACTCCAGCCAAGGAACTCGGGAATAACTTGAGGTAGAGCACATCCTGCGGAAATCGATCTATCTTCACCATATCGCAGTTCTCCACGAACTGGCTGATGTGGGCCACTGGAACTTCATTTTTTAATCCGTGAAATGCATTTGATTTAACCAGGTTAATCAGTGCTGGATCGATCTTGTAGGTTGGAATGTTTAGCCCTTGTTTCTTTATAGGCCCCTTTGATGCCGAGGAAGAAGACGCCTTGATCTTCTCCCATATTGTCTGTGCTTCAGCCATCACTTCTTCTTGTTCTTGCTCAGATTCAGAATTTATATCACTGTAGTGTTCCTCCTCGTAGTAGTCCTCGTCCTCTGGTCCCGCAGATGGAACCTCAGGTGTGCAATTCACGTAGTCTCGACTACGTGTGTGCACCATGCAAAGTACCTGAAATATGGAAATAGGGGTTCAGTACAATGCTTTGAACGAGTCAACACAATTATAGAGAAATAAAGGAATTTTTTAAATTGTTTTTAAAATAAATAAAAAATGTGGCCTAGAATGGCCGCTCTTAGCACTCAAAGTGCCAATAATTCGCCGTATCCCCGGCAACGGCGCCAAAAACTTAACGTGTATTTTACTACGCGCTAAAACGCAAGTATACGTGTCGAGTAATATAGGCCTTGTGAGGCCCGAGTCGAACTCAGGGATACGTGAATTATTGGAGACTTCTACTAACTAATCACAATCAGCTAGACCGATTAACAAAGTAGGGTTTTGTGTTCAAATTAAAAAGAAAATAAAAATCAAACAAAGAAAACAATCGATTAAAGGTTAATTTAATCAATTCAAAGGGATATCTTTAGGATGGCGGTTTCACCGCGGGTCAACATTGTATTAGGTTTTATATAATTCCTCACACATCTCTCTCTATCCGGGTAGTGGCCTGAAAACAGAATTACCCACTGTCGTGGTGTAATTCACTACTTAGATTTAGGTTGATTCCACTGTCGTAGTAATCATTCCCCTAAACTCAGTGCATTATAAACGGTCTCTCAGTTCCCACCATTAATTTTACAACTCCTTTGTCAAGGGTTTTATTGATTAATGTAGAATTCGTCTCTTTTCAACCGTTAATCCTTCTGTCGAAGTGATTAAGGGTGTTAAATTATAATTATGGTGATCAAGCATAACAATAGAAATGGAGAAAACGAATCTATACCACAGATTTGAGAGAAAAATATGAATTATTGATATAAAAATGTCATACAATGCATTCCCGGGCTACTCCCGGTCCTAAAGATTGAGGGTTTTAGCCTCTCATGTTCATCTCACACGAATACATGGTAGAAATTGGGGAATTCATAAGAAAAATAGGAAATAAATGGGAAAACCCCTGAACGGAGAAGAACCGGTGGATCCTTGGTGTAGAACACGAGCTTCCCCCGCCTGTCGGTGCTGGAAATCGTCTTCGGCAGCGTCTGAATCACCCGGGATAAGCTTCTCGGCCTCCGTTCTCCTTTCTCTCCTCCTCGGAACTCGTGCAATCCAAAAATGAGATGATCCTCTCGTCTGGGCGGCCGTCATTAGGTATAAGTCCCTAATTAGGTCGTCAAATAACAACAACCGTCCGATCGAGATCAAAACAAATCCAACGCATATCTGCCGGCGTCGATACCATCGACGCGGGTTGATGGTATCGACCCGGCGGATTAGCGGCAGGTTTCCTTTCTTTTATTCTGAGCGCCTGTGGTGATCTCGATACCATCGACTTGTGTGTCGATGGTATCGAATCCTTTAGCGTCGGTTGTTGTCGTTTAGCGACGTTGTAGCTCCCCTTGTGTCGATGGCATCGACTTGGGTTGATGGTATCGATAGTTTCCTCGCCAGCAACTTGAAGGGATCTCAATACCATCGACTTAAGTGTCGATGGTATCGACTCTGTATTGCTCTTCTCGGCTGACAACCTGTGGCTTGGTCGATGGTATCGACTTCCGTCGATGGTATCGACAGAAGTAGATACTTGTTTTTCCTGAAATTTCACAACAAGACCAAGTAAATCCACACAATTTATAATAAGATGATAAATAATGCTCAAAATAGTAAAACAAAGGGGATTTGATATAAAATGATAGCAAAGACCAAATAAAGTGAATTATGCAATAATATCCATAAAAAATGAGTAATTAAGGCACAAAACACATATGAAATAGGTCTCTAAATGCGACTCAAAATCATCGCATCACGACCTTATAGACAATTTTTCCCGCGGAAAAAATTTGGTTTCGCGCCTCGATCTCTAGCATCAGTTTTACCTTATAACCGACCCTAAAGGGCACCTCGGTCGACAAATTTTTCGACCGAAAACGAGACAAATTTGTCGACCGAAAATGAGTGGAATTTCACGTATACAAGCACCAATAGGGTCAGTTTTTTCTTTATAACCGACCTTACAGTCCTCCTCGGTTCAACACCTCTAAGGTCGGTTATTTCTACAAAACCGAACTTAAATGTGTCCTCGGTCGACACATTTGTCGACCGGTATTTATTCTGGATCAAGGTTCCCGCATGTATAAGCACATCTAGCGTCGGATTTGCACTTAAAACCGACCTTAGAGCTTCCTCGGTCGACCAATATTTCGACCGATATACTTGGTCGACAAATTCGTCGACCGATATCTATTCTGGATCCAGATAATTCACGCATGTATAAGCACCTCTAGTGTCGGATTTGCACTTATAACCGACCTTAGAGCATTTTTCGGTCGACAAATTTGTCGACCGATAAGGAGTCAGTTTTCAAGTGTATAAGCAACTTTTAGGGTCGGTATTTTCTTTATAACTGACCTTAGAAGAACATTCGGTCGACAATATTGTCGACCGAGATAAACTAGGATCCAGTTTAGTATTTCACACATGAATAAGTACCTGTAGGGTCGGTTTAACCTAAAAACCGACCCTATAGGTACTTAAGCAAATGAATTCTGGCTCAATCTCGGTCGACGAATCGTCGACCGAATCATATCGGTCGACTAATTTGTCGACCGAATAACGTCTAGAAAAACCAACCGTCACAACGGCTAGGAAATCAACCGTCGTAACGGCTAAAAAAATCAACCGTCATAACGGCTAGAATTTCAACCGTTGTAACGGCCATAAATACGACCGTTGGGCGACCAGGAGAACGGTCCAGAAAATGACCGTTGGGGGCGTCGGTCGACAAATTGTCGACCGAAATGGGGTCTGTTTTGCTATAAATAGCACCCAAAATGATCCATTTCTTCACACCTTCACATTCTCACTTATCTAGCTCCTCTCTAGTGTATTCTTGTGAAAATCTTCAGCTTCTTTACATCCAATTCTTGCTTGCTATTTCTCCATTTCAAAGCAACGAAATGGCTTCATCATCTGCGCGTGGAAAGAAGCAAGTTGTAGGTAGGAAAGGAAGGGCAACCCCTTCAATGTTGCCGTTCATCAATGACGTCCCTTTCATCGACGCAGCTGCAGGCGACCGCTACCTCAGGCTATCGGAAAAAGCTCCTTTTCCACGATGGTCGGTCGACGTCATGGACTTCCAAAGCATTTTCGATTTGGAGGAACTTTTCGAGGTGCAACATTTGACTGATTTTCTAAATCCCTCCTTCCCTTCCTACTCCTCCAAAGTAGTTAATGAATTCTATGCCAATTTAGCCGAACATCCTGACCATGATTCCTTCTCCTCTATGGTTGGTGGGTATGGATTCCATTTCACTGAGGAGGGTATTCTTGATATGCTTGACATAGATATAGAAGAATATAAAAATTTTATTGATCTCACTAGAGGAACTCCACTCAACAAACTCTCCCAAGATAACACTGCAATTAGCCTTAGTGATGTGAAAACAGCCATCTTTCAATCCAATACGACTTGTCATGAAGATAGGGGTACCTATTATGCAATAAATTTAAAACCTGAAGCTAGGATCATAAATCTCATTATTGCCACCAATATCCATCCTAGAGCAAACAAATCTGAGGTACCCACCTTTCATATGTACCTTATCTATGCCATTCTCAAATGTATTCCCATAAACTTTATTCATATCATCATTAAGAATATGTTTGAGTTTTCTGGGAATCCACCATATGTCGACTTTGTATGCCAAATCACTCAACATTTTCTTAAGAAGAATATTGAGGACGACTTAGGTTACACATGGGATAGAAAACCCCAAAAAATAAGTAAAAATATAGTGGAAAAGATGGGAATCGACTTTGGCCACAAAAGGGCTAGGACTGAAGGGGAGACATCCACCCAAGACATACCTCCACCACCTCCTCCTACCAACCTACCCCATGATCCTATTACAAACACCTTGACATACATTGCTGGATCCCAATATCACCTAAGTAGGCAATTGGATTATAATCACCATGGCATGACTTATTTAAACCAAAGGATGCAAGATCTCTCTCCTAACCAACCTAATGAATATCCCTATTCCCTTAATCCTGGCATGATAAATCCATACAATCCTTCCTACAACTACTATCAAATTCCACCTCCACCATCTCCTGATCTCACACATACTCAATTTTCCCCAATTCAACTTCAAGACATTGCTGCCCAGTTTCGCTTTGATCGTGTTCCCACCTTCTTGGAGGCTTATTCCTTAACCAAGACAGGTGCCTTGGAGTGGCAGACATTGGTCAATTATTATGGAGCTGAGCCCTTTCTTGGAAAAGATCCAGACATTGATGTAATCCTTCGGTCTTTTCAGTGAGATTATGAGATATCTTTGTAATGATGCAATGTTTATCTTTTTATAAAGCAAGTATGTCATGTTTCATCTTATAAAGTGTATGGGCATTAAATTGTTATGAATAAAAGTGTTTTCCATGGCTTCATTTGGACATATACATGTTATATAAGAATATTGTTATTTCAAATGATTGAAAAATAAATTATGGCTAAATTTGACAAAGCATCACTTGGTTAATCTCATACACACACACTTGATACTTAATTTAAAACATTGAAACAGGGTTAATTTCGGTCGACAATATTGTCGACCGAGGATGACTTTAGAGCTCTTTCGTTCGACAAATAGTTGACCGAGGATGACTTTAGAGCTTTTTCGTTCGACAAATAGTCGATCGACAGAATTTTTGAATAGAGTTTAGTATTTTTCAAAACGTTATAAAGCATTGGGATCTCAATCTCTTGTCTTATTGTTGGGAATTCACATCCCTCAATACCACCATCATCACATTTGCTGATTCTGGGTATTTAAACCCTTAGTTCATCACTAAACATGGTTATCACTTATCAGGTAACTATTACCTTCAGGTCATCTGACCAAGGTATTCAGGATATTTGTTACACAATCATCTCAATTTCATATCAACCATATCAATTTCATATCAACATCATGCAATACAAAAATAACATCTTTATTCCTTCATTAGGGTTAGAGTTTCCATCTTTATCAATTAAGGTTTCACATGTCAGCATCCCATATTGAAAATTTCAAATAACATTATCCCATATTAGGGTTTTTACACAACACCACCCTATATTAAGGTTTCACATAACATTTCCCTGTTAGGGTTTCACATAACATCATTCCATATAAGGGTTTCACATAACATTATCCCATATTAGGGTTTCATACGACATCACCATATATTAAAGTTTCACATAACATCATTGTTAGGGTTGTGGAAGCACTTTAGAGCTCCTCGGTCGACAAATTTGTCAACCGATTTAGAGTCAGATTTCACGTGTATAAGCACCTATAGGGTCAGTTTTTCCTTTATAACCGACTCTAGAACAATACCCGGTCGACAATTTGTCGACCGAAATGAATTTTCGATCCAGTTTTCACACATATTCGGTCGACGAATTTGTCGACCGAATGAAGCCAGATTTTTTTCTTAGAAGCACCTCTAGGGTTGGTTTTTTTAATAACCGACCCTATAAGGGTCTCAGTTGACAATATTGTCGACCGACAATATCCAGTTTAGTTTTTCACACATGTATAAGCACCTCTAGGGTCGGTTATACGAAAACACCGACCCTAGAGGTGCTTGTACGAAGGAAGTCTTGCTCCTTTTCGGTCGACAAATCGTTGACCGAAACCAACCAGATTTCTTCGTATTAGCACTTGTAGCGTCGGTTTTACATAATAACCGACCCTATAGATCATTTTGGTCGACAAATTCGTCGATCGAGTTTGCGATTGATTGTTATTAAACAACCCGACATGGGCACCGTTTATATGTAGAGTCGGTTTTTGGTTGTTAACCGACGCTAAAGTTTTTCGCTCCATGCAAAAAGCCAAAATTTTAGTCTTTCTTCCTCCCGCGAAACCCTTTTCTCTTTTCTAATCTCTCTCCCGCGGCGTCGCGAAACCTATTTTTCCGCCGTTGCCGCCTCTCCACGCCGCCAAGAGGATCGTGAAGCTCTTCGGCATCGTGAAGAAGATCGTGAAGCTCGTCGTCGCTGCCTTCCACTCTTACTCCACGAAGCCCGTCGTTGCCATGAAGCTCTCTTCTTTGCCGTGAAGCTCTCTTCCTTGCCGTGAAGCTTTTCGTTGTCGTGAAGCTCGTCATTTCCGCCTTCCACTCTTCCATGAAGGTTGCCGCCTCTTTGTGAAGTTCGTCTCTTCCTCCACGAAGCTCGCTGCCATTTCCAAGTAAGTTCGAGCTTCCTTCTCCTTGTTCCCTTGATTCCGCCCGCCGCCATTGCTGCTTCCAGATCCATCTCGGTCGACAATTAGTCGACCGAGAGCCCACCTGCGCACAGCGTCCAGGTCCACTCTCGGTCGACAATTTGTCGACCGAGAGTGGACCTGGACACTGCGCGCAGGTGGGCTCTCGGTCGACTAATTGTCGACCGAGATGGACCTGGAACTTATTTATGTTGGAGCTATAAATGTTTTAATCATATTTGCTGTAATGTTCACAAATAGTTCTGAATATTATAATGATTTCAATCTTTGGACTGTTGGAAACGGCCTTACTTTGCTAATTTGTACAAGTAATCAAAACATGCATGTCTTTTTTCATATGTAATCATTATATAAATTTTAGAAATTAATACTAGATTAGACATGTGTACTCCTAGATTGACACTTTAGGGTTGATGCATGATGTTTAACTTAATATATAAATATGAAAATAATGCATTTATATATTAACTTAGAAACCCATTCAAAATTTACTCATTAGGAGTAAACTTTGGATAGTCCCCAGTTTGGGACTGTTTTTGGATATTTTAATCTCACTTAGTATGTACCTGTATAATGTATGTTTAGTTTTGTAGATTATTTCAGTAGGATTTCTCCATTTGTTCTCTGGGTACATATGTGAGTGGTTATTTGCCATTTACATCGGTGTACTTGGAGAACTTAGGGGAAATGCTGCTGAAATTTTCTTCAAAACTAAACATACATTATACAATTAAGTTGATCCTAAGGTGTGGGAAAGATTTGTTGCAGCTAGGAGATCGGAAGAGTTTCAGGTAATAAAGATTGTGATGTATTGTATGAATATTTTATACAATTAAGGAGGTGAATCTTTTTATACATGTTTGCCAAGTCTAAATTGCAATACCTCATTTTAAATGATCAGGCTATTCACCAGGATCAAAAGGAAAGACGGGCTAAAAATGTGCATGACCATCGCTTGGGGCCCGGTGGTTATGCCTTCCGCCGCCAACTACAAGAGAAGCAATCATCTTCTGGAGAAGAATCTAGTACAACTCAAGTTGAGAGACCACCCCGACACATGACATGGATTGATGCTAGAAAGAATCGAGCCGGTGAAATTGTCAACCCTGCAACTAAGGAGGTGGCACAAAAGATGGTAGGTTTATCCCAACTAAGTAAAGAGTAACTTCCACAAACTTAGATTTATTTATATCAAATTGATATTGTGATTTAATATTTGTATTAACTATGAATAGATTGATCTCCACGAGCAAAGGAAGGAAGGAAAGTTCATCCCAACTGGCTACATGGATGAAGTAGCAGTTGCTCTTGGTACAAAGGAGCATCCTGGCCGTGTTAGGGGATTAGGAGATGGCATAGGATTCAAGTCTTATTTTGTCCATTCGCAATCGAAAAGAGGTCGTGTAGGAGGTCTTACACCAGAGGATCTTGAAGCATTAGTAGCGCAGAAAGTAAAAGAAATAATGTCTACATATCAGCCTACTCAACCTTCTCAACCTATTCATACTGCACGTCTCTCAAGTGATGAGGTACAAGCCCATGCTACAGTCGTAGAAGGTCATGGGAGCACTCCCGATGAACCACCACAACAATCTGCAGTAAGTTTTTGTTCTATTATGTTGTGTTATTAATTTGATCAATATATTGATAATATATATAGTTGTAACATGTATATGTTCTATTGTTTCTTATATAACTTATATTATTTCAATCTAGGTTGGTATGAACTGTAAACTTGCAGTGGAGGTTCCAGAATATAATGTCGTGGTAGCGGTCAAAGTGTACAACCTTGGTGGTACATTGCATTGCCAACAAATTATTGATGACATCTGTCGTGTGTCCATCCCTCTTGTGTATGACGGAATGGGGGACAAACCACTACCCATACCTAATGCTGAATATAGTACAATTGAAGAAGCTAAGGGTGATATGGTGGGTTGGCCTAGACACTTGGTTATCAATGACAAGGTATACCTTATTTCTATCATATTTTTCATATTTGACTGCATATATGAACTCATGTAATATAAGTAAGTAATTTAATTAACAGGTTCGTAAACCAAAAAGTAAAACTTCTGCTAGTCATCCTCCTATGCCCAAGCCATCTTTCATTCCCGAAACTACATTCGACGAATTGGGAAGCAAATCTAAAGGTTTGTGTCGATACTTAGCCAACCAAAAATCGGGATCAAATATGATGGTCAAGTTAACAGAAGATGCAGGTGGGAGGGACTTTGAGAATTTTATTTTTCTTGATGATATTATAGAGTTGTTCCGGTATGATTGGCTGAACACTTCGATAATAGAAGTATGGATAAGATAAGGATATATCAATAATATATAGAAAAATCCAATACACATTTTAGCTTATTTCTACATATGAAAATAATTACAAATGTTTAACAACCATTTATATAACGAGGTCACCAACTTTGATATAAAGAATATTGCATTCTTAGTTCCTTCGGTCACTAGTCAGGTGGAGACAAATATTGAGGATGTGAATGAGTACTTCTCTGATGCATTCAAATATTTTGCTAGTGAGGGGAAGGAAATTATCCTAATTCCTTTTAACGTACAGTAAGTATTATTATTCAATATAATTTTAATAATGAATGAAACTATTTATTTTAATGTTTGTTTTACTCTTACTCAGAGCTAGACATTGGGAATTACTAGTGATTGTCCCAAAATTGATGACTCTTTATTATCTTGACCCAATGGGTAAAACAACAAGGAGTCACAAACTGAAATTGTCAGCTATGGAGTAAGCATAAATTTAATCAATTGCTTCAACATGATATTTTTATTTAGAATTTCTATTTTACCAACTATCGTTTAATTGATAGGGGTATAAAGGCTTTTCGTGAAGCTGAAGGACAAATACCCACAAAATTAAAGACATTGACTTTGAAAAATGTCAAGGTAGCTACTTTGACAACTGCTTACTCTTTATGTATTAATTTTCAACTGTAATATGTCAACTCTTATACTCTTATCTCAATTGTTGTTTATAGTAGTTTACTAACATTAAGTATAATTTATTATTTGTAGTGTCCTATGCAAAATAATGACTGGGCTTGTGGATACTATGTAATGAAATACATGCAAGCTATTGTCAAACAAGCATCACATGACATTCAGACTATAAGTCAGGTAATAAAGAATTACATCATAAATTTACAAGTGATTGTAGTCATTTTTATAAAAATTAACAAGTGCATTTTCTGTTACAGATCTTTACAACTCATCCTTACACACATGTGGACTTGAATGAATTCCGAGAAGAGTGGTCAGAGTGTTTTATAAGTGAAGTCGAAATAGTATTGGATTAAATATGTCGGCTCCATTTATGTATGTGGTTTGAGTATGTACTCTTTCATATTTTTACTTTTGTAATGTGTCATCTCAGAATTGCACTCTATCATTTTGTAAATTATGATATTGATTATCATTTTTGTTATGAATGTGTGGTTTTGAATGGTGACGGTTGATCATCAATGCTCCCCTCTCCCAGAATATATGAATCTTCTTGTTCTTCTGTTCTATATCAATTTCTGCAGAAATTTAAAAAACAAATCGTAACTTCTAGCGTCGGTTTTTTAAATAACCGACCCTAGAGATTATACACTCTTCAGTCGAACAATTTTCGACCGAAATAGAACTTCTAGCGTCGGGTTTTGTAAAAACCTGAGTCTATAATGTCCTCTATAAGGTCGGTTTTTTGAAATAATCGACCCTATAGATTGATTAAAACATTTTAGTGTAGGACTCGGTTGACAACATTCTCGACCGAATATCTATCGGTCAAAAAACTTGTCGACCGAATGTTACACTGAAATTCTAGCGTCGGGTTTTGTAAAAAACCGAGCCTATAATGTCCTCTATAAGGTCGGTTTTTTTAAATAACTGACCATATAGATTGATTAAAACATTTTAGTGTAGGACTCAGTCGACAAACTTGTCGACCGAATGTTACACTGAAATGTTTTATTCAATCTTTAGGGTCGGTTATTTTCAAAAAACCGACCTTATAGAGGGTTCTCGATCGAGACCGAAATACTTTCGGTCGACAATTTTCTTGACCGAGAGTTACCACTGAAATGTTATTCAATCTTTAGGGTTGGTTATTTCATAAAAACCGACCCTGTAAACGTTCTCGGTCGACAATTTTCTCGACTGAGAGTTACCACTGAAATGTTATTCAATCTTTAGGGTCGGTTATTTCATAAAAACCGACCCTGTAAACATTCTCGGTCGACAATTTTCTCGACCGAGAACGTTTACAGGGTCGGTTTTATGAAATAACCGACCTTACAGGCTCCTTTTTTCTCGCATAGGTCAGCATTTTTACAACATTTTCCATCGGTTTTTACTCTGTAAGGTCAGTTTTATTTGGTTAAATAATCCGACGCTATAGACCAAATTCTGTAGCGACGGCCACCTAGGCGTCGGTCAAAAAGTGACGCTGCAGGCTTTAAAAAACCGACGCTACAGACCCTTTCTGTACTAGTGAACAGACTATCTGCTCTATGACTTGTAGTCATGTTTCAGTCAAGAATCACTCTTCGAGTGATAAAGGAATGTGTAGCACCCGGATCAATTAAAACAGATACGACACAGGATGTAGACATATTAGAATAAAACAGTTTCATCTGACCTATCACAACCCGAGGGTTGATCACTGCATCAGGTGGATTCATCGAATAGAATCCCGTCGTTGCATGTGGTTGATTCAGTGCTCGATAACTGGGTGTCGATGATCCAGCTTGGGACGCTTTTCCTCATCCTCTAGCACCACCTAGAAACTATCTCCTTGGAGAACCTTGTTGACTTTTCCTTTGAGGTTGAGTCACACTTACCTCTCGGGCTCGGCAATCCTTCATCAGATGCCCCATCTTTCCACATATGAAACAGCTTCTGATCCCTAGATGTGGTCTGGATGGTCCTGTAACTGACACAGATGCTAAGTTGTGGGCTCCTTCTGGTGGTAAACTTTGTCCTCTACCCCTATTTGACATCCACTGCATCTGGGTACTGAATCTAGGTGGTGGTGTAGGCACGGAAAACCTCAGTTTCTTGAAACCTTTGGATGAGGATCCTTGGAACTGGGGGTACACCTTCTTGTTCTTGGTTTGTCACTTCTCTGTCACAGACCTCTCTATCCTTCTGACAGACACCAAAAAAGTAGCAAATCTTTCCCTGTTCTCCAGAGAAGACACATGGGTGGTCAATTCAGCGTTTAATCCTTTCTCAAAACGTTGAATCCACTCTTCATCTGTGGTTTCCATATTCGGACAGAACCACAAAAGCTCCATGAACTTAGCCTCATACTCGCTAATGTTCATTGGTCCTTGCCTTAACCTCTCAAACTGAGAGATTTTCTCATCCAAGAACGTCTTAGGAAAGTATTTGTTGACAAATTCTCATCAAAATACTTCCCATTTGATCTCCACACCTGGTCTTTTCCCCTCCTCTATGGTCCACCAGTGACCAGCACTCCCCTTAAGAAGGTACACAACATGTCTAACCTTTTCAGCTTCTGGGATGTTCAGGATTCTAAAGGCCTTCTCTAACTCAGTTAGCCAAATGTCAGCATCTGCTGGGTCAGCTGTCCCAGCATATTCTGTGGCTCCAACTCGGCGTAGTCGTTCAACCATCTTGTCGGCTCCTTGTCTTTCATCATGGGCAGGTGCCCTGGGTGCAGGTATGGGCATTATATCAGTCATGTGAGTCATGGCAGTCATGAACTACCCAAACATGGCTTGGAAGGCTGGATTCTCCATGTCATCTTGATTGAACTGGGGTTGTTCAGGCACAGGTTCCTCCCTTCTTTGGTCTCTTTCACCTCCTCCGGGTGCAGCGAAACTACTTTCTGCAACATGTTCATCATGTGATCCAGACATCTTTAGTTTTCTCTTCGCCTCCTATATGAGTAGAAGACACTATCAGATAGACTGGAAGACACTAGAACAGACTCCACAACCCTAGTCCTATGTCTTTGTAGACTCAGCAAACCTAGAGCTCTGATACCACTAAATTGTGATGTCTGTCTCGCGAAAACAATATTAACTAATGCGGAAGCGAATTATTAACAGCGGAATTACAGAAAATCACTAAAAATTCAAACTTTTTGCAAAGAGATCTGCAAACGGTAAAACTCTTTCATAAAGAACCAAAGTAAGTTATTTACATTCTGATACATCAATACATCTCTGTATCATCTCATCTCGAGAGTCATAAACATTGACTTCCCTGTAAAACTGTACACAAGAAGTATACAAAAATCTCGAGGCATCAAGAAAAAAATCTCAGATCTATATCAAACCATCTACTGACTCCTGGGACCGGAGAGTATAGAGACGACACATCGGACTCTCTATATACAGGATCTAACATACAATGTCTCCACTTGAAGATCATTGTTGTCCTTGTTGTTGTTGTTGTTTTTGTGGCTGATATTGCTTCTCAACCACTGAAGGGTTTCTTCTTCCTCGGCGTCTACCTAAAAAGTTGAATCCCACAGGGGTGAGACAATTAAAAATTGTCCCAGTGAGAGATATAACTCTCCGCCAGAAGCATTGTTATTGCAGATAATAGAATAACACTAAGTAGTAGAAGTATAAATATTCAACAACAGATAAATCATTAACTGAACTATGTAGAGCAGTATTCTCTATACAATTCGTTTCAGTTATAATTTGATTAAGCAACAAGTCATTTATTCAATAAGGAATATGAAGTACATGTATATCATTTATCCAACTAGGACATAATAGAAAATGTATCATCAATCATTGGTTCTCATATTTCAACCCTAAGAAAATATGCTACGTAGCTGATTACATTTTTCAAACATACTTATGCCCTGAGGAGATGAGGTATACCTCTCTTACTCCAACCGACCATTGCAAAATCGAAATCAGTACCATACATAGGTCATTAGAAGAGCCGGATTTCTATGACCTCATCCTCCTCAGTCAGTGTGAGGAACAACATGCAGGACATCTTGTGTCTCTGCCAAATAGCTTTCCAGGGTATGCTGGCAACTTTGCTATTAGAGTTATAGTGGCATGTTGTACTCTCTTTGCAATAGAGAGATTTTTTATTTATCTCACATCAATTCGGCATTAACATCATCATCGGGAGATTAGTGATACATCATCCTGACATATATATATAAAGAAGGGTTGAGAGATTTAATGTTTATCTCACATCAATTCCTCCATTAGGGCGTAAGGATATTTTCACCCATAACCCCCACATACTCAAAAGTATGCCCTCCAGGAGTTCCCTTAGGCAAACCTATTTCACCATCACCAAACTACTGACGATGATGAATCTATGGGCAGGGCTCTACATGATATCATTTCACTTGATTATTTAAGTACATTACAACATTCTTTTAGCATCAGGCATGTTTTCAAACATAACTATTATAACAAATGCTATAAAGAATGAGTAATATTTCTATCAAGTTCATTTCATAGCTTTATTAACATTGGGAACTCAATCCCTTATCATCACATCATCATGATTCAAGAATATGGGTATTCAATCATTAGATCATCAATATACTTGTTACCACTTTAATAGGTAACATAATGCCATCAAGTCATTTAACAGTGTAAACATAGTAATTGCAATGCAGGTATTTCATAAGGCTCTTACAGCCTGTCAATCTCTTTTGTTACCTTTCACTAGGCAACATAGCATATCATTGCTTACAAAGCTCATAAAGTATTTTCAATAAACAAAACATCATAGCTCATATCTGGCTATGTTCAATATCTCATATAACCTACATGATTAGTATAGATGATAACATATACATCAATTTCATATCAGCACAATATAAAACAACTATATCATCTTTAATCAAGGAATACACCACTATTCCTTAGTTAGGGTTAGGGTTTCCCTTTTCAATTCAATTAGGGTTAATCATCCCCTTTAGCTCAAATAGGATTAATGACTCATCTTTTCATTATCCAACCTTAGAGCTTCATACTATAGAGTATAACCCAGAATTAGGGTTTCACATTTTCATTTACCTTATTTGGAGTTTGGGTTTACTATTCACATTACATCACCCTTGATTAGGGTTTAAGTTCAATAACCCACAATTAGGGTTTACTATTCACATCACATCACCCTAGATTAGGGTTTATAGCCAACAACCCATAATTAGGGTTTACTATTCACATTGCATCAGCCTTGATTAGGGTTTAAATTCAATAACCCACAATTAGGGTTTACTATTCACATCACATCACCCTAGATTAGGGTTTATAGCCAACAACCCATAATTAGGGTTTACTATTCACCCCAAGTAGGTGTAACGACCCGCACTTTTGAGTGTCTAAAAGATCTTAAAGTCACAGATCGTTAATCATAATTTCTAGGATCAGATTCAAGAAATAATACGGAATAGTAAACAATTTCCATTAATGATCAAATATTTACGTATTTACATGAAAAGCTCCTCTAAGGAGTTACATAACTTTTAACAAAATTAATTATACATGTGTGAAGATAAACCATTAAAACTAAATCTTCATGATTAAACTGTAGTGTCTAAAACATCTCTATCTGTACCCTCATGTCCACGAATCAAGTATATCTGATACCTAAAATGCTGACAAACAAATACGCGATCATTATATTTCTATACTGGTACGTGGATTCAAACAATAATCACAAGTACAAATATCAGCAAACATCTTTATCTTGAATATAAACTCATTTTCATATTCTAACCCTTATCTAGTCCACTACCTCAGGTGTAATCATTGTCCCTCTGGGGCTCGTGTGCATTACCCTTAAGATCAGTCTGACCCAAGGTTCAGAATATAATTATTTACTTTACATGATACTCATATGAACTTTATAGTTTGCAAGAACTAAATAAACAAGCAAGCAGTTTATTTGTCGTTCAATCTCATCGAGAAACATCGGCAATCTCAGAATTCAATACATGTAATCATAAGCGTAACCACATACCTTATGCCATCACAGAAACCATGCAGAATATATCACATGTACTTTAAGAGTGTTTCCAAACATCCAAGCAACAAAGCATGTAATCAACAAGTATCTGAAACAAAGCATACTACGTATGTGCCACCATGTATTCTCATTATACTAATCAGATTTAGATGTACTCCTAAACTAGGGTTTAGGTTATCTCATGTTTGGAATAGGGATTAGGGATACAAACCCTAGTTCCATCATATTAAGGTTTCTATGATTACAACTTCAGTTATACGTATTAGGTGAAACCCTAATCA
Source organism: Alisma plantago-aquatica (assembly GCA_963693085.1). NCBI lineage: Eukaryota > Viridiplantae > Streptophyta > Magnoliopsida > Alismatales > Alismataceae > Alisma > Alisma plantago-aquatica. The sequence continues at coordinate 1,024,031,887 of OY856410.1, forward strand.
TCAACTTAAGCACATTAGATTACCCGTGACACCTAAATCACATTACTAACATTAAGATCATAGCAAGATGTCCATGTTGGTTGTAAAACCCTAAACAACATGAATAAGATTACTAATCAAAAATCATCCATTATTCATGATTATCATGGATTTCCTTATTAGACATGACAAGATCAGGTATTAACTCAATATAACCAAATTTAATCAATTAAACATCACATTAACCTAAATCTAGGATTTCCTTTATACTAATCACATTTGAACATGTATTGCATACACTTTTAGAACAAGAAGCTTAACCAGGTTCTAATAGTATTTTATTTGGATTCCTATCGTTCTCTTGATTAGTTTGATATATAATATTACTGTATTTCGAGCTACCATTAATTAATTATAAATATTCCAAATTATTGTTATAGTAGCCAAACAGGGGTTGCCACGTCAGCATTAAAAAGGCTTACCAGAATTATTTGATAGGGGGGGGGAGTCTCCCTCTACACTTGGGTCTTGTTCATGTGAGAAGGGGTAGACGAGTCTTTTTGCTCTATTTCCTTCCCTTTCCTCCGACTCAGGCGTGCCCGACACCCAGACATCGTCGTCTCTCGCACTCAGCCATCGAGGCTTCTCTCCTTGCGGCCTGGGTCACCACCGTCGTGTTGGGTTTTAGGGGAGGTAGAGAAGGCAGCGGAAACAAAAATTTTCTCCCTCAAACCCAGCACGAGGAAACGCATCAACGTCTATATAATAGAAAAGATGGTTTGTGGAATCATACCTTGTCCTGAGGCTTGCTCGGCAACAATACCTCGCGCAATGTGTGGTCTTCAACTCTAGTCTTGGACAGTGTCTGTGCAGCTCCTGGTCGCACCAAGACTGACGACTCCTCCTCCTACCGGATTGTCGGATGACAGTTGTCCTCCTAAGCGGCAGAAACCTCCCGCCTCTGATGTAGTCCACACGGACCACCTGGAACTCCACATTCCTTGTCCCACAAGGAAGTGGAAGGAGTCGCACCCTCCTATTGACGTACTAGTTGCCAACACACTCTCCTGCCTTCAGTTGGAACTGTAGTTGTCCTTCCCTTGATGCACCTCCCTTTGTGTGAAGCACTTGCTCGGGCTCTCTCTCAGTTACCAAAACTAGATAGAATGACAACTTTGCAGAACAACTGGTTGCACTGAGTTGTTGTCTGAGAAGCCCCCAATACCCCTATATATATAGGAGGGTCATGGGACAGGGTTCTCCATCCCGGGCGATGCGGGACTAAAAGCAGGAGTAGAAGGGTTTGAGATTTTCCACAAAAGCAACCAACTCGCAACCTGAACCGATCGGTTCACAAGTGAACCGGTCGGTTGGGGACCTGAATCGGTCGGTTGGAACACCAACCGATCGGTTGGGACCCATGAGCCGATCGGTTCACTTCTGAACCGGTCGGTTCGTGGTCCTGATCAGTTCCCGGTTGACTTTCCTTCTTTTGTTTCTAATTGGTATCGAATACCAATCCTTGTTTCAATCAAATTGGGCAAGTGAAATGCAAGGAAAATTCTCACCGACCTGACTTTCCCAACTTGCTCGGTTGCACCAGTTGAACCGATCATTTCAACACTTGAACTGATTGTTTCACTCTGACCATGAGCCGATCGAATCAACACTTGAGTCGACCGGTTCAGCAACCTCAGCCGACCAGTTCAACACTTGAACCGATCGGTTGGGAGTGCAGGTTGTGCAGAATCAGTCAATTGCAATTTCAATCAATCTGATACTCCAATCAACATGTTCAACACCTTGAACATTATGATATTGAGCTATCAATCAATTGTGTGTTTAATTGAACTACTAAACTCCTTTAGTAATCAATCTAAACATTGCTTGTGGACAAAACTCCTCTTCTAGGTTAAATCCTATGTGTGTGACCCTGCAGGTCCATTTCACGTTGGCAGTGAAAGTCCATAACACTTATGACTTCACAAGCAAAGAGGGGTGCCTAGTCACACATCATTGCTACCCAAGTGAAAGTAGAAAGTTGGAGAACAACTTTCAATCCTACAATCCGTGAATGGTGTTACAGTGAATGTATAATTCCTTTGTCACTGATATCCCAAATGAACTCGAGGCATGGAACAGTCATCCTGTCAACGTTCATTCACTTTCTTGATCTCACAGTAGATTGAACGAGATATGTATGACATCAATATCACATACTGATTCACACATGCGTGCACATGCCTATCTCAATCCTACTCATCAAGTGGCCTTGGATATCAAACTCCCTCAGGAGGGACAAATCCCATATCTATCACTCACCCCTCAAAAGCCCCATGTGTCAAAGCCACCCAATCATCACCTTTATAACAACCCATGTTTCAGGACTGTGTTTAATGATGTCAAAGTGTGCCCAACGACATGTGTTGAGTGTAGTGATTTCAGGTCAAAGAATCACACTCACCACCATCACTGTGAGTACTGACTGTGACTACCATGTCATGGTTCCATGTGTCAAACTCACGGTGGGTCTGTCTGGTACCTTGTTCTCTAACAAGTACTTATGTGTTTGGTTTGATATCTCTATATCATGACTAATGAGATTCTGTCATCAACCAAGACCAGAATTTAGTCTTGTGTGTCATTGCTGTCTATCTACCTTCCACAATGACATCCGACTAGGGACATAACAAGAATGTACAAACTCTTAGCATCTGTGTGATCTCATCGTTCACGTCCTTAACCTGAAAGCATACGTCATTGAGTACTGTCATTCTCTAGACATTCAATCTGTTCTATCACTATCTCACATGACTGAACCAGAAAGAATTGGAAGCTTGCCTTTGATGTTTATCAAATCAATCTTAATGTATCCCACCAATCATCCCATGATTGGTTCTCAGGGCATACATACCAACAGACTCCCACTTGCACTGTGAGCCAATCACCCTTGAATCATATTCATAGTGATCCTCAAACATGTCCCACATGTTACTGTGTTCTTAGTGCAAACATAGTGAGTAATGGCAACACCTTACCAAAGTCAGTATAAATTGCATGTCTCTCATCTCTTTGTTGTACGTCACACGTATGAGATGGAGTTGCCGTAATATGCGATCTAGTATTCCTTGCTAACCTTTAGCCACATTGCATGATCAAGGATTCCAAACTTGTCATCAATGAGCGGAATGTCTTATAAGTTCATCTCATGAACTTCCAGATCCATATAGTATCTACTGTTGTTCTCTAACGCATAGATATTTGACATTTCCTTTTAAATGGTTTTATTGGAACATTTCCAATTATCAACAAACTTTCACTTTTATACATCCTATGTATATTTTGCGATTAATTTTCTGTCCTTTTGGAAGTTTGCATCAATGTAACTCTTTACATCGAACTCTTCCTTATCTCCATAGAACTAGTACTTCACAAGTACTTATCAAGTTCTCATGGTATACCAGTAACCCTTACTGGAAGTAGATAGACATCCACTCGTCATGTCCCACATACGAGTTAACAGGATGAGCACATCAAATTGTCATGTCATACATACAAGATGATGAATGCATTTTGTTCTTGCCATGTTCATACATGCAAGAAAATGGGATGATTACATACATGATAGATCCATATCTATTCTTAGTGTTCCCATTCTTCATAAGAATTGGACACTTGGCCTTGGGATACTAACTCCATGTAGCATGGACAAGTTTTCTCCCACTGAAGTTGTGCATACTGAACACTTCAGTACAGATTGCCAATGTATGCTCTCTCTTTTCAGGTCAAGAGGTTTTTCGAGAACTATCTCTATAGATCACTATTCCTATCACATAGGAAACATCTCTATCTTCCTTAAAGATAATTTCCACTTTTGGATTTCCATTCTAGAACATTTCCATTTCACATCAACATGTGGAATGTGAATACGCTCCCACTAAATCACAGATCCCTTCTTTATCTTTGACATATCAATCAAACCCTTTGACTATATCATCAAAGTAAAGTTCCAATTCTGAGTTGCTTGTACTAAATCAATCATATTGATTGGTCCATTGTAACTTATAGACTTCATTTGCATTATTGATTCATAAACCTTTTAGGTTGTGTCACATACACATCCTTGTTTTATTCTTCATAGGAATGCGGTTTTAGTATCCATATGCCAAATGTCTTAGTCATTAAGTTGCAATCAACAAGCATCATCCTTCTCAAAATGTTATCCATGTATCTTAACACTTAAGATTCATTTGCACTTATGGATTTCATCCAATGAGTGCTACCATCAAGGTCATACCTTATGGTTCACATGGATATCATTTAGGATGTAATGGTCATAAACCATAATTCAGAATTCGATTCCTCATTTTCATCTATATAGTTGACTCATCACATGACCAACTCATCACATAGATAATTGAGGTGTATCTGTTAAGGATATAAGAACTCACAACCCTTGTGATTCTTAATTCCTTTTATTAGTGTTGGGTATTCTTTTATTTAAGAAGAATTCAGTTATTCGATAATCATTCTCTAACTCTTTAGAGTATGATTCCTTCTTGATTTAGACATCACCATGCCTTAATCATGAGTTCACTATGATACACTATCATAATCACTCATAAGGATCTCAAACATTTGGTCCAAGTATTTCAATCATTGATCTCATCAAGAATTAACACTTTACCAAATTTGTACTTCATCTATGATAATCGTGAACACTTCAAGATATTCATATTGGTATTTCTCTAAACACCATTTGAAGTATTAGCATTTACTCCAATATGTATGTAAATACATCACATGTATTATACCTAATAGGACAATCATTCTCCCACTACCATTAGTGAAGATTGATAAATCATGTCCAAGATATTCATGTCTCTTACTGGTTCTCTAACTACAAGAGTCTAGATTTATCCATCATATGGAAACTAGAAATGAATTTCTCATGGTTGATGCTAATTTGATTGTTTGAGTTATCAATAACTTTAGGTATCATTTTATCTTATGCATACCATGTATCACAAGATAAACAAGGCATTGCCACAAAGATCATATCTTTAAGATTGAAACATCAACTTTATTAATTGCCATCATTGTCATACAATATGCAAAAATAAAGTGTTTCTATCTTTTGGCAATATATGAAATAGCAGTTCTCAACTCTATTTCATGCCCTTTAGGCTGAAATAAACTGAAAGATACTCCTATCTATGGCAGCAACACTTGCTCCAATGATGGGTACTTCTTTCTTGGTCCTTTCACAAAGGCCATCACTTCTTTGTGTATCTTGCATATCATATATGATAGATCCATATCTTGGTATCATATACCTCAGATAAAGAAGCGGTTCATTTCATGATACCTTGGGTGGAGATCTCCATCCCCTCCTTCATCTTCTTTTGTTCTTCCAGATATAGAGGGCAATTCCTCATACACCCTTTCCCCATGTGCCTTGAGGCTGAAGATGGCTTGGATTGTTGGCTAGCATCAGAACATTTCTTTGCTTTGCCCTTATCCTTGCCTTTAAGAATTACCTCTCTCTTTGATCACATCAAAGATTATGGTTTCTCTTTCTTCATCTTTGCCTCTACTATCCTCAACATGTCCAACAACTCTGTCAATGCTTGTCAAAGTTGTTCATGTTGTAGCTTATCATGAATTGTATGATTCTCACAACATTTGCAGTATCATACCATTAGCCAACTCTTGGCTCAGATGGAATCCTTCTTAGTCAGGTCTTTCCACATACCCAATTACATTGAGTGTGTGAATACCTTACTGGATCTCCTTCTGTCATGACATACTAGGACAATGTCCTTGAGACATCATATGTCTCATGTTGTCTCTAAAACATCATCAAGCACTCCTCATCAATGTCATCCTCGGTATGCTTCCACAAGCATACCTTCTGCCATTGATGTGGTGGGATTGAGTTTATCTGGTCTTGGTAGGACTTGGAGCTTTCACTTCTTTGAGAACACTTCTCATCATCCTAACCAGTCGTGGAATTATTCCCATTTAATTTGTTGGTCTCGATCGCAAATAAAGTGATTTGTTGATTAACCATTTATTTTAACAAAAGGAAATATATGCAATTTTAAGTCCAAAACTCCTTTTGACTTGTTTGATTGATTTGAAAAGTTGACGATATAATTAGGCTTTTAATTAATTATCGCTCCCACTATTTTACTTCAAATTGATAGCCCTCACCATCAATTCGGAAGATTGCAGCGTACAACCTTCTAGTGGGCAAGATCCTGAAATCCTCTAAGTCATGAGTCAGCTAGGGCTGATCGCCCACAACTTAGATCTCTCAAGTAGGCAACTCTTGCCAATTGCATCATATGCAACTCTTGATAAGATGTCATATACAACTCTTTGCAATGATCATCTCCATGCCTCAAGGTACTAGATCCCATCTAGATCACCTTGTTAAGTCTGACCCAAAGAAAACACGATGAATATGCACCCTGCTAGGGAAGACCCACACATTCATCCTTCACGCTTCCATGAGATAGACGGTGCACCACGCTAGGGCGTGCCCACACTTGGTCGATCAAGCTTTTCACGTGTGTTGCATTTGGAAGGAATCTAAAACTTAATATTTAATGAGGGATTTGGTTTTTATATACATATACATATCCAATCACCACAATACATAGTATGTATCATATACATGCTATATCCCACAGAAAACATGCACAAAACGATAAAAAGCGATGATTATGGCCATCCTAATGTGATTCCTCGAGCCAAGAGGAATCACGGTCATCTAGGTGTACATCACATGCAACCTGTACAAGATGAACATATGTGCCTTGCCATCCGAGTTGATCAACTCATCACATGAATGATCTGTACTCTCCAGCCGGTCATCTAGGTGCCACCAGCCGATCGGTTGGCTCATCCAACCGATCGGTTCGCCTGGTCATCGTACATCTCATCATGGCCGCCACCCGCTCATCTCGCTCCTCGAACCGGCCATCAACTGATCGGTTCACTCCTTGAACCGACCGTCTGGAACGTCAACTGATCGGTTCACGCCTTGAACCGATCGTTTCAGCTATCGTCTTGATGTACTCCGGTCTTCGACATAACAGGAAATAAAAATCTATCCTATTTATTACATTGCTTTAAAAAGGGAAACCCCGAGTTACATTCGGGGGGAGCAAAGGTAGGAAAGAATTTCGAATTATTTCGAGTTACATTAGGAATAAGAGAGGGAAGATCAGTGCGCAGACTGAGATGCAAGCAACCACAAACAACCACACACAGATAGGGGTTTATAGGCCATAATCATGCTACACACATCCACCACAATACTCGTTTAAGGGCGACGTGTATCAAGTGCATTAATAATACATATCATATATGTAATTTGGGATTTGTGGATTTAGGATTGGACATGCATAAAGACAATATTATTTGCATCGTATGCAATAAATAAAGGTGGCAAACCAAAATTGATCATATCGATATTCCTAAAATATAGAGCAGTTGACGTGGCTCTGATACCACTATTGGGTTTTAGGGGAGGCAAAGAAGGCAGCGGAAACAAAAATTTTCTCCCCCAAACCCAGCACGAGGAAATGCGTCAATGTCTATATAATAGAAAAGATGGTTTGTGGAATCATACCTTGTCTCGAGGCTAGCTCGGCGACAATACCTCGCGCAATGTGCGGTCTTCAACTAAGGTCTTGGATGGTGTCTGTACAGCTCCTGGTCGCACTGGGACTGATGACTCCTCCTCCTACCGGACTATCGGATGACAGTTTTCCTCCTAAGCGGCAGAAACCTCCCGCCTCTGAAGTAGTCCACGCGGACCACCTGGAACTCCGCACTCCTTGTCCCACAAGGAAGTGGAAGGAGTTGCACCCTCCTATTGACGTACTAGTCGCCAACACACTCTCCTTCCTCCAGTTGCAATTGCAGTTGTCCTTCCCTTGATGCACCTCCCTTTGCGGGAAGCACTTGCTCGGGCTCTCTGTCAGTTACCAAAACCAGAGAGAACGACAACTTTGCATAGCAACTGGTTGCACGGAGTTGTTGTCTATGAAGCCCCCAATACCCCTATATATATAGGAGGGTCATGGGACAGGGTTCACCATCCCAGGCGATGCGGGACTAAAAGTAGGAGTAGAAGGGTTTGAGATTTTCCACAAAAGCAACCAACTCGCAACCTGAACCGATCGGTTCACAAGTGAACCGCTTGGTTGGGGACCTGAACCGGTCGGTTGGAACACCAACTGATCGGTTGGGACCCATGAGCCGATCGGTTCACTTCTGAACCGATTGGATCGTGGTTATCGAATACCAATCCTTGTTCCAATCAAATTGGGCAAGTGAAACGCAAGGAAAATTCTCACCGACCTGACTTTCCCAACTTGCTCGGTTGCACCAGTTGAACCGATCGTTTCAACACTTGAACCGATCATTTCACTCTGACCATGAGCCGATCGACTCAACACTTGAGCCGATCGGTTCAACAACCGCAGCCGATCGGTTCAACACTTGAACCGATTGGTTGGGAGTGCAGGTTGTGCAGAATCAGTCAATTGTGATTTCAATCAATCCGATACTCCAATCAACATGTTCAACACCTTGAACATTATGATATTGAGCTATCAATCAATTGTGTGTTTAATTGAACTACTAAACTCCTTTAGTAATCAATCTAAACATTGCTTGTGGACAAAACTCCTCTTCCAGGTTAAATCCTATGTGTGTGATCATGCAGGTCCATTTCACGTTGGAAGTGAAAGTCCATAACACTTATGACTTCACAAGCAAAGAGAGGTGCCTAGTCACACATCATTGCTACCCAAGTGAAAGTAGAAAGTTGGAGAACAACTTTCAATCCTACAATCCGTGAATGGTTTTATAGTGAATGTATAATTCCTTTGTCACTGATATCCCGAATGAACTCGAGGCATGGAACAGTCATCCTGTCAACGTTCATTCACTTTCTTGATCTCAGAGTAGATTGAATGAGATATGTATGACATCAATATCACATACTGATTCACACATGTGTGCGCACGCCTATCTCAATCCTACTCATCAAGTGGCCTTGGATATCAACCTCCCTGTGATGGAGTTGACTTTTGGAATCCTAAAATGTCCAATAACATAAGTGAAATCATATGGATTTGAATTGGTGTTGACATCATGATTGAGATCCTTAAGTTTATGCCCGTTTAAGATATTTATTTGAGTGGTCATACTTTTGTTTTTAATATAACAAAGCTTTATGGGGCATTTATTGGATAAAGATAAACTTATAAATAAGATATGGTGACGATAGAGTACTCATCAAAAGAGATATTGAGGTTTAAAAGTGATGTCTGAATGTATATGATTATGTATGATTGGCAATGGTTCAATTACATTAGCTTAGGCTTTGATCATATCTTTTCACGCTGCCTTGACCGTAAGTAGATCCCTTGCACACGCTTTATGCCATGGACCGATTAGGTGAACAGTTCCCAGACCCACAGATGGTTCTGACTCTTTTCCTACCCAGTCTTATGAAGATCGTGGAAAATGAAGTCGTGCCCCATGACGTGAAAGTGGAGAGACAATGGTCTTGGACTAACAGTTGATCTCCGCGATTTTCTTAGAGCATCCCGATCCACAACTTGAGGATAGTGGGCAAGAGAAGATGGAGATCAGTCCAATCTCCACATCTTGTTACAGATAATCAGAGCAGGTCAGTGTCTGAGATCACGATGCAGGAGGGCAGTGCTTACAAACCCAATGACTCCAAGTCGATCCCTCGTTGGGTCTCTCAGCCGCAGTGGCTGTCAGTGCCCAAGACGTGACGAGGATCATCAAGGAAGCGGTGGCCTGTGAATAGGAGAGGCAACCTCAAGGTTGTAGGCACTACAGCGGACCGCAGAGGAGGACGGAGAAATCGATCCCCGACGACGACTTCTCTAGGCGGAAACCTTACACACACCATGGAAAAGGAAGGAGGTCACAAGGAGGAGGAAGCTTCCTGCTTCTTCTAGCTAGAGGAGGCGCTGTCCTATTACTTGTCGGAGGTGCGCTGTGCAATGACACCCTTGCATAACAATCCCAACGGTGGTGAGCAGGTGCGGGCGGAGCGAAGTCCAGCCGGAGATGAGACCCGCGGCGGCGCTGTGTCGTGGGAGAAGAGAGACGCAAATCGACCGAAGCGAGCAAACCAGATCGGCGACGGAATTGAGGCAAGCTGATGCGAAGAACGTGGGAGAGCCTCACAATGACGGATGCAGACAGGCGTCGTACGGCGACAGAGAAAGGAGGAGAAGAGTCCTTAGGCCAGGCGGCGCCGGCGCTGGATCAGGGAGAATGCGAGACAGATCTCTCACGTGTGAGAAAGAAAGTCGGTCCAAGCAGACCGGCTAGAAACTGTTCGTGAATCGACTTGAACCGGGCAGACCAGCCGACTGATCCAATTCAGCAAGGGTCGCGCCCCACAGGGCTACGTGGCAATTCGTGATAGGCCCACAGAGGTAAATAATCCTGTAAATGCTCAGTTCTTCAATAAATCATAGAAAATAGCTCTGATGTCTGAAAAATGCAAATAAGGTAACAAACTTCTCAGAAAAATGTGTAGAACAACCTGGAACCTTTATATCAATCTTTTGATGCATTAATAACAGTGATATCATGGAAGATGTGAAATGCTCTTATGATGGATAATAAATATCAAATGATTCCCTAAAATTATGAGAAAATACCTGTAAATCATATTTCATGTTTATAATGCATATGATGTCAGTTATGGTCATGATGATATATGAAATCATGTAATTTTCTTAATATGTCTAATTAGGGCTTATAACCCTAAATAAAATGTATTAAATACATACATGTTCAATAATTGATGAAATTTATAGAGAAAGCCCATATCAGTATACTGAACTTCAGTTTTAATTATGAGATCAGAATGATGAACAAAATCCATGTTATATGAAGATGAATCTTAATACGTGTTATAAAACCCTAATCTAGGTTAACGAGGTAACCTAGGGTTAATATGTGCACAAGAAGGGTATGGAACCAAATGTTCAGATGATGAACTTTAATAATAAGATGTAATCTGGAAAATGACATCAGTGAGATAATCATAAGATAAGAATACAAGTAATAATGATTATATCATAATGAGATAAGCAAACCCTAATATGAACACGATTAGGGTTAAGATGAGATGTATGATGATGGGAATCTGATGATAGTAAATGATCTTGTCTTAACCAGGGTTTGACCAAGTTATAGATGACATGAGGAATATGTGATTAGGATGTCTCTTTGGAAGGTACGCCATTACCTCTTACTTGTCTTATTATACAATATGCTTGTGTTATATGGTAGTAAAGACTTGGCATATGGTATTGATTGAAATTATTGTTCTTGTATGATATGTTGCATGATTTTCCATACTTATTGCTATGAACACATGAAACATAATATATTTGTTCTATTATGTCAAAGCACTTCAACTCTTTGGTAGTAAAGTGCTGGAAATAAGTACTTCAACTCTTTGGTAGTAAAGTACTTGGAAGTGATCCAACTCTTTGGTAGTAGATCACATTGTGATATGATCTAACTCTTTGGTAGTAGATCATAAAGGCCTTAATGCATTCAACTCTCAGGTAGTAAATGCATGGATAATATAATGAAAAATGTGCTTAAAATATGTGTTCTCTTTTGTTGATGAATATCTTTGTGGAAGTATATGCTTTTCTTATTTTTTTTTATAACTGCCAAGTATTATTTTATCTTATTGCCAAGATATGATGAGAGGTATATAAAAGACACGTAGGCGTACTCAGTATAATATTCTTGAAATATTGTGCTGACGTGTACCGCATGTAATCTTTTGTATAGGTTGTGGTTATGCTCTTAAAGATCTAGGATAGTTGAGAGTTGTATAGCGAGCTGATGTATAGGTGGACCTGTTGTCTTAAGATCCTGTTGTTTAGATGTAGTACATGTATATGTTATAGTTTCTGTTCAATAGTTAATATCAAATGTTATAACAATTCATGTTGTAATTATATGTTGAATGGTGAATATGTGTGTATGGTTTTATTATTGTTCATGTACATGTGCTACTGATTGTTTCCTTTTGACTTCCTCTGATTTTCTTCTTCTTAGCCTAGTGTGTGGTGTTTAAATTAGAATACTCGCTGAGGGGAGGGTTTCAATTTAGACATCACACATCATATTAAGTTTTAGAAAATCCGGGGACGTCACAGGTGGTATCAGAGCATGAACAATAGCAAAGCCTGACATTTGCTCATTGTGCAATGCAAAACTAAAGAACTTTGAACTTAATAATCTTTAGGGTTAGATTAGTTGTCTTTTAGAGACTAGATCTGACCTAGCCTCTAGGTTAGCACCTAGATGTATGAGAACTAGGTCTAGACTGGTGCTTGTTGAGTAGAAAGTCCTTAGATGTCTTTCTTTCCTTGTAGTGCAGCGGTATGGGACGTTGCACTATTTGGAAATGATGTGCATCAACGGAAGAGAAATCCTAGACATATAGCGCTCATTGTCTAGGATAGCTACACTAGTCTTGTAACACCCATGACCTGGGTTATACCTTAACCCTAGGTGTTTTTATTAAGAAAGATGATTAAATGCTTAATCTCATATTGTGAAAGGTAATTATGGTTCAAGAGGAACTTATATTACAATTCTTATCCTTTTTGAACATTGTTGAAATCAATGTTTTGCCTGTTTTGGACTAAAGTGCAAATTACCCAAGTTGAGGGGTTTAAGTGCAAATTGTGCATGATAATATGTTCCTCATGTGTTGAAGCATCATGAGAGTAAAGATGATGCTGAGGTATGGCTTATGGAAGCCTAAATACCAAGAAAGAGCTGATAAAGCAATGTATGTGCATGAAAACCTAGTTTTGGTGTAATGTGCAATTTACCCAAAACCCAGGGTGTAATATGTAAATTACCACTTCAATAAGGTCCCTAATGTTTCTTGGCATCAAGTAGAGAAAATAAAATGAGAGGGGCGCCTCATTTGAATTAAGTTGGAGGAGAGAGAATCTTGATATTAAAATAATCAAGATTTAATCCTAATTGAAACCCTAATTCTATTTAGTGTAAAAACAAATATAATAATTAAAGGGCCTTCAACCAAAAACGAGATGGTTGAATTTGCTCAAGTGTGAACACATTTGTGACTTTGCTAGGCCACCAAAATATCTCAAGCAAGTGGATAACCCACTCACCATTATTATAAAGAAAAGCAATATCCACTCAAATTGGAATATTATTATAATATGATCTAAGGTGCTTAATTTTCTTTTCTTTAAATTGATGGATAATGAAGAGGAATAAGAGGCAATGAAGATAGCCTCGTCCTTAAGGATTTTGAGGGGAATTTGAGGGGGAAGAGGCGGCCATATTTTTGGAATTTAATGCATTTTAATAATGCATTTTCTCTCTCATCAAGTTTCTTATAAAAGTACCTTTACCAAGCCAAAACAAAGGCTATTTCGGATTCTTTTCTTTACCCTTGCTTGGAAAACGACTAACGAGCTGTGGAGGAGCAGGAGGACGACCCCAACCTGTTGGTAAGGTCCTTGACCTTCGTTCTCCTTGATTCCATGGTGGAAATAAAAAATAAATCATTGATTTCTTCTTATTTGGATCTCCTCTTCAACCCTAGCCAACTTTTTCATCCAAAAGCTTGAGGACGAGCTTAGGGGGAGTTGCTAGAGCTTCATCCACCATTAATGGCGTGAGCTTGAAGCTTTGGAGCTCAATTGGAGGCGGGTTTTATAACTCAAACCCTTAATCATTGCTATTGCATCAATCAATTATGCTTTGTTGATTGTTTTCTTCAATTTGATACATACTTGTTTCCTTGCTGCAATTTCCATCAAGAACAGTTGCTGTTCTTGGTTTTTCGAAGGAAGGGGATGATGACATCATCCTATATGCTTATCCAAAGAAAAGTACCAAGCCAAATGGTCTTGATATCTATTCCAAATCGTTTTAAATTGATTGGCTATGCAATTTCAGAAAACTGTTTTAGGGAAAACGGTTTCAAGACCGTTTGATATGGTTGAACAAGCGTTGACCGTTTGGGAATCTTGTTCCTAATTATGTAGTATAATGACCCTCCAACTTTTGGGGGTTAACTCCCAAGGAATAGTGAGTTGAAGGCCAATCAATTAGATAAATCGAATTGAGTTAAATGCTGATTTTCAACCTGATCAACTTGACCTGTTTGGGAAAATGGTTTCAAGACCGTTTGAGTGTGTTGACCAAGCATTGACCGTTTGGGATTCCTGTTTATAATGATGTTGGTTAATGACCCTCCAAATTTGAGGGATTAACTCCCAAGGAATCGTGAGTTGAAGCCTAATCAATTAGGGAAACCTAATTGAATTAAGTGCTGATTTTCAATCTGATTTAATTGACCTTTTTGAGTAAACGGTCTCAAGACCGTTTGAATACATTGACCAAGGGTTGAATGTTTGGGATTACTGTTCCTAATGATGTGTTCTAATGACTCACCAAATTTGAGTGATTAACTCCCAAGGAATCATGAGTTGAAGGCTATTCAATTAAGCAAACCCTAATTGTTTATGGAAGCAATAACTATGTCAAACATAGTTGTTTGTATTTGATCGGATGGTTGATGTAACCAAATCAAGTGGAGAGAATGATATAAATGAATTCACACATGAGTATGATTCATATGGTTATTTAGGGTATGATCCTTAGTAAAGAGATCAAGAAACCCTAATTGAGAAGGTTAATGAACCTTGACCCTGATTTAGGGAAATTCTGAGTGAAACCCTAATCTAGGGTAATAGTGTAACCCTAATTAAGGGTAATAGTGTAACCCTAATTAAGGGTAATGACTTGGGTAACTCTAATTTAAGGTAATGAAATACCAAACCCTAATTGGAGGAATAATGAATCCCTAATTTATGGGTAATTGAATGAAACCCTAATTGGGATGATTAGTGAAACCCTAATTGAGGGTGATTCCCTGAGAAACTCCAATTGAGGATGATTACATGTGAAACCCTAATTGAGGGCGATGTCATATGAAACCTTAAACCTAACACAGAGTAAATCTATGTAAAACCCTAAATTTGGGCTATAGTGCATGGAATTCTAATCATGGGCAATATGATGATAAATCATAACCCTAATGTCTGGGTAATGATATGAGTAAACATTAATGATGAAATAATGAGTAATACCCTATAATGATGAAATATCTTAAGTGGTTGAATATAGGCAACCTTATAACAAGCAATGCCTTAATTTGATATGAGTCCATATCATTGAAGATAGTTGGACAATCCTTGTGTGTGATCTATGTACATCATGGTAAAGGTGATAGGTTAGTGGATGAAAGTATTAAGATGTGAGATTCCTTATTATAAGATAAGTTAATAAACTCAAGTAAGATAGAAGTGATGAGGGAAGTGATATATTGAGACATGATAGATATCACATTTAGAATTTTAGGGTTGATATACCTTGATGCATCTCAAATCCAATATTTTTGGATAAGATACACAAGGAGAGTGTTATGTAAATTGTTACAATGAAATTTAATGAGTTTAACATACTTGATAAGTCAGCTAAAATGAGTATGAGGTAATCATACCATGATAAGGATGAGAGATAAACTCATACCTTGTGTTGATGATCATTTAATGATAAATGATAAGAATATTAAATACTTGGAATGTCGATGGATGCTCCTAGATGTATGGAACAATATATTAGGGTTGGATTGATAAAATGAACATGAAACCCTAATTGATGTGAATAGTAAACCCTAACCCTGTGTAGGAAATAGTGGTGTTACTATTATATTACATGAGTTAATATGTTATTGTTGCCTAGTGAGAGGTGACAAGATGTTTAATGGCCTTGTGAGCCATATGGTTAGATGTTACCTGGTAAGAAGTAACAAGATGTTTCATGGGCATGATTGAGCCCTGAATGAGGTGTATTCCTCTTATGTTGATAAGGGTTGATACCCTGTGCTATTGTGAAAAGGATTTATATCCTGTGATTATGATAATTGGTGTAATCTAATGAATGGCAAGTGAATATTACCATGTGATGATGAGATGAGAAATTATGTTTCATATGTTTTATATCTTTTCAGGTTTTGATATTTATATGCTTGCTAGAAATGAATTAGGGTTTGTATGTCCACTTGTTTGATGCAGCCTTAATTCACCTAATTGGCATAACTAATTAAGTGCAACTCTAATCATGTAGTGCCCTGTGCCGTAGAACCATCTTCAGTGTCAGAACTTGTTGGATGGTGAAACGAGTATTCCTAAGGGAAACTCGGAGCGCATATTGTTGAATATGCGGGGGTGGCAGGTTGAGGATATATATATACTTGTCATCCACAATTGCAGGTTACAGAGGATGGCTATGGTCATGCCTCAAATATTTGATGTGATTGAGGACAGCTGCGGTTGTACCTCGGATTAGAGGGTTTTGTATACCCTGTTTTCTAGTGTCGTAACTTGTACCAAGTACGGACTAGTTGTTATCAGTTGACTATATGTCACTGTTGGCAGTTTGACTGGTATGTCACTGCAGTTTACTCGTACTGACCGAGGGGAAGAGATCTTAGGATGCCGGTACTCCTAGATCTTGTACGGAACCGAATAGCCCTTCGCAGGGGTCGGTTGGACTTTGAATGGTACGATTCAAATTCCCCAGGGCATAATAAAAGATGTAATACAGCCGTATAGCATATCTGTTTAGGGTTATACATGACGCTTCACATTGAATGGAAACCCATGTTTGTTCTCTTTACATAAAGATGATGCTTAGTGCAACTAAGAGATAGTAATTATACTTATGTTGTGGATATGCATAAGACTGTAATTGTGTACATACAATGGTCATGCTTATGTTGATATCTTACTGCTACTGTTGATTATAATCATGATGCTAGATATCTCATGTTGATAGTTATGTTTCACATGCTATCCATGCCTCTATAATTAGAAATACCTGACAGAGGCTTAATGCCTGTAATTAGGTTTGGTTAAAGTCCAATGCCTGGATGTGTAATCAGGATTGGTATAGTCCAATGCCTGAAACATTTATACCTGATTGATATAGTTTAATGCTTGAATAATACATGATGATTTATATAATCACATGTCTGGCATAAGTGAATACTTGTTTAGCAGATTGGCTAAGGCCAACAAATAGAAACAAGAATGAATCATGGGTGACACATCAGAATAATGAATGACATGAGCAAAGCTTGAGATGTTGAAAATGTATGGTAGATGAATGTTATACATGTTCTTTCTATTTCTTATAAAGAGAATAGATGAATTACTGTTCAATCATAGATATGTGTAATACTTTAAAAGATGAGAATGATCTAAACTGCTTATCCTCTGCTCAGTTTTATATTAATTAAACTACAATAATGATGTTTCTGGCGGAGAGTTATATCTCTCGCTGGGGCAATTTTCAATTGTCTCACCCCCGTGGGAACCAACATTTTTAGGTGGACGAGTGTGAAAGAGACTGATAATATCTTTCGGATGAAGAACATCAGCAGCTACAAGGACAGCAGTGACAACTCAGGTTGAGTGTGCTGTCTATCGTGTTTGGTAGATAGAAGTCCTATGTGTCGTCTCTGTACTCTCAGGTCCTCGGAGTTAGTACTTAGTGCTTTTAATGTATCGTTTTGAGATTTTGGCTTGATGCCTCGAGGTTATTATGTTGTCTGTGTTTAGCTTTTAACAAGGCAGTTGATGTTGTAACCCTTGAAAAGAGATGGTATAAGATATATACTTATGAACCATGATGTAAATGTAATACATTGGTTCTTGTTGAAAGAGTTTTCCTATGATTGGGTCTCTTTGAAAAAGGTTTTAAATTTTTAGTGATTTTCTATAATCCGCTGCTTAGTGAACGCTTCCGCATTAGTTAATTATGTTTTTGTTAGTTGGATGCTACAATTAAGTGGTATCAGAGCTCTAGGTTCGCTGAGTCTACAGAGACATAGGACTAAGGTAGTAGAGTCTGTTCTGGTATCGTCTAGTGTATCTGATAATGTCTTCTGCTCATATAAGAGAAGAAGAACTTAAAGATGACTGGGTCACATGAGGAGA
This sequence comes from Alisma plantago-aquatica, assembly GCA_963693085.1. NCBI lineage: Eukaryota > Viridiplantae > Streptophyta > Magnoliopsida > Alismatales > Alismataceae > Alisma > Alisma plantago-aquatica. The sequence goes on from OY856410.1 coordinate 1,024,050,018, forward strand.
TTGCTGCTAAGAGCAGCAATATTGCACCAAGAAGAGGTGCATGGGAGCAGGCAAGACAGAGACAATTGCCTAAGAGTCTCCTAGTTGATCCATTTATGATAAGAAAATCTTTCTTTATGTATTACTGTTGGGTAGATTAGAGCAACAGTAATGCATATAGTGGACTGGATACTAGCTTTACGATCTAGGTTATCAGTCCTTAATACAGAAGTTTGAGCTTTAAAAGAGTTCCTAAATGACTTAGTCATGTTGGAACATGGGAAAGTCATGTGTGTATAATGATATTAAAAGTGAGGAATATGATCGCAAATAAAGTGCATACTACCTAATCTCAGTATTTATATACCCTGGCCAGGTATACAACTATTGATGATAAAGTGAGTATGGAAACTCTTAGATTGTAATCTCTCTGATTGCCCTGATCAAGCAGTCATTCTGATACAATCTAATGAGTATCATGAAATCAGAAATATGGAATGAATAAATGTGTGATATGCTAAGTATAAGAAAGAGAAGTCTGAGATAATCTCAAATGAGCATGTTGTATGAGGAACTAAAAGTGTACTCCTCATAAGATAAGGATAAGAATAAGGGAAATGAAACCTGTTCAATAATGATGTAAGTATAATAAATGTATTTTCCCTAACGAAGAAATGGGAAATATGATGAGATCATGAGATGATCATAAACATGCTAAATGGATAATGTCATGTAATCATCCTTATAATTCCTATGCTAAAGGCAAGGAACCTAGGAAGAGCTAAAGAGTAAATGATTCATGAATAGTTGAAAATACATAAATTAATAAGAGGAATATGAATCCTTGTTTTCTTTCCTTTCAGGGACATGGCCATCAAGTGGGTCTTAGGACACTTGATGTGCATAAGATAAATGTGTTCATGTGATGGATACTTAGAAAAGTATCAGTTATCTTGGACTTTGGTCCCAAGATGAGGACATATGAAACACATAATGTTCCAAGATGAAAGGAAGAGATATATATGATGTGTTTCCAACACATGTGATAGATATCAAGGTGAAAGATTATGGTATCTGAGAGATATCCATGGGTTAGGTTGGCTACCTGGATTGGTCAACTGTGAAATTAGTCTGATTATAATAATATGAACATCATATGTTAGGGATTTATGCTCTGCATAAACATGATACTAATAAATAATGTATGATGCTTATCTGAAAAAGAAAAGTGTTATTTGACACAAAGTTGACTCTATAGTCAATGATGAGGGATAGTGGGGCATGTGCCTTGTGTGTTGATTCTATGAGAATTTTGTATGGAAACACTTGGTGCTGATCAAAGTTTTATGGTGTATCTATAATAAGGAGATGATATGTGAAGACTAGATAGTATGATGAATAATATACATTTGTCTTCCTTTATCTGGATTTCGAGGGCGAAATCCTTGTTAGGGGTTTATAATTTGTAACACCCATGACCTGGGTTATACCTTAACCCTAGGTGTTTTTATTAAGAAAGATGATTAAATGCTTAATCTCATCTTGTGAAAGGTAATTATGGTTCAAGAGGAACTTATATTACAATTCTTATCCTTTTTGAACATTGTTGAAATCAATGTTTTGCCTGTTTTGGACTAAAGTGCAAATTACCCAAGTTGAGGGGTTTAAGTGCAAATTGTGCATGATAATATGTTCCTCATGTGTTGAAGCATCATGAGAGTAAAGATGATGCTGAGGTATGGCTTATGGAAGCCTAAATACCAAGAAAGAGCTGATAAAGCAATGTATGTGCATGAAAACCTAGTTTTGGTGTAATGTGCAATTTACCCAAAACCCAGGGTGTAATATGTAAATTACCACTTCAATAAGGTCCCTAATGTTTCTTGGCATCAAGTAGAGAAAATAAAATGAGAGGGGCGCCTCATTTGAATTAAGTTGGAGGAGAGAGAATCTTGATATTAAAATAATCAAGATTTAATCCTAATTGAAACCCTAATTCTATTTAGTGTAAAAACAAATATAATAATTAAAGGGCCTTCAACCAAAAACGAGATGGTTGAATTTGCTCAAGTGTGAACACATTTGTGACTTTGCTAGGCCACCAAAATATCTCAAGCAAGTGGATAACCCACTCACCATTATTATAAAGAAAAGCAATATCCACTCAAATTGGAATATTATTATAATATGATCTAAGGTGCTTAATTTTCTTTTCTTTAAATTGATGGATAATGAAGAGGAATAAGAGGCAATGAAGATAGCCTCGTCCTTAAGGATTTTGAGGGGAATTTGAGGGGGAAGAGGCGGCCATATTTTTGGAATTTAATGCATTTTAATAATGCATTTTCTCTCTCATCAAGTTTCTTATAAAAGTACCTTTACCAAGCCAAAACAAAGGCTATTTCGGATTCTTTTCTTTACCCTTGCTTGGAAAACGACTAAGGAGCTGTGGAGGAGCAGGAGGACGACCCCAACCTGTTGGTAAGGTCCTTGACCTTCGTTCTCCTTGATTCCATGGTGGAAATAAAAAATAAATCATTGATTTCTTCTTATTTGGATCTCCTCTTCAACCCTAGCCAACTTTTTCATCCAAAAGCTTGAGGACGAGCTTAGGGGGAGTTGCTAGAGCTTCATCCACCATTAATGGCGTGAGCTTGAAGCTTTGGAGCTCAATTGGAGGTGGGTTTTATAACTCAAACCCTTAATCATTGCTATTGCATCAATCAATTATGCTTTGTTGATTGTTTTCTTCAATTTGATACATACTTGTTTCCTTGCTGCAATTTCCATCAAGAACAGTTGCTGTTCTTGGTTTTTCGAAGGAAGGGGATGATGACATCATCCTATATGCTTATCCAAAGAAAAGTACCAAGCCAAATGGTCTTGATATCTATTCCAAATCGTTTTAAATTGATTGGCTATGCAATTTCAGAAAACTGTTTTAGGGAAAACGGTTTCAAGACCGTTTGATATGGTTGAACAAGCGTTGACCGTTTGGGAATCTTGTTCCTAATTATGTAGTATAATGACCCTCCAACTTTTGGGGGTTAACTCCCAAGGAATAGTGAGTTGAAGGCCAATCAATTAGATAAATCGAATTGAGTTAAATGCTGATTTTCAACCTGATCAACTTGACCTGTTTGGGAAAATGGTTTCAAGACCGTTTGAGTGTGTTGACCAAGCATTGACCGTTTGGGATTCCTGTTTATAATGATGTTGGTTAATGACCCTCCAAATTTGAGGGATTAACTCCCAAGGAATCGTGAGTTGAAGCCTAATCAATTAGGGAAACCTAATTGAATTAAGTGCTGATTTTCAATCTGATTTAATTGACCTTTTTGAGTAAACGGTCTCAAGACCGTTTGAATACATTGACCAAGGGTTGAATGTTTGGGATTACTGTTCCTAATGATGTGTTCTAATGACTCACCAAATTTGAGTGATTAACTCCCAAGGAATCATGAGTTGAAGGCTATTCAATTAAGCAAACCCTAATTGTTTATGGAAGCAATAACTATGTCAAACATAGTTGTTTGTATTTGATCGGATGGTTGATGTAACCAAATCAAGTGGAGAGAATGATATAAATGAATTCACACATGAGTATGATTCATATGGTTATTTAGGGTATGATCCTTAGTAAAGAGATCAAGAAACCCTAATTGAGAAGGTTAATGAACCTTGACCCTGATTTAGGGAAATTCTGAGTGAAACCCTAATCTAGGGTAATAGTGTAACCCTAATTAAGGGTAATAGTGTAACCCTAATTAAGGGTAATGACTTGGGTAACTCTAATTTAAGGTAATGAAATACCAAACCCTAATTGGAGGAATAATGAATCCCTAATTTATGGGTAATTGAATGAAACCCTAATTGGGATGATTAGTGAAACCCTAATTGAGGGTGATTCCCTGAGAAACTCCAATTGAGGATGATTACATGTGAAACCCTAATTGAGGGCGATGTCATATGAAACCTTAAACCTAACACAGAGTAAATCTATGTAAAACCCTAAATTTGGGCTATAGTGCATGGAATTCTAATCATGGGCAATATGATGATAAATCATAACCCTAATGTCTGGGTAATGATATGAGTAAACATTAATGATGAAATAATGAGTAATACCCTATAATGATGAAATATCTTAAGTGGTTGAATATAGGCAACCTTATAACAAGCAATGCCTTAATTTGATATGAGTCCATATCATTGAAGATAGTTGGACAATCCTTGTGTGTGATCTATGTACATCATGGTAAAGGTGATAGGTTAGTGGATGAAAGTATTAAGATGTGAGATTCCTTATTATAAGATAAGTTAATAAACTCAAGTAAGATAGAAGTGATGAGGGAAGTGATATATTGAGACATGATAGATATCACATTTAGAATTTTAGGGTTGATATACCTTGATGCATCTCAAATCCAATATTTTTGGATAAGATACACAAGGAGAGTGTTATGTAAATTGTTACAATGAAATTTAATGAGTTTAACATACTTGATAAGTCAGCTAAAATGAGTATGAGGTAATCATACCATGATAAGGATGAGAGATAAACTCATACCTTGTGTTGATGATCATTTAATGATAAATGATAAGAATATTAAATACTTGGAATGTCGATGGATGCTCCTAGATGTATGGAACAATATATTAGGGTTGGATTGATAAAATGAACATGAAACCCTAATTGATGTGAATAGTAAACCCTAACCCTGTGTAGGAAATAGTGGTGTTACTATTATATTACATGAGTTAATATGTTATTGTTGCCTAGTGAGAGGTGACAAGATGTTTAATGGCCTTGTGAGCCATATGGTTAGATGTTACCTGGTAAGAAGTAACAAGATGTTTCATGGGCATGATTGAGCCCTGAATGAGGTGTATTCCTCTTATGTTGATAAGGGTTGATACCCTGTGCTATTGTGAAAAGGATTTATATCCTGTGATTATGATAATTGGTGTAATCTAATGAATGGCAAGTGAATATTACCATGTGATGATGAGATGAGAAATTATGTTTCATATGTTTTATATCTTTTCAGGTTTTGATATTTATATGCTTGCTAGAAATGAATTAGGGTTTGTATGTCCACTTGTTTGATGCAGCCTTAATTCACCTAATTGGCATAACTAATTAAGTGCAACTCTAATCATGTAGTGCCCTGTGCCGTAGAACCATCTTCAGTGTCAGAACTTGTTGGATGGTGAAACGAGTATTCCTAAGGGAAACTCGGAGCGCATATTGTTGAATATGCGGGGGTGGCAGGTTGAGGATATATATATACTTGTCATCCACAATTGCAGGTTACAGAGGATGGCTATGGTCATGCCTCAAATATTTGATGTGATTGAGGACAGCTGCGGTTGTACCTCGGATTAGAGGGTTTTGTATACCCTGTTTTCTAGTGTCGTAACTTGTACCAAGTACGGACTAGTTGTTATCAGTTGACTATATGTCAATGTTGGCAGTTTGACTGGTATGTCACTGCAGTTTACTCGTACTGACCGAGGGGAAGAGATCTTAGGATGCCGGTACTCCTAGATCTTGTACGGAACCGAATAGCCCTTCGCAGGGGTCGGTTGGACTTTGAATGGTACGATTCAAATTCCCCAGGGCATAATAAAAGATGTAATACAGCCGTATAGCATATCTGTTTAGGGTTATACATGACGCTTCACATTGAATGGAAACCCATGTTTGTTCTCTTTACATAAAGATGATGCTTAGTGCAACTAAGAGATAGTAATTATACTTATGTTGTGGATATGCATAAGATTGTAATTGTGTACATACAATGGTCATGCTTATGTTGATATCTTACTGCTACTGTTGATTATAATCATGATGCTAGATATCTCATGTTGATAGTTATGTTTCACATGCTATCCATGCCTCTATAATTAGAAATACCTGACAGAGGCTTAATGCCTGTAATTAGGTTTGGTTAAAGTCCAATTCCTGGATGTGTAATCAGGATTGGTATAGTCCAATGCCTGAAACATTTATACCTGATTGATATAGTTTAATGCTTGAATAATACATGATGATTTATATAATCACATGTCTGGCATAAGTGAATACTTGTTTAGCAGATTGGCTAAGGCCAACAAATAGAAACAAGAATGAATCATGGGTGACACATCAGAATAATGAATGACATGAGCAAAGCTTGAGATGTTGAAAATGTATGGTAGATGAATGTTATACATGTTCTTTCTATTTCTTATAAAGAGAATAGATGAATTACTGTTCAATCATAGATATGTGTAATACTTTAAAAGATGAGAATGATCTAAACTGCTTATCCTCTGCTCAGTTTTATATTAATTAAACTACAATAATGATGTTTCTGGCGGAGAGTTATATCTCTCGCTGGGGCAATTTTCAATTGTCTCACCCCCGTGGGAACTAACATTTTTAGGTGGACGAGTGTGAAAGAGACTGATAATATCTTTCGGATGAAGAACATCAGCAGCTACAAGGACAGCAGTGACAACTCAGGTTGAGTGTGCTGTCTATCGTGTTTGGTAGATAGAAGTCCTATGTGTCGTCTCTGTACTCTCAGGTCCTCGGAGTTAGTACTTAGTGCTTTTAATGTATCGTTTTGAGATTTTGGCTTGATGCCTCGAGGTTATTATGTTGTCTGTGTTTAGCTTTTAACAAGGCAGTTGATGTTGTAACCCTTGAAAAGAGATGGTATAAGATATATACTTATGAACCATGATGTAAATGTAATACATTGGTTCTTGTTGAAAGAGTTTTCCTATGATTGGGTCTCTTTGAAAAAGGTTTTAAATTTTTAGTGATTTTCTATAATCCGCTGCTTAGTGAACGCTTCCGCATTAGTTAATTATGTTTTTGTTAGTTGGATGCTACAAGTCTACACCATGTTCTCACCCTTTTCACTAGTTTTCATGACACTGGACTCTCTACTATGTGTGGGACACTCATTTCTGGTTTTGGTTTTGATTCCAAACGAATCGAACCTCGATAGTTTTCTCTAACGCTTGTTTTATCGGAGAAAAACTATATAATATTTTATTATGTATATGTATTACAAAAATGTGTCCCCACACATGTACGAGTAGGAGGTGGTCATGTAACCTAAGTGAAAGTGAATGACATCAGTCTAGAAGAGAGAGTAGTTCTAGATTAGATGTCTAGAGCCTTGTTAGAATATGTGATAGACGGAATAGATGACATAAGTTTTGATGATATGATGTAAGTCCTATATAGATGATATAAGATGGTTTATGATGATTAATATGTTTTTGAGGACTTAAGTTCAGTTTTGAAGTTTTGAGATAAGTTTTGATGATGCAAGTATGCATTCTTTTATGAGATAACATATGATAAGTTAAGACAAGGTTGTGAGTCAGCATGAGCCTCAAGCTCTTTTACAAAGGAGGACCTCTAGTGTTAGGACCAGCTTTGGGGTTAGCTCAAGAGAGAGCGAGACCCACAGGGAGAAGGTTAGAGAAGCTAGACTCCACGATATGAGAAATATGAGATATGTGATATGATATGTCCTAAACTAGACTACTCCTAAGTGATTGAGTTGAGTTGCTTTATGTATGATTCCGATAGTCTTGTTGAACCCTAGATGTCCTTGGGAGGACCAAACCCTAGAGATAGAGAGAGGCTGGTTACATGTACATATGCAAACATCAATATGAGTGCCTTCCATCTGGGTGAGGGAGAGAGTCCAAGACCCTGGAGGGGGTAGCTATGTTAGTTTATGTGAAGCCTCATGCTCGGGTTGGTGGTTTCCCACATAGGAATCTAGTGGTTGCATGTATAAGAGAGTTTTGGGTAAGCATGTTTCATGGGTAGAAGACCTATGAATAGTATGTGGTAGCATGTTTTGGTTTGTGCTTATGTGGCTAGATCTTGTGAAGTTAATCAACTAGTGCCAATGAGGTAGACTTGGTAACCCTAGATGAAAGAGGAAAGATAAAGTTTTGTTTATGAGATACTCATAGAGTTGAGTTAGCTCAGAGAGACTGAGCATGAAACAACCCTCGTGGTATGGGTTAGAGGAACCTCTTTTGGCCTAAGTAAAGTTTTGATATATGTTTTAAGAAGCCACTTGTATAAGTTTGTTTAGCACAACCATAATATAATACATGTACATATGTGATCTAATCTCAAGACGTGATATATAGATAAAGTATGATGGAAATCTAGAGATGGTTTTGTTGATATCAATGCATAAATGGTTAACCTCATAAATGAATAATGATGATAATATGATAAAGATGGTTAACCTTGTGATGCAATCACTAGTAATGTTGCAATCTACTATGAATAATGAAATAAGATCAAAAGAACGAAGCATGTTACATGAGATGTTAATCTTAGTGTTTAATGAAGATGAAATATGTAGTTTGACAATTAAGCACAACATAATGATTATGACAGCTCGATATGTTTTGGATGGATAAGGTGGGTTAACTTTAGTTAACTCCCTCCTAAAAGACATATGTTAATGTTGAACATGTTCTAACATATAACTCAATATAATGTTGATGACACCTTAGTATAAAGTGTTAACTTTAGTTAACTCCTTTTAAACATGATGATATGATACAACCCTAACGTATGAGTTATATGATGACATAACCTAAGCTTCTAAACCCATGTTTGAGCCTTCTATGGAGTGATGTTTCACCCTTAATGCTTTTGAAACCTCCCTAATAGTGCTTTGGATACATGGTTCTAGGTAACCTTTGTGGAGATGTTACACATACAATGGTGCCTACATGTGGATGAGAGCAAGAAAAGGTTTTTCCTAGAAGGACGAGTAGGGTTGACTTTCGAGGACGAAAGTTCTTTTAAGATGTATATGATGTGAAAGACTGGATTTCTGGATTAATTTCGAGGACGAAATATCTTTTAAGGTGTGTAGGATGTGATGGAGTGGACTTTTGGAATCCTAAAATGTCCAATAACATAAGTGAAATCATATGGATTTGAATTTGTGTTGACATCATGATTGAGATCCATAAGTTTATGCCCGTTTAAGATATTTATTTGAGTGGTCTTACTTTTGTTTTTAATATAAAAAAGATTTATGGGGCATTTATTGGACAAAGATAAACTTATAAATAAGATATGGTGACGATAGAGTACTCATCAAAAGAGATATTGAGGTTTAAAAGTGATGTCTGAATGTATATGATTATGTATGATTGGCAATGGTTCAATTACATTAGCATAGGCTTTGATCATATCTTTGTCACGCTGCCTTGACCGTAAGTAGATCCCTTGCACACGCTTTATGCCATGGACCGATTAGGTGAACAGTTCCCAGACCCTCAGATGGTTCTGACTATTTTCCTACCCAGTCTTATGAAGATTGTGGAAAATGAAGTCGTGCCCCATGACGTGAACGTGGAGAGACAATGGTCTTGGACTAACAGTTGATCTCCGCAATTTGCTTAGAGCATCCCGATCCACTACTTGAGGATAGTGGGCAAGAGAAGATGGAGATCAGTCCTATCTCCACGTCTTGTTATAGATAATCAGAGCAGGTCAGTGTTTGAGATCACGATGGAGGAGGGCAGTGCTTACGAACCCAAGGACTCCAAGTCGATCCCTCGTTGGGTCTCTCAGCCGCAGCGGTTGTCAGTGCCCGAGACGTGACGAGGATCATCAAGGAAGCGGCGGCCTGTGCAGAGGAGAGGCGACCTCAAGGTTGTAGGCACTAGAGCGGACCGCAGAGGAGGACGGAGAAACCAATCCCCGACGACGACTTCTCTAGGCGGCAAGCTTGCACACACCATGGAAAAGGAAGGAGGTCGCAAGGAGGAGGAAGCTTCCTGCTTCTTCTAGCTAGAGGAGGTGATGTCCTATTGCTTGTCGGAGGTGCGTTGTGCAGTGACACCCTTGCAGAAAAATCCCAACAGTGGTGAGCAGGTGCGGGCGGAGCGAAGTCCAGCCAGAGATGAGGCCCGCGGTGGCGCTGTGTCGTGGGAGAAGAGAGACGCAAATCGGCCGCAGCGAGCAAACCAGATCAGCGACGGAATTGACGCAGGCTGATGCGAAGAACATGGCAGAGCCTCACAATGACGGATGCAGACAGGCATCGTGCGGCGACAGAGCAAGGAGGAGAAGAGTCGTTAGGCCAGGCGGCGCCGGCGCTGGATCAAGGAGAATGCGAGCCAGATCGCTCGCGTGTGAGAAAGAAAGTCGATCCAAGCAGACCGACCAGAAACTGTTCGTGAATCGACTTGAACCGGGAAGACCAGCCAACTGATCCAATTCAGCAAGGGTCGCACCCCACATGGCTACGTGGCAATTCGTGATAGGCCCACGGAGGTAAATAATCATGTAAATGCTCAGTTCTTCAATAAATCATAGAAAATAGCTCTGATGTCCGAAAAATGCAAATAAGGTACCAAACTTCTCAGAAAAATGCGTAGAACAACCTGGAACCTTTATATCAATCTTTTGATGCATTAATAATAGTGATATCATGGAAGATGTGAAATTCTCTTATGATGGATAATAAATATCAAACGATTCCCTAAAATTATGAGAAAATACATGTAAATCATATTTCATGTTTATAATGCATATGATGTCAGTTATGGTCATGATGATGTACGAAATCATGTAATTTGCTTAATATGTCTAATTAGGGCTTATAACCCTAAATAAAATGTATTAAATACATACATGTTCAATAATTGATGAAATTTACAGAGAAAGCCCATATCAGTATACTGAACTTCAGTTTTAATTATGAGATCATAATGATGAACATAATCCATGTTATATGAAGATGAATCTTAATACGTGTTATAAAACCCTAATCTAGGTTAACGAGGTAACCTAGGGTTAATATGTGCACAAGAAGGGTATGGAACTGAATGTTCAGATGATGAACTTTAATAATAAGATGTAATCTAGAAAATGACATCAGTGAGATAATCATAAGATAAGAATCCAAGTAATAATGAGTATATCATAATTAGATAAGCAAACCCTAATATGAACACGATTAGGGTTAAGATGAGATGTATGATGATGGGAATCTGATGATAGTACATGATCTTGTCTTAACCAGGGTTTGACCAAGTTATAGATGACATGAGGAATATGTGATTAGGATGTCTCTTTGGAAAGTACGCCATTACCTCTTACTTGGCTTATTATACAATATGCTTGTGTTATATGGTAGTAAAGACTTGGCATATGGTATTGATTGAAATGATTGTTCTTGTATGATATGTTGCATGATTTTCCATACTTATTGCTATGAACACATGAAACATAATATATATGTTCCATTATGTCAAAGCACTTCAACTCTTTGGTAGTAAAGTGCTGGAAATAAGTACTTCAACTCTTTGGTAGTAAAGTACTTAAAAGTGATCCAACTCTTTGGTAGTAGATCACATTGTGATATGATCCAACTCTTTGGTAGTAGATCATAAAGGCCTTAATGCATTCAACTCTCAGGTAGTAAATGCATGGATGATATAATGGAAAATGTGCTTAAAATATGTGTTCTCTTTTGTTGATGAATATCTTTGTGGAAGTATATTCTTTTCTTATATTTCTTTATAACTACCAAGTATTAGTTTTATCTTATTGACAAGATATGATGAGAGGTGTATAAAAGACACGTAGGCGTACTTAGTAAAATATTCTTGAAATATTGTGCTGACGTGTACCGCATGTAATCTTTTTTATAGGTTGTGGTTATGCTCTTAAAGATCCAGGATAGTTGAGAGTTGTATAGCGAGCTGATGTACAGGTGGACCTGTTGTCTTAAGATCATGTTGTTTAGATGTAGTACATGTATATGTTATAGTTTCTCTTCAATAGGTAATATCAAATGTTGTAACAATTCATGTTGTAATTATATGTTGAATGGTGAACATGTGTGTATGGTTTTATTATTGTTCATGTACATGTGCTACTGATTGTTTCCTTTTGACTTCCTCTGAGTTTCTTCTTCTTACCCTAGTGTGTGGTGTTTAAATTGGAATACTCACTGAGGTGAGGGTTTCAATTTAGACGTCACACATCAGATAAAGTTTTAGAAAATATGGGGACGTCACACTCCCTTAGGAGGGACAAATCCCATATCTATCACTCACCCCTCAAAAGCCCCATGTGTCAAAGCCACCCAATCATCACCTTTATAACAACCCATGTTTAAGGACTGCGTTTGATGATGTCAAAGTGTGCCCAACGACATGTGTTGAGTGTAGTGATTTCAGGTCAAAGAATCACACTCACCACCATCACTGTGAGTACTGACTGTGACTACCATGTCATGGTTCCATGTGTCAAACTCACGGTGGGTCTGTCTGGTACCTTGTTCTCTAACAAGTACCTATGTGTTTGGTTTGATATCTCTATATCATGACTAATGAGATTCTATCATCAACCAACACCACAATCTAGTCTTGTGTGTCATTGCTGTCTATCTACCTTCCATAATGACATCCGACTAGGGACATAACAAGAATGTACAAACTCTTAGCATATGTATGATCTCATCGTTCATGTCCTTAACCTGAAAGGATACGTCATTGAGTATTGTCATTCTCTAGACATTCAATCTGTTCTATCACTATCTCATATGACTGAACCAGAAAGAATTGGAAGCTTGCCTTTGATGTTTATCAAATAAATCTTAATGTATCCCACCAATCATCCCATGATTGGGTCTCAGGGCATACATACCAACACGTCGTCGAGAAGTACCACACTCCTCGCTCATCGTCTCTACCTTCGCGCATCCTCCGATCCACCGCGAAAGGGGAAACGGTCGGTGCTCGACTCCGTCCCTGGCGCCATTGGCCAAGTTGACTATACCCCTCTCCCGCCTTGTGCTAAGTCACTGCAGCATGCGTGTACGCCGACGTCGCGGCTGGAGAGGGAGCCGTCAGTCTCCCTTTGATGCTTGCCCGATACCATACCCTTAGTATAATCTACTACGGCCACCCTCGACCTCATTCAGGTGAAAATGACAACGAAAGCAGCCTGGTTCTCATTCGTGCATCGTTGGCGCCATGGTTGTGGCTTCGCGCCCGACCTCTGCTCCTCGTGAAGGCAGCGCTCGACCTTGCGTGCCTCCGCCTGCCCCTGCAACAGACCACCACGACCATCCTGGCTGCCCTTAGGCCCTCCGCCTCCTTATACCAGCTCCAACTACCTCCTCCCGAGCCAGTGCCAATGCTCGATGCCAGTACTGGAGTCAGCTGTGAGCGGACTTGGACTACCACTACCCTTCACCTTGACTTTCAAGGTTGGCGAGAGCTCTCTATCCCCTTCTTCCCTTACCAGCGGCAAGACCCTGCCAAGTCTACCACTCGTCACGTTGGCTACTACACCACCTGTCGGCCGTCGTGGAGGGGATGGGAGAGATCTTAGAGCTTCCTATAGAGCTCAGGGTTGTCCTCCTAGACTAGGGCACTATATGAGGGAGGGGCTCGGGATGGCTGCCATGCCTCTATGATCTACAACCCTGTTGTCGATGTCCTTGATCTCTACGTAATGCAAGACACGTCCTAGAAGAAGGACAGATGGCTCATCTTATATAGCATCGGGGTAGGGTTTGTAGAAGAATGGTGAGAAGGGAAGGATATGACTGCAAGCTTGGTATGTCCAATTATCGTGATATATCGGGTTGGTCCTCCAGGAAAGTCCCACTTTCCCCTTTTTCCATAAAGGGAGTTAGGGTCACGATATATTGATTTGGGAAGGCATTTCCCTACATCATAAACACTAACAAATAAACCACTTCCTTTTTATATTCCATACCATCAAAGTACCCCCTTTTCTTTCCTTATATTGGCCTCCTTCAAAATTATGGAGTGCCTTCATGGGAAAATATCTTTTGTTGTAAAGAGAGTATTTAATCGATTTCCCCTATGGTGACATTGGTAATCCAAAGGAAACATGCACAAAATAGATAGTTCCTTTTATCTCTCTCCTTAGTATATCTTTAAAACTAATAATTCCTCATATCATGGAAAGTCATCAAAATCTTTCCGAAGTCATATTTGTTAATATTCAAAAGTTACATCAGAATAACACTAATTGTTTCTACAAACATTGTGTTGCCAATAATGGTTAGATGATTACTATTTTAATTATCTAAACCACCACATATCATATTTCTTTTAGGAACTTGTCTCTAATTCAATTGTTCCACAATTATAAAGCTATTAATTGTTATGATAATTCTCTTTTCTAGAGAATTCCACATAATTGGATATTTAACAATATCAATCGTTCATTACTTTAGGAATCCCTTCCTTATTAGAATATTGCAAACCACCAAACATTCAATCCCTTTTATTACTTTAACTCATGCTACAAGAACCCATAGCATATGAATGATGCATATTATTATTCCACCAATAATACCATTGGGGAAGATTATTTATCAAATTAATTCATGCATCATATTTTATAGTTCAATTTTACCAAAAATTGAGGTTATAACATTCACCCCTCCTTAAAAGGAATTTTGTCCTCAAAATTCAGGCCTACTAAGCCTAGGTGAATTATACTCATCTTATGTTTAAAACTTAGGGTTAACACCCTACTTAGATATTTTTAACAACTTTTCCATGGTATATCGATTTTCATTTAATTACTAAGATTGACACCTGAATTGAAATTCAAGTATATCCACATCTACATCTTATCATCACTTGATGATTTTGTTATTACTTGGTGCTTTCTCTTTTCACTTAGGTCTCCAACCTATTATTCATTATTTTCACAGAAGGGTGAGGTGACACCTCTAATCCTAGTTCATGTCATTATGCATTCAAAGTAGTATATTCATCCTCTTTATTTTAAGCATAATGTATGTGTATCCAATCTCCCTCACTCATAATGAGATGAAATAAGCATTTGACTGCAGATCAAACACAAAGTTCATCCCACCACACATCACCTTCCAATTCCACATATTAAGTTGAATCATACCTGATATGACTCTAAACTTACTTTTTCTCAATTTTATAGCATTCTTATGTTCCATGAAGTCAAGTGTCCCTTTTATTACTCTTAAGTTAAGACACAACTTCTCTAACTTTTTCATGACTTCTTTATATCTTTTATATTTACATCTCATGTATCATTATGAGCCTTAGCCAAACCCTTAGGGCCTCTAGGGGTATAGGTACTCTTTTGGAGTGATCTCATCCTTATGCATGAAGGGAGTGCCTTTCACATTCACCCATTCGGCTACATGATCATCATGGAGTTAGCTAATGTCCTGAGACATGGACCTTGGGCAAACTCAGTTGTTACCTCCCGACCACATGGTCGTGTGCATTCAGGGAACAATCAACTCCCAACCCATTGGTCCTATGTACCTCTAATACACCCTATTGACCCTAGGATTGCATCAGGACTCTACCCTCCCTAAGGGTTTCTTTTGAGATGTCACATCTTTTAAGCACATTATTCTCTTATTTAATTCTTTAACTCGGATTGCCTTCATTTCTCTCTTTTGAGTACACATAATGCAGTGTCGTCCCATCATTGGGCTCAGGCCACCTTCCCTTCAGGGCTTGGTGCCATGTTGGTCTTCCCTCCTGGGCTTGACCTCTGTGATCTTCCCCTCCATGGGCTTGATCCTAAACAACTGCATTGTGGACTTAGGCCACCTTCCCTCCTGGGCTTGGTGCCTGCCTGGTCTTCCCTCATGGGCTTGACCATTTCATGACCTTCCCTCCTGGGCTTGGTCGTCCACTTAGGCCACCTTCCCTCCTGGGCTTGGTGCCTTACTGGTCTTCCCTCCTGGGCTTGAACAGTTGTGTCACTCAGAGTTGGCATCCTTGGGTTCAAAGAATTTAAGTACTTTTTATTTTTATATCTTTAACTCATCACACCTCTAGGTGAGGATTAAGGTTATTTCAATTCTTAAATACATTTATTCACTTACCTTTTAAGGGAAAGTCCTAACCTAGGGTGCCTTCATGGCTCAAAAGAGGGAGTTAGGCTCTCTAGCCACAACCTGATCCCAAGATCTAAGGTTTTTCCTCCCTCATAGGTCATCTTCCCACTCTTTGAGTTGACCCACCCCAGGTTGTCTCACTAACCCTAAAGGTTTCATAGGTATCTTTTTTTTCATTAGGCATAACTTTTATCATCAACCCATGTTTGCTCAATCTCTGGAATACCCCCCTCATGGTCTCTGTCCATTCCATGAACGTGGGTCACCTTCCCTCCAGGGCTTGGTGCTACCTCGGCCTTCCCCTCTAGGGGCTTGGCCACATCACTAAACTTCTAGAGACAACATGAGGACTTTGAGCAAGTTATATTCCAACTTTCATTTTTTTATATATACATCTATTGGGTTTTTATATCTCTTAAGACTTATCACATAAGTTTTATGCTCCTCATGCCCACATGCATTGGAGATTGGGTTACCTAAACCATACCTTATCTTTCTTATTCATGATTTCAAGTTTCACATGGGCAGTGTCCCATACCACCACACCATATTGATTATCGATTTCGAGTTTCACATGGGTAGTGTCCCATACCACCACACCATGTTGATTAATTAGGATTAAGGTTTTAGGGTTAGGGTTAGGGACTACACTCTACCTCTTAGAGTTTTCACATCCCTAGATTCTTTAGGATTTCCATACCCTAAACTAAGTCCTTCCTCTAATAAAGGGCTTACCCATACTTGTATCTTTCTAGTGTCTACCCTCTCTAGAGGGACCTACTCGAAAGGTTACATCTTTTCACATTTTACTTCTCTTATTAACATCCTCTTTAAAACTTTTAAACAAGAGATGAGAAGTAGATGAAAATGTGATATGAGAAACCTAAATGATACTTTATGCTTTATTATTTTTTCTTGAAAATTATAAACTATTAAGTATTAGTTGATGAATCTGTTCTCTGATACCAAATGTAACGACCCGCACTTTTGAGTGTCTAAAAGACCTTAAAGTCACAGATCGTTAATCATAATTTCCAAGATCAGATTCAAGAAATAATATGGAATAGTAAACAATTTCCATTAATGATCAAATATTTACGTATTTACATGAAAAGCTCCTCTAAGGAGTTACATAACTTTTAACAGAATTAATTATACATGTGTGAAGATAAACCATTAAAACTAAACCTTCATGATTAAACTGTAGTGTCTTCAACATCTCTATTTGTACCCTCATGTCCACAAATCAAGTATATCTGATACCTAAAATGCTGACAAACAAATACGCGATCAGTATATTTCTATACTAGTACGTGGATTCAAACAATAATCACAAGTACATGTATAAGCAAACATCTTTATCTTGAATATAAACTCATTTTCATATTCTAACCCTTATCTAGTCCACTACCTCAGGTGTAATCATTGTCCCTCCAGGGCTCGTGTGCATTACCCTTAAGATCAGTCTGACCCAGGGTTCAGAATGTAATTATTTACTTTACATGATACTCATATGAACTTTATAGTTTGCAAGAACTAAATAAACAAGCAAGCAGTTTATTTGTCGTTCAATCTCATCGAGAAACATCGGCAATCTAGGAATTTGATACATGTAATCATAAGCGTAACCACGTACCTTATGCCATCGTAGAAACCATGCAGAATATATCACATGTACTTTAAGAGTGTTTCCAAACATCCAAGCAACAAAGCATGTAATCAACAAGTATCTGAAACAAATCATACTACGTATGTTTCACCATGTATTCTCATTATACTAATCAAATTTAGATGCAATCCTAAACTAGGGTTTAGGTTATCTCATGTTTGGACTAGGGATTAGGGATACAAACCCTAGTTCCATCATATTAAGGTTTCTATGATTACAACTTCAGTTATACATACTAGGTGAAACCCTAATCATCAACTTAAGCACATTATATTACCTGTGACACCTAAATCACATTACTAACATTAAGATCATAGCAAGGTGTCCATGTTGGTTGTAAAACCCTAAACAACATGAATAAGATTACTAATCAAGAATCGTCCATTATTCATGATTATCATGGATTTCCTTATTAGACATGACAAGATCAGGTATTAACTCAATATGACCAAATCTAATCAATTAAACATCATATTAACCTAAATCTAGGATTTCCTTTATACTAATCACATATGAACATGTATTGCATACACTTTTAGAACAGGAAGCTTAACTAGGTTCGGATAGTATTTTATTTGGATTCCGCTCATTCTTCTAATCAGTTTGATATATAATATTACTATATTTTGAGCTACCATTAATTAATTATAAATATTCCAAATTATTGCTATAGTAGCCAAACAAGGGTTGCCATGTCAGCATTAAAAAGGCTAACCAGAATTATTTGATAAAGGGGGGAAAGACTCCCGCTACCCTTGGGTCTTGTTCGTGTGAGGAGGGGTAGACGAGTCTTTTTTCTCTATTTCCTTCCCTTTCCTCCGACTCAGGTGTGTCCGAAACCCAGACATCGTCGTCTCTCGCACTCAGCCGTCGAGGCTTCTCTCCTTGTGGCCTAGGTCACCACCGTCATCGAGAAGTACCACGCTCCTCGCTCATCATCTCTTACTTCGTGCTTCCCCTGATCCACCGCGGAAGGGGAAACGGTCGGTGCTCGACTCCGTCCCTGGTGCCACTGGCCAGGTTGACTATGCCCCTCTCCCGCCTTGCGCTAAGTCACTACAGTGTGCGTGTACGCCGGCGTCGTGTCTGGAGAGGGAGCCGTCTGTCACCCTTCGATGCTTGCACGCTACCATACCCTCAGCATGATCTACTGTGGCCACCCTCGTCCTCCTTTGGGTGTAAACGACAATGAAAGCAGCCTGGTTCTCATTCGTGTGTCGTTGGTGCCATGGTTGTGGCTTCGCGCCCAGCCTCTGCTCCTCGTGAAGGCAGCGCTCGGCCTTGCGTGCCTCTACCTGCCCCTGCAACAGACCACCACGACCATCTCGGTCGCCCTCAGGCATGATGCCTCCTTGTACCGGCTCCAACCACCTCCTCCTGAGCCAGTGCCGACGCTCGATGCCAGGACTGGAGTCAGCTGTGAGCGGACTTGGACTACCACTACCCTTCACCTTGACGTTCGAGTTTGGCGAGAGCTCTCTGTCCCGTTCTTCCCTTACCAGCGGCAAGACCCTGCCAAGTTTGCCACTCATCACCTTGGCTACTACACCACCTACCGGGCATCGTGGCGGGGATGGGCAAGATCTTAGAGCTTCTTACATATCTCAGGGTTGTCTGCCTAGACTAGGGCACGATGTGAAGGAGGGGCTCGGGATGGTTGTCATGCCTCTATGATCTGCAACCCTGCTATCGATGTCCCTGATCTCTACGTAATGCAAGACACGTCCTAGAAGAAGGACAGATGGCTCATCTTATATAGCATTGGGGTAGGGTTTGTAGTAGGATGGTGAGAAGGGAAGGATATGACTGCAAGCTTGGTATGTCCCCTTTTATCGTGATATACCGGGTTGGTCCTCCAGGAAAGTCCCACTTTCCCCTTTTTCCGTAAAGGGAGTTAGGGTCACGATATATTAATATGGGAAGGCATTTCCCTACATCATAAACACTAATAAATAAACCACTTCCTTTCTATATTCCATACCATCAAAGTACCCCCTTTTCTTGCCTTATATTGGCCTCCTTCACAATTATGGAGTGCCTTCATGGGAAAATATCTTTTGTTGTAAAGAGAGTATTTAATAGATTTCCCCTATGGTGACATTGGTAATCCAAAGGAAACATGCACAAAATAGATAGTTCCCTTTTATCTCTCTCCTTAGTATATCTTTAAAACTAATAATTCCTCATATCATGGAAAGTCATCAAAATCTTTCCTAAGTCATATTTGTTAATATTAAAAAGTTACATCAGAATAACACTAATTGTTTCTACAAACATTGTGTTGCCAATAATGGTTAGATGATTACTATTTTAATTATCTAAACCACCGCGTATCATATTTCTTTTAGGAACTTGTCTCTAATTCAATTGTTCCACAATTATAAAGCTATTAACATTTACGATAATTCTCTTTTCTAGAGAATTCCACATAATTGGATATTTAACAATATCAATCATTCATTACTTTAGGACTCCCTTCCTTATTGGATTATTGCAAACCACCAAACATTCAGTACCTTTTATTACTTTAACTCATGCTACAAGCACCCATAGCATATGAATGATGCATATTATTATTCCACCAATAATACCATTGGGGAAGATTATTTATCAAATTAATTCATGCATCATATTTTATAGTTCAATTTTACCAAAAATTGAGGTTATAACAATAGGATTGATAATCAAAGTACATTGAATTAAGGTTTCTCATGTCATCACTATGAATTATGATCATACTATCATCATGCATTAGGATTTCATCTATCAATGCTCTCAATTAGAGTTATGATTCATTAACCTTCATAATTAGGGTTTCATGATCTCACTATTAAGGATCATACCCTAATTAGACATATATCCATAATGAGAGTCCATTACATGATTAACATTCATGTAGGAAGTCTTCTCTCTCATATTCTATAAGATGATGTTTGCTTTAGCCTTGATTAGGCTAAGTCAACTCAATCTTGAAGAAGAATTGACATCACGGATTATGTCATTATCACCATGCTCATTAAAGCTTAATTATTTAAGGGGTACTAATCACCCTATCTCTTTAAAGGTACCATTATTAAAAAGGCCATTAGTTTACATCATGTAATTGACCACTTAAACCATTGACCTTTATTCACTTTAAGTGTTCATACAATTTAATTAATTACCATCCAAATGATCTTGGTAACTTAGACCTCAAACGGTCTTGACCATTCAGACCTCAAACGGTCTTGGTTGAATACTCAAAACCATTTACTAAAGTTGAGGTTGAAACCGTTTGCCAAAATGAACCCTTGAGATCATT
This sequence comes from Alisma plantago-aquatica, assembly GCA_963693085.1. NCBI lineage: Eukaryota > Viridiplantae > Streptophyta > Magnoliopsida > Alismatales > Alismataceae > Alisma > Alisma plantago-aquatica. The sequence goes on from OY856410.1 coordinate 1,024,070,914, forward strand.
TGCTAAAGGTGCACACTTGAAACAGTTTGCTAAAGGTAGTCTTTGAAACCGTTTGCTAAAGTACAATTTTGAAAATGCATGAACTCAACCGATTTGGGATCGTTTGGTCCCAAACGGTCTTGAGACCATTTGGTCCCAAATGGTCTTGAGACCTTTTGGACTCAAATGGTCTTGAGACCGTTTGGTCCAAGCCTCTTCAAAACTGCATGGACCAAAAAGGGTCTCAACCATTCAAATCGATTTAGGGTTTCCAAGGTTAACTCCTTCATTAATTGAATCTATGGAACTACTCATCAATTGGACCTAACACCTTACTTCATTTGAGTTAAATAGGTCAACCTTCAACTGATTTGACCCTCAATTGATCATCAATTAGGGTTTGAATAAATTGGATTAGGGTCTGGAATCGATGATCCTTCAATGTTGATCATTGAGGAACTAATTACATTGAAACTATTGGACCACCATCCAAAATGGATATGACCTGACCCCAAACGGTCTTGAGACCGTTTATGCATCTCAACCTCCAAAACCATGTCATCCAATTAGGGTTTGGATTATTGGATTGATCACCAAATCATCATTTGATTGCAAATCATCTTGGTATCTTTGGATCTTCAAACACCTGACCATACTCAACCCTAGACCTCCAAACGGTCTTGGGTGACCCCCAAATGGTCTTGAGACCGTTTGGGTGATCCCCAAATGGTTTTGAAACCATTTGGGTCAATCAACCCAAGTTTCAAACTCAATCAAATTGGAAATCAGCACTTAACTTGATTAGGGTTTGGTGATTGATGGACCTTCAACTCATGAACCACTTGGAACTAATCAATTATATTTAGTGGATAATTAACCTAGATCATTATGACCAAACCCCCAAATGGTCAACACTGGTCAACATCACCAAATGGTCTGAAACCGTTTGCCCTCATGCAGTTTGATGAAACTGATTCCCTTCAAACGGTTTGAAACTGTATGCTCCCAAACGGTTTGGGAAACCGTTTGAGCTCATCAAATGAAACCATTTGGATAGGGATTTCTTTGGATAAGCATTTAAGATGATGTCATCATCTTCTTACTCTGTTCAACCAAGCACTATTGTCGTTCTTCATGGAAACTTCAGCAATGAACCAAAACAATACCAAATAGAAGAAAATAACCAACGATTATTGAAGAATGAAATGCAATACTAATGTTTAAGGGTTTGAGTTATAAAACCCACCTCTAAAACTGATCCCAAGCTCCAAGCTCCATGGCTCTAATGGTGGATGGAGTTCCAGCAACTGTCCAAGGTCCGTTGTTGAGCTTTTGGATTAACAAGTTGGCTAGGATTGGAAATTGAGTGAAGAAAATCAATAATTAAGCATTGATTTAGGGTTTTCACCATGAATCCGAGGTAGAAGATGATCAAAACATACCAACAGGTTATGGTCGTCCTTCTCCTACTCCCGAGCTCTCCCTTGGTCGGACAAAGCAAAGTGAGGAAAGAAAACCAAGGAAAAGATCCTTATGTGTATTGGAAAAAAAGATACACATAAAGGATTTTCAAGGAAAGAGAAAAAGGATTATTTTCCTTAAATTCCGAAATTATTTCCACCAAATTCCCCTCCATTTCTTGGCCAAGAAGACACATTCATTATATTGAAAAACCTCTCCATTTTATCCAAAGATTAATGGAAAAGGAATTAAGCACCTTAAAGAGTTTTATATTAATATCCAACCTTTTAGTGGATATTACTTTTTATTATATTAATATGAGTGGCTTCCACTCAACCAAGATCTTTTTGTGCCATAGCAAGGAACAAGCTCGTCCAACTCTATTGGAAACACATCCTTCAACTTTTGGTTGAGGGGCTCCTTAATTAATTTATTTCTTTTTACATTAAATTAAATTAAAGTTCCATTTATGCTTAAATCTTGATTATTTTAATATCAAGATTCTCTCTCCTCCATGATAATTCAAATGAGGTGCCCCTCTCATTTTCTTTGCTCTACTTAATGGAAAGAAACATGAAAGACCCTCAAGAGGTGTTATTTTGCATATTGAACCCTAGGTTTTGGGTAAATTGCACATTACACCAAAATTAGGTTTCAATGCACAAGGATTGCTCTACAAGCTTTATCTTGATGACCAAGCTTGTGGAAACCATACCACTACATAATATTCATTCTTATGATGTCTCAGCATCAGAGGAACATATTATCATGTGCAATTTGCAAGTTAACCCCTCAACTTGTGTAATTTGCACTTTAGTCCAAAATTAACAAAACAATGTTTCAACATTATTCAAAAAGGACTGAAATTGAAATATAAGTTACTCAAGAGCCTTAATTACTTTTCAAAAGATAAGAGAAAGCATATAATCAACTTTATTAGGATAAACACCTAAGGTTAGTACATAACCCAGGTCAGGGATGTTACACATGGTGAAGGTTCTCTGGAGCCACCATGATCAGTCTAATGCCTCCTCAGAGATCAAATCAGAGATCGAGCAGAAATATCCTAATATTTTCCATTATGTTTGAAAATAAGAACAAAATTCTTAAAAAGGAGAAGAAATGTGACAAAGTGAGTTTTTATACTATTTTCTCTCTCTTACAAATTTAATGTAAATAAGTTATTAAATTATGGATCGGAATACCCCCAATGATCTCCCTAACAAATTCGACCAAAATGAGTCACCAATTTCAAAAAAATACAAACCCTAAACTTATTAAGGTGAATTCGATGTATTATTATACATGTTCAAAGTCCATGTTCAACTTTGAAATTTCACTCTCAATTTGTCACATGTGCTAGTTAACCATAGCATGAACCACTACCTAAAATATTACTTTGAATGGATAATCCATTTAAAAGGTATAAACCTTGGAAATAATGTATATTATTTCATTTATTTAACCCTAACACCTACGTTTTGATTTAAATGACTAGTCTGTGACACATAAATGTGTCACACAGCTTCATTAGCCTATCCATATACACAACCCTTTTCCCAACCATTCGATGAGACGGATCACAGATCAAGTAGAGATCTAACGACTCTGACTTCATCATCCACCTTCCACCTAATCTAGTTAAGCCTCCAATAGGCTAGTGACCAAGTCAATCCTGCTCGAGCCCATATGAGATAATATCTCACAATACTAGCATGATATTCCTCCTCCTCTCACAAAACTGAAACTGATGACCCCTCACCCGTCGCCGCTCACTCTCAGATCAGGGAGAATGAGCTCCTGGTTCTCACACCCTCTCCCTAGTTGCGGCAAGTAGATTAGGACTTCTCACCACAAACCTCCTCACTCCTATAGAAGACCAGCAATAGCTCTTCTTACCCTCCTTTGGTCATCACATCACCTCAATTCAAAACCGTCAATGCCCGAGAACCATAACCACCATCACCTTCAACCTCTATAAACCGTCACTGCCCTACTACCCTAGTGCATCTTGTACCAATTGTTTTCTATCTCCACCTTCTCCATCCTATAGGGAAGCTCCCCGTCTAGGATTTGAGGTCCTAGACTTTACCTCACCTATCCCACCGCCTACGTCAGTGACCTTCTTTCTATAACTTGGAAGCTCTCCGATCCGCAAGGAACTGCACCACTCAAAGTAGTCTCCCTACCTCAGGGTGACTCATTGAAGGTGAAGACGCTCTCCTTTCACCACCACTCACACACTATCATGAGAAGATCCTTGTCAAAGTCATGAGGCAGGTTGTTGTACACGAGAAGGTCCTGAGGAAGGAGGTTGATGTGTTGCCAACTCAGACCTAGGTGGACCAACCACGAACCACCAAATCTGCTAACCTAGCCTATTGTCTCAGACCTAGGTGGACCAACCACGAGCCACCAACTCTGCCAACATGGCCTATTGTCTGATACCACATCAGCAAGGAGCGTGTGAGTCATTGATCAAGCCACTCCCAATCTCATGAGATTTGATCAAGCTGAGATGTCAATCCAGTCAGATCCGACCATTGATCAAGGTAATTTTCTCAACCTAAATCATTTAATTAAATTAGAAATCTCTTAATCTTAGGAATTTCCTAGAAAATGCTAGGAATATATGAAAATAGAAAACATATATTTGATTTTCATTAGAAAAATGCAGGCTATCTAGATAAAATATCCCTAGGACCTAGATCTGACCCATTTAAAAAAATGCTAGCTTATAGTCTAATGATTGGTTATATGCCATTTAATAATTATAATGGACATTATTGGATGCAACTTGACCATTTTGGATACCCAAACCCTAACAGGGTCCCTGACCCTTACATGATCTCAAAACCCTAAGAAAGTGTGGATAGATATCTTAAAACCCTAATTTTTAGTTTCTCTCTCTAGACGTGTGCTTTCATGCATTTATTTGCCAACCCCTAATTAAGTAATGACCTCCTATGATCATGTATGACTTCTCAAACCCTGGATCTATCCTTGAAAACCTAGGATCATGAGAATCCTAAAAGGAAATCATTAATGATCTAAACATCTATAGAACCCTAAAATGAATGTTCCTTTCTTATAAAAATGGGCATCATTAATTAGATGAAACCCTAATCTTGAAATCTAGTCTTGTGACTCCAATACAAGATAAGAGTCGAAGATAATCCATGATCTAATCATAGGAACATGAAAATAATGCCAACTAGAGATCAACCCTAATAACTCAAAACCCCTAATATGAGATTATGAGAACCTATAATGACTTTAGATCTTATTTTCTCTTTCAGGGTGATCTATTCTCTTAATCTAGGCTTGTTAAAATTCTAATATGAGATTCAAGGTATGTGGATATAAGTATAAGACTAGTTTTTTTGGTTGATATAATTATGAGTAATTTCTTGCATGTAATTGAATAATCTTGTTGGATGTATGTCTATACATATTATCACTTTTTCGCCTTGAACACTAAGAACACAAAGGAAAGAAAATGGAATGTAGTTACTGATGGTTCAGTAATCTCCCTATTACATAGGGAAAGTATTAATGTTGACTAGCACCTCCCTAATGGTACAAAGTAAGCGGGAAGATCCCTAATGGAACAAGGTGGGCAGGGATAGGGCCCAATAATATAAGTGTTGATTGTTCTATGTCCACCATAGTAATACATGTCCATTGAAATGTGACTAATAAATTGGATTCAATTAATTTTCTCGCCTTAACTTAATTTTTCATTTTCTTTTCTTCTTCAAGTATTTTGAATAGGTCAACATAGTATAGTATCTTTTAATCATGTACCAACTTTATGTTGATCATTAGTTTCTCATATTTTCTAGGTTCAAGGAACCTATAATGCATCTCAAAGTACTTGTAAAAACTAAATAAATTTCATGGAGGATGATTAGCTAGATGGCTGCCTCTTATCTTATTTTCTGATTAGATAGTTATTTCTTTTCCTTATATGGTGTGTAGGATGTCTATATCATATGTATTTGTTTTTCCTTAAGAACTCATATCTCTTTCCAATGAATAGTGTAATATGACCTTTTATTCTATTGAATGATTTTTGTGTGGATACTTGAATGATGTTGTGAACAACGATACAACTTCTTATTATATGCTAGTTGGCAATCACAATCTTCATATTTTCCCTTTTGATTTATTATAGATATGAGTGCACACATACATAAGGAATGTCATAATAGAAATTATACAGGAATTGAGGCCATCACATAATGATTCTCAATATCATGAACCAATCATGGAAGTTATTCCCTTTGAACTTGTCCTTCTCAAGGACCAAATGCAAAGAAAAGTTGTTGTTATGTGTTGCCATTTGATACTATAAAAGAATTTGCAATTTCATCCAAACTCATTTTTATTTGATTTGATTTGATTAAATTTGATGATATTAATTAGGTCTTGAATTAGCTATCACTCTCACTATTTTATCCAAATTGATAGCCCTCACATATCGATTCAAAAGATTGCACTGTACAACCTTCTAGTGAGCCAAGTTCCAAAATAATTCAAATTTTACCCCACCAGTATCTATAGTAAATTATCAAGGTAGGTAACATTTTCCAATTGAATCTTGTGCATTTCTTGGATAGATGATATGCATAACTCTTTTCCATAGTCATCTTTATGCCCCTGGTGTTTAATCTCATTAAGGTCACTCAATTAAGCCCGAACTAAAAGCTGACACAATAATAATGCACACCGCTTGGCAGACCCACATTATTACCATCAGACTTCCATGAGATAGACATCACACCACCCTTGGGTTTCCCATGCTTAGTCAATGAATATTTTCATGTGTGTCTCTAATGGAAATCATCTAAGACTTAATATTTTATTTAAGGGTGTTTGTATATTTATATAAATATGTATACTTTATCCCATCACCACATATATATAGTATGTATCATATACAAGCTATATCCCACAACGTAAACATGCAATATAAAAACTAAAAGTGATGGTTATGGACATTCTAATGTAATTCCTTGGAGGCACAAGGAATTACCACAACCTAGGCTCTACATCACATGTAGAATCCTATTATTGATGAAGATTTGTGGTTGCCAATCAGGGTTGATTGGCTCAACCCTTGAACTTATTGACTCACCTCCTGGCTGGTTGGTTGGATGTCTCCCCAGTCATCTGAACTCTAGTCGACCAGCTTCTGGGTCCTCCAGTTGATCGATTGGACCTCTAATTGGTCGGTCCTCCTTGGTCATCCATCTTCTGGGCATGATTTCTTCATCATAACAAGAAAGGAAACTATCCTATTTCTATTAAACTTATTCCTTGGTAATGAGAGACCTCTAGTTACATTTTAGGGGAGCAAAGGTAGGAAAGAATAATACTTTTACATTGGGAAGAAGAAGGTAGAGGCTCGATATGCAAACCGAGATAAAAATATGAAATAAACACACAACCACAATGCAAGGTTGTTGGACATAACCATGCTACACATCCACCATTAAAACTTTCTTTTAGGGTGACATGTATATATATATATATATATATATATATATATTTATATTTATATATATATATATATATATTTATATATATATATATATATTAGTTTGGGATTGTATGTTTCCATTGATTGAATTTAAACATTAACCTATTTCAGTATTTACATATTATGCAATAAATGAATGATGAAACCAAAAATCTGATCATATCAATTATCCCAAAAAATAGTAAATTGATGTGATTGTGATACCACTGTAGGGAAATACGGGCATAGAGTAGGCAGTAGAAACAAAAGTTTATCTATCCATATTTCTTAAAATAGAAAGATCATGTAAACAACTATGTAATGGGAAGTATGGTTAAATGAGTTCATACCTGATCCTAGAGCAAGTCCAACGACTATAACACATTGCAGTAGTGCAACACTCCAAGTTGCATTGGCACTCATATGTAGCAGCTCCTGGTCTTCACCACAAACAACAGGCTTGGACGACATCTACAGCAGCTCCTTCACAGACTACAAGATGATGTTGTCCTCCTAGCATTGTGAAGCAGCCACCTCACCACTATGGTAAGTCCACGCAAACCACCTAAAACACATGTCGTTCAACTAGAATAGATAGGAAGGAGTTGTCTCTCCCATTGGTGTACTAGTCACCAACTTGCTCTCCCACAATTGCTCTCCATCGTTATCCCTCCCTTTGTCATGTAGGACTTCCTCGAGCTTTCTATTGGTTATCATAACCAGAGAGGACAAATAATTGTCATAGGAAATTGAGTTGAGTCTAAGAATCCCCCAGTACCCCTCTATTTATAGGAGGGTTTAGGGTCTGGGTTCCCAGACTGTGTGGGAGTGGAAAGGACCAGAAGATCATGAATTTATGCAACCTATAAGTGGTGAACCAGTCAGTTCGCAAGCGAGCCAGTTGGTTCATATGTGAGCCAATATATTCACTCAGCAAATTGGTCACTTTGCCATGTTTCCCAATGTCATATGAATTGGCAATTTAAATCCAATTAATGCCTTAACGTCAACACTAATCCTTGATGCAATCAAATTTTTCCACGAATCGGGCATCTGACTCTTGCATGTCTTTCGCATCATGACCCGAGCTAGTCAGTTCACTCTCTAGTTCAGGCAGAACTCAGGCAATTCAATTTCTAATCAACTTGACACTCCAACTGATCATTTCATCACATGAGCCGATTGGTTGGGAGTCCAATCAGTTGATTTGTTTCAAAAATTGAATACTTCAACAATTTTTTAATCAATCAATTCAATTGTCATATATGATTAAACTTCTCTTCTAGGTGATTTACTATGTGTGTGACCCCATAGATTCCATATTATATTGGCAGTGAATGTCCATAACTGAATGAGTGACATCACAAGCAAAGAGTGTTGCCTAGTCACACATCAATGCTACCCAAATAATTAGGAAAGTTGGAGAACAACTTCAACCTAGGATTTGTGTAAATGTTCAATCCATGTTCTTTGAACTAGAATAGATTGTCTGAGATATATGTGACCTCAATATCATATATTGATAAACATGTGCATGCACATGCATTTCTCAATCTCACTTTTCAAGTGGCCAAGAATCAAACTCTAGTAGGAGGGACAAATCCCATATACATCACTCACAGTCATCCTCATGTGTCATAGTCCATCTGATCATCATTTTTATTGCAACCCTTATTTAGGATCATGATGATGATGTCAAAGTACACTAAAGGATATGTGATGAGTGTAACAACTTTATGTCTAAGAACCACAACCACCAACTTTACTATGAGATATTATTATGACCACCAAGTATTGTTTCCATGTGTCACTCTCAAGGTGGGTCTGTCTGATACACTATTCTTGAGAAAGTATCTATGTGTTTGGTTCGATATCACATATTGTGATTGATGAGATTTTGTCATCAACCATCACACACTCTAGTCTTTAGTGTTACTTCTATCTATCTGCCTTCCATAGTAACATCTAACTAGGGACATGACAAGGATGTACATACTCTTAACATCTATCTGATCTCATTGTTCAAGTCATGTACTTGAAGACATATGTCATTGAGTAATATCATACTTTAGACATTCATTATATTTCCTCATTATCTTATAACTGAGTGAAACAAAATGAATTGGAAGCTTGCATTTATTATTATTAATCAAATCATTTATGTAATATGCCATCCCAATCATCATATGATTGGCTCTCTGGGAATACCATACCAACAGAGAGACTTTGTTATATCCCCATTTTAGTGAAATTGAATTTATTAAATATAAAGTATGAATCAATGATTTTTCCCTAAGTGATATTATTGATGAAATAATAGTGTCCTTATGGCCCAAGTTAATGAAATACAAGGAATTTTGTGAATTTTGTACTTTGCAATAATCCAGTTGTGTTTTGACAGAAGAAAGATTAGTAAACCCACTAATAAAGAGATAATGTATAATTGGTATTTTAAATATGGAATTATGTGTAATACTCTAGAAAAGAGAGTTTTCATGCATAATGGCTTTATGGTTTACTAAATAACTAAAATATTGAATAATATGTAAATTTCCAAAAGAAAATATGTGATGTTTTAGATAATTAAAAGAGTAATTATCTATCCATAAGTGGAAATATGATGTTTGAGGCATCCAATAAGAATGTCTGGATCTGACTTTTGGATACTTGAAGATAATAAAAAAAATAAGAGAATTCTAGATTTTTGAAGAAAAAGGAGTTATTATGTGGTGTGGATAATTCATTTAAGGAATTTCAAAATGAGCAAGTTTTGATCATAATAGTAATTCAAATAAATTGCAACGAATAGACAAATATTGGAAAAGACTTATAGGAGTTTCCTTTCAAATTTCATAGTCATATGATGTTCCTAGTAGTCTATGGAAATTTTTAAAGAGAGAAGGATCAATATGAAATAAATGAATTATGTTTCTTTTGAAGAGAGATGAAAAATGGGCATCTAGAAATTTCTTTTTGCTGCCAAATATTTCCAAAACCAAAGTTTAATGACTTAAAGCTTTCCCTTAAAACTTGGGGACAATTTGATAAAGGAGGAGCGAGGTGAGAGTTTACTAAGTTTACCTAAGTGAGAGGATTGAGTAATTTATATGGTTATTGTCATATTTAAATCTAGATAAGGAAATACAAGGACTGGCACTTCAAAGGGATGGGCATCCTAACAAATGTTACATCCTGGATCAACAATCTAGGTGTTGTCACTTACCTCCAGCCAGATCTAAAAACATATTGTAGTGTTGACATCATTTCCTTCGCTCCTCTCTCTCTCACTGATTCATACAAACACCTAGAAATACTCCAATTGGGTTTTGGAGACAAAACTAAGATAAAGCATCCCTAGATTCTAGTGTTTTTATGTGTATTCGAGTTTCCCCCAAAACCAGTTGGTGTAGGACCTCCATGAAAATCGTTCGAGGCTACACTCGCTATCCATGTCCTATATAATGCTTAGGGCATCATAGAGGCCTATTGAGGATTTTATAAGGGTTGATCCCTTCTAAGAATGTCGCTATGCGTAGGAGACAAGTCACCCCTGGGGGTAGGCTTCTGCCTTTTTTTCTAGCTTGAGGCTGCTTGTAAGGCGGCCAACCCAAAGCTCCAGCATAGGTGGCAAAGGGCTCTATGAGTCCGCCCATGACTGGAGGAGCCATTGGAGTGATCTCATGGGTGTTTGGAGCAGTAGAAGCAAGAGTCAACCAGCCAATTGACCAAGATTTTGGAACTATAATGGTGAGGTGGAGTGAGTCAGTGGTTGAAGAAGAGAATGGGTGGAATTATGTTTGTGCCCTCAACTATAAAATAGAAAGGATGGGGGTAAACCTGCATTTTGATCCCAATTTTTGCCTCAACCTTGCTGGGATGGGTTGTTGAAGTGGCAACAGGTTGTTGGCTAGTCCCCTTCCACGTGGAAATTAAGGAAAAGACACATTTTTATGACATGGGGCTCATTGATTGGTCTAAAAAGGGTAATCATGAAATAATTGTAGTAATCAAGCAATAAATGAGAACATAATGATATTATATATCATTTTGATCATGAAAAAGAGGGGAGTCTAAATAAAATACAATTGACACCTAAATATGACTCCTATTCTAAAAGTAGTGTCAGTATGTGTTAATGTGATGACCAATAAATGGAAACCCTAGTTTAGGGTATTAACCTGTTGAAATATGTTAAAAACCCTTCTTTTATGCTAATACATGATGTTGTAGATTATTATGGTAATTTAACATGGTTATGATCATAATGATGAGAAATTAGGTTTTCTAGAGTGGATGGTCCTTAATATGTGTAATTAAGATCTTGAACATCAATGATGCAACTTGTTATAACCTTAATGTGATCTAAGTACTCCTATTTAAAGAATGTGTTGGATATGATAATCAAGTTTAAGGATTATATCTTGCAATATTGTTAAGGGACATAATTGAAACTAGTGTTCAAAATATAATAAAATGGTGAAATTGATAATCATGGAAATACCTAACTAGAATTTGGTTTCTTGAATCATCGAACCAATAATCATAAGAATTGAGGTATCAAAGTATAATCCTAATAATAATTTAATAACAAGGGAAACATAAACCCTAGGTTAGGACCCAAGTAGGGTTTGATTATTATGATGATGACACTTTAGGATTTACTTACATGCATATAATATGATGAATTGCTTAGTTTTTACTTTTCTTTCTTGATTGATGATTAAAGTACTTGAAGAATGATTCAATAATCTACATGGTTCTACAAAAGGTACATTATTATGCTTATGACTACCCACATTATTTGGTCGGTGCTTTTTGAGGATTTCTCTAGGATTGAAGAAGTAAGTTGTTGGATGTTTATTTACATTATGTTCAATTATAATGCCACTATGAGTACCACATAAATAAATATTATGTGAAGAAAATGACAGTTCTTATTTGCAAAAAAATTGATCATTATATGTTGTTAGTTTACTTGCACACTTTGCATGCACCCCACATACACAACATATTTTGGAATGTTGATTCGTGTTTTTGTTTAATGAAATTTTAGGTACATGCTAGATAAGATGATATAAAGATATGATGGATAGACGAAATTACTTGAAGACACTAAAGTTAACTTTTAAGGAGGATTATATAGATACTTCTTCTCATATGTACAATTCTAATGATGGAAAGTCATATAAGTTCTAGAGGAACATCTTGTAAATGATATATTTGAATTAGCAGAAATTATTTACTATTATTTATTATGTGCTAAATCTGGATCCTTGGAAAAAGTTTCGGTAATGACTCTCAAATTTAAGGCCTTCCTTAATTGGGAATTGCCAAAAAATGAGGTTGCTACATTTGGTGTTAGAGCCGTAGTTTTTCAAATAATATTTAATAGTTTATAATTTCAAGTAATATGTAGAAAAATGAGGGAATTATTAGGGCATTTTCTAAAGAGATACTATCTGTAAGGGACCATGACCTGAGGGCTAGCAAAACTTTCCTCTTCACCACTAGTCAGCTTACAAGGACTCCCGGGCCCAAGCAACCTACCTGGTTAAAGTCAGAAGATTTTGCTCAAAGTAAAATACCTTTTGGATTTCTTATCATCTTCATTCATACACTCTTCGTCCTCTTTCTTAATAAACCCAAAAAAAATACTTGTTATAACCTCAATTTTTCTTGTATTTAATAAAATGCAATTTTGTAAGTAAAAAGGAATTTGAATGGAAAATTGTATGATTGTTTTCTAATAATTGATTCTTTAACAAATTTGCCTTGGATGTATGATTTCATGGTTTATACACTTTTGATAAGTCCAATAATGATAAGAGAAAGTCCTATAATAAGTAAAGAGAAAAAGAAATGAAAGTGAATTGTGTGCATATATGAGAATTGTGCAGATTTCTCTAGAAAAGTGGCTTGGATGACCACAATTGTTTGATGTTTTGTTCCACAATGTCCTTAATAAGAAAAGGGAACAAAACAAAGAAAATAAAAGAGAAAGAAAGAGTAAATTTTAATTTTAATTGCATAATGTATGCTTTTTGAGTAGATGACTTGCATATAGAAAAGTCTCTTTTATTTTTGATTTTTAGTTCCAAACATTGCACCAAAGTACCTTAAGTCACTAAAGAGTTTCCCTTAAAATTTGGGATTAAAAGGGTGCATGGTTTAGGAGATATTGATTTTTTAAAAATCCCTAAAGTGAGAGGAATAACATTAATGTCACAATTTTCAAATACAATTAGAATTTCTTTAAGTTAACTCTTTTTTTGGCACGTGAGATGATGGTCATTGGATCTAAGATCTAATGCTAGAGAGCTTGTCCCTTACCTCTGGTCAAGTAAGGAAACCAGAACAAAATTGGAAGATTTTGTGGTCGATTTCCCCACAACCCTCTGTGTGAGCAAGTATGGAAAGAGTTTCCTTGGCTTTGTGAGGCCAATCCAAGTCAATCTACCCTAGGTTTTAGATGTCTAAAAGAATCCCCCAAACCTACCTACGAAGATAGCCCTGTAGGTGAAGAAGGGTATAAATACAGGGGTACACCCCCTCTACAACCCATCCAAGTGAACACTAGGATTGCACAGAGCATCTCAAACTCACCCATAAATGCAATTGCTTGTCCTTTCCCTTCTTACTCTTTGGTCTACTACTGTTGTCAAGATGAGAAAATCCCTCGTCATCTGATCATCTCCGACCACCAATGAGAAAATTGAAGTCACAGACGAATTCGGTAGGATGAGGTGGAGGAGGTTGCATAGTTGCTAGCTTATTCAGGCCTCTAACTCCTAGAGTCAACCTCATGGTTGGCTCGTCTAGGATTCTTGTGAGTGTCTGAGGTTGAAGATGAGATGAGAGGAAAATACCCCTCAGCCACACCTCCCGTGCGTAATAGGTAAGGGTACTTCTGACCTTTTTCTTCCTTTTTCAGATACTTGAGTGGGCCACCACATGAGCATGGGTGACGATGTGGCACGAGCCTATTGGCTCAGCCTAGCCCTACTAGCATGACAGAAAACCAATTAAGTAATTAGGTGGTGTTTTCTCATTGGTCTTAAAGTGATTTATTTGGAAAAACCATAACTCATTGTAGGGTTATCCAATGGGAACATGTAATATATGGATTTTGATGAGAAAAATATTTAGAATCCATTTAGAATAAATTCCAGGCCTAAATATACTTGTAACTTAAAAAGTATCTAAAGGTTCTATCTTTAATGATTTGAATTAATTTAAATCTATGTTTTGAATATTAATGGATCTAATAATGTTCCCTGACTATTATGAGAAAAGTTTAGCCTTTTGACATAAAAATCATGGATTATATATAATTAGATATTGTATTCATAATTTGCTTAATTAAGGTTCCATGATTATAAAAGTACATTAATGGACATAGAAACCCTAATTCTAATAATTATGAGATTTAATGGATTTAAATATGGAAATCAATAAAGAAGGCATGAAAATGATGTTCTTGAACTAATTTGTGGATAAAGACCCTTAATTTGGATAAATTTGAGGGTTTTATGAGTAGAAAAGTGCTTTTAGGGTTTGTTGACCTAAAAAGGGTAAAAATGGAAATTAAAAGTTTGGACACCAAGAAACCCTAAAGAACCATAATAAGGCTTAGAAACCCTATAATGGAATCCCAAGTCAATAAAAGATGTTTGGATACGATTATAACAATTCGGTGTTATAAATAATTTTTAGGATCAAGTTTCTTGATTTATTGCTTGGCTTGGTTGATTGGACTGCTTGATTGGATTAGCTATCTTTCTTGGTTTTGAGAATGCCAAATCAGGTATGTGGCTACGACTAAGATTACTTGTCTTAGTTTCGCGACATTTTTTGAAGTTTCACCGGTTTGTTGGAAATTAACTGCTTGGATGAACTTTAATTCATGCAACTATAAAGTGACTATGGATATCACCATATATATATGTGCATGACTAGATAAGATCATAATCATCGTCTATAGCTTTGGGTATATGTGATAAAATGATGATCTAGGTATTCGTATACCTTGGATTAGTATCAACAAATTATCATGAGTTGAGGTTTGGTCTACCTTTGGGTAGGATCATATGAATATATAGCTCTAGGTTTTGGTATACCTTTTGGGTTGGACCAAAAGGGGCTATTGAGGATCTACCACATGGAAAGGTAGCATCTAGGTCCACTGTAGGGACAACAGAGAGGCTTGGATAGGTTAGGATTGATTAGTTATATTTAAGATGTAAAGTTTGATCTATTTCATAATAACTTTGTTGCAATATGTTGTTACCACTATATGCAAACTTTTGTTTCCCCCACATACTAGTATAACTCATTATACTAACCGAAATTTTGTTTGTCGACATTTTAGTCTACAAGCTTAATGGAAAGTGGATATTCAACAAAAGGTGACATTGAAAAATATTAAGACTATATAATGTTTGGAGGAATATAGTTAGATAGTTCTCTTCTTGGGTGAAATTCTAAAATCCTACTTTTAGAAGGTATGTGAAAAGTAAAAATTGATATCCTACATCAAGCTTAGTTTTGGTAGAATTACTTAATTATTTTTTATTATTTGAAAAACCATATGATCTTATTTGGGATAATGGCTCTAGCTTCTTAGCCTTCCTTAATTGGGGGTTGCTGGAAGGTGGGGTCGTTACATTTGGTATCAGAGCATGGTTTTCCATATAATCTCTATTAATTATTAAATTTTACAAATTCTTTAGATCCCAAGAAAGTTATTAAGTAATTTTCCAAAGATGGAGGTGTTTAGAAAAGTATCACAATCCGGGGGATGGCAAGATTTTCCTCCACCCCGCCAGTTGGTTCACAAGGACTCCCAGAAACTGTGTGACTACCTAGCCAAAATATAAGGAGTTGACTCTAAATAAGATACCTCTAGGATTTCCTATCCATGTTCATCCCTTCTTTACCCTCTTTTACTGGAAAAACTTTAAGTGCTTAAGGTTTTTTCTATCTCCACCTCTTCCTGAGTTTGGGTTTAAGATTGTTCAGGATTAGGGAATCCTCCACCAAACAATAAAAAGCATGTAAGTAAGATGTCATAGACTTAAGTTTTAATGATATAAAACTTAATTTGAGTTCAATTACATGCTTATGTGTAGAAGCATGTCTCGTACCAAGAACTTCACCATCCTTGCTGACACCCCTCAGGAGAACGCTGAGGTTAGACTCTCTCACAAGAAGAGAAGGTCTCTAGAGAAAAGAAGGAAGGCTATGGAGGAAGAAGCCTCCAGGAAAAGGAAGAGACCTGATGAATCCTCTGAGGATGATGTGGACCCAAAACTTGTTCCCTTCGATAACCTAAACAAAGAGAATGACCAAAAGAGGGAGCCGATGGTAGAAGACGAGCCCAAGGTTGACCCTGTAGCTAATTCTCGACCACCTGTAGTACTCTGTACTCCCAATAACTTCTCGATGGAACAACAGAAGGAGTTGACCGAGGCCATTAATTCCTTAGCCCTCAAGGACATAGATGGAGGTCAAGATGATGAACCACTACCAGTTCATCCACAACTTGGGGCCACCTCTTTGGACTTTGTGACGTTGAAATAGAGAAGTTCTGGGGAGAAGACAAGACTGAGGTGGTCAAGAAAGACGATGGTTGGCTTCTAGTAGTAGAAAATGGTTTCCACATGATGGAAGTGCATTCGATCAAGAAGGTTCCATTTGATGCTCACCTCTTAGAAGGAGCAGCTAAGATCTAGTGGGAGAACCACATCATGGGTTGAGATCTGAATCAGGACTCGATGGCTTGGACCGACTTTATAACCATCTTCACACCCATATTTATCCCAATCTTAGCCAAGAAAAAGAAGGAAAGGGAGTTCACCAACCTAATACAAGGTAACCTATCAGTCACAGACTTTGACTGCAAGTTCTGCATCTTGGAGCGGTTCAGATACATGCTGACTGAGAAAAGATTGGTGGACCATTTTGTGGAGTGTCTTCATCCTGCATCAAGCCTCATGTGATGGAAAGCAAACCAACAAACATCAAATACGCCTACAACACTACCCTAGATATGGAGAAGATGGTGATGCCTACACAAAACCCATCAAAGGGATATTTGGGTTTCACTAAAGGCACATCTGGCCCAAGCAATGATCACAAGAAAGGACAAGGATGCAACCATGCCAAGGGAAAACATGGAGGCCAAGGAAAACCCAGCAATGAGAACAACCTTCCTAAGTGTTGCACCTATGGAATATGTCATTCAAGCGAGTGTCGCTACAAGAATACGGTGTGCTTCCGTTGCCAGCAAGAGGAACACTTCCAAGTAAACAATCATTTGCCTAACCCGAGAGGTATGGGCCCTATCACATCCCAGCCTATAGCATCCCAACCTATAGCAGCCTAGCCAGTAGTTGTAGCCCCACCTACTGGAGAGTGAAGCCAAGCTCGAGTGTCCACCATCGACAAGAAAGAGGCTCTATCTAATGCTAATCGGTTGATAGAGGGTAATAACCCATGAATTTTCTTTCCAATTTTAAGCTAAACATGCAGTATTCTGACATGCTATAAAAAACAATGTAGGCATGCTTAAGATTATGGGACAAAATGAAAAACCTCTTTTTGACTATGGTTCTATGAATACTTTCATTTTGAGAAATCATGCATGTATGGATTATTTGGACATCAAGGATTTAGGATATGTTTTGGATTTTACAACCCTGAGTGGTCAAACCCCAGTTATACCTATTAAATACTTGGATAATGAGCTACCTACAAATTTTATCCTCATTGAGATGAATGACTTTGATGTGATCATTTGTATGGATTGGCTCTATGCATATAGGGCAAAGATCGACTGTAGGGAAAAGAAAATAACAATAGAGAGACCAGGTCATCTACCGTTCACCATTAGAGGAAGGAAGCATGCTACTACTATCCTATATATGTCAGCCTTGAAGGAAGAGAGGATGATAGCCAAGGGTTGTCAGGTTGTCCTAGTAGTAGTTGCTAAGCCAGAGCCTAAGCTACAACCCCAAGAGGATATTGAGGTAGTCAGGTAATACACAGATGTGTTCTAAGATGATTTTCCTGGGAGTCCTCCTGAGAGAGAGGTAGACTTTTCAATAGAGATAACTTTTGAGACAAACCTTATTTCCAAGGCACCTTATAGAGAGTTGCTTGAGATCAAAAATCAATTGTAGGAATTGCTAGACAAAGGTTTTATCTAACCTAGCACATTTCCATGGGGAGCACTAGTGCTCTTTGTGGAGAAGAAGGATGGATCGCTCAGATTGTGCATAGACTATAGAATGATCAACCATACTACCATTAGAAATAAGTATCATTTACCCCATATATGACTTGTTTGACCAACTTAAGTCCGCTCGAATCTTTCTAAAGATTGACTTGAGGTTCGAGTATCACCAATTGTGAGTCAAGAGCGAGGACATCCTAAAAATCACTTTTCATACCCGTTATGGCCACTATGAATTTAAGGTTATGCCTTTTGGGTAGTCTAATACCTCAAGTGTATTTATGAATTTCATGAATAGTATTTGACAACCCTTCCTAGACTCATTTATCATAGTGTTTATAGATGACATCCTAGTTTACTCTGATGACTTAGAACAACATAGTGACCACCTAGGTAGAGTCCTTGATATCTTGAGAAAGCCAAAGTTCAATGGGAAATTCTCAAAGTGTAAGTTTTGGATAGACTTTGTCATGTTCCTTGGACACATCTTAACGGAAGGGACCATGTCAGTAGATCCTGCTAAAGTGCCAGCCATATGAGATTGGCCAGCACTAAAGAACTCTTTTGAGATCCACAACTTCTTGCGATTGGTCAGATATTATCGACGCTTCATAAAAGATTTCTCAAAGACTACTTTTCCACTCACCAAGCTTACCCAGAAGAATGAGAAGTTTTTGTGGTTAGACTTGTGTGAATCTTGATTCCATGATTTGAAGGAAAAGTTAACCACAACTCCAATATTGACTCTACTGTCATGTAATGAAGGTTTTATGATCTTCACCGATGCATCAAAGAAGCGATTTGGATGCATGCTATAGCAAAGTAGGCATGTTGTTGTTTATGCCTCAAGACAGCTCAAGCCTAATGAAGTGAACTACCCAACACATGATCTAGAACTGATTGTGATTATACATGCCATGAAGATTTGGCAACACTATCTTTACAGATCCACTTTTGAAATCCTCATAGACCAAAAGATCTTGAAGTACCTCCTAACTTAGAAGGACCTAAACCTGAGACAAAGATGATGGATGGAGTATATGAAAGGCTATGATTTCACCATCGCCTATCATCCTGGGAAAGCTAATATAGTAGAAGATGCTCTTAGTCAGAAATAGCTCAGGTGTGTAGTTGTCTTGTCTAGGTAGTGGAGAGAATTGGAAGAGTTTGCTAGGTGGACTCCACAGCCATTAAAAGAACAGATCTGTGTGGATAATATCTAGATAAAACTAGACATTTTGATCGAGTTGGTAGTTGCCCAGTTAGCAAGCCCAGAGCTTGAAAAGATGAAAGGTTTGTCAGAGAAACCTCAGACACATCTTTTAGTGGGAGTAGATGGTGGAATCTTCTACAAGATTCATATTTGGGTTCCTGAAGATTTTCCTTTGAAGAATCAGATCATGCAGGAAGCTCATTGTTCTAAGTTCACAGTAAACCCTGGCACTACCAACATTTTGAAAGACTTGTAGCACTAATTCTGGTGGCCTGGATGAATAGTGTCATAGCGGCATATGTGGCCATTTGTCTCACATGCCAGATGGTGAAGGATGAACACCAGTGACCCGGTGGATTTCTACAGTCAATTGAAATTCCTAAGTAGGAATGGGAACAAATCACCATGTACTTTATGGTGAGTCTCCCCAAGACCAAGAAAGGTCATGATGCAATAGGGGTTGTGGTAGATCGACATACCAAGTCAGTACATTTCCTTTCCATAAAGACCACTGCCAAAGTAACAGATCTAGTTGAACTTTATATCAAAGAGAAAGTACGAATACATGGTGTTCCGAGTTCAATTATTTCTTATCGTGACCCAAAGTGCACTTCTAAGTTATGGAAACAAGTGTAAGAAGAACTCGACACTAGAGTAAAATTTAGCACATCTTATCACCCCCAGGATGATGGATATTTAGAAAGAAAAATCTAGACATTATAGGACATGTTGAGAGCATGTGCGCTCGATTGGGGTGGATCATGGGAGAATTTTTTTTGGTGAACCATGGGAGAATTACCTATCCTTAGCTGAGTTTTCTTACAATAACAACTACCAAACTAGTATCAGGATGGATCTATACAAACACTTTATGGGAGGTTAAGTCAGTCACCACTTCACATGGATGATGTTGGTGAGAGAACCTTGTTGAGGTCATAGGAACTACAATTGTATGCTAACAAGTCACTTTGATCAAGCAAAGGCTAAAGAGAGCCCGTGATTGGAAAAAGTCGAATGTTGATGTGAAGCGGACTAACTTGCACTTCACTATGGGTGAACATATGTTTCTAAAAATCTAATCCCACAAAGCTATAGCTAAGAACAGTAAAGGTGTGTCCCTGATACATGGGTCTATTTATGATTTTTGAATGGATTAGTGAAGTTGCTTATAGTTTAGCCTTACCCCGTCAATATAGTATTATGCATGATGTTTTCAATGTCCAATCTGAAGTGTTATGTGAAGGACCTGAGCCATGTTGTAACACCCAAATTTTTATATCACATGAGCGGAAGCATTTTTTTTCTTCTTCACTGGGGGCGTCAAAAACATGATTATCAGTGCAATTAAAGTAAATGAAACACTTTTGCATATATTTGAAATTGATTCATACATAGTTCTTGTCAACAGAAAAATATATCATGTTCATCCATAAGATCTAATATACTTGGTAGCATAACTAAGCAAAATAAAAGATGTATGAACTCTAGATCATCTTGGTAGATGGCACACCACTAGGCAAGCTTGAAATCTCCTAGTCCTTTGCTTGTCTGCTTGTTCTTCAATTGCTCCAAAACCTACGGACATCACATCCCCAACCATGCATTGGGAAAATAACAGTCCTTAGAGTATGTGGCATGAGTATTCTAAAAATATACATTGTTAAAGAACTAAAATATTACAAAAGATTCTTGAACATCATAAATATAAAATGAACATTAAATTTTGATTAAATCTAGAAACATACTATCTCTCATTTCTTAAACTCCTATTTCTACTCTATGTTTTCTGGAGACCAATACTCTGGGTCTCATGGCCTACACCAAAGTGTCTGGATCATAAATATCTTATCTGAATTTTTCTCATCACACTCATGGATGAGATTACATACATGCTCTAATCTTATGTATCTTTTACTTACGATTTTTATCTATTTGTGGCCACCATTATATAATAAGTCCTCCTCTTTTGACACTGAAGTGTCATCTATGGTGCAACGCACCCTTTGTTGGCATAAATGCCCTCTGTTGACACCAAAGTGTCATCTATGGTGCAGTGCACCCTCTGTTGCACAATGTGCCCTCTATTAC
Organism: Alisma plantago-aquatica; assembly: GCA_963693085.1. Lineage (NCBI taxonomy): Eukaryota > Viridiplantae > Streptophyta > Magnoliopsida > Alismatales > Alismataceae > Alisma > Alisma plantago-aquatica. The sequence continues at coordinate 1,024,092,412 of OY856410.1, forward strand.
ACCTGTAGTGTCTGGTGCAGTGCGCCCTCTGAATCGTCATGGGACTCTCGGGTGAGGACTTATTATATAATGTATTATGTGAAGGTTTTGAATTAATTATATTAAGTATAGTCTTACTAAACTCTGAATCTGAACTTATCTGAGACAGAATACTGCGTAGTGAACATGAACTAAATTCTGAATATGAACTTCTCTAAAACTGAGTACTAAAGATATACTGAATTCTAAATTTGAATCTCTACTCTTAAATTATGAACTAAATCTTTTACTGAATGTGAATATGTATCTCAATTACTACATAATTTAGATTGGGTCTATAACCCTTATCCTATCTCTTTATTAAAAAAATTGGCTACTCACACAATAAGTAGTCTAAGTCTTAATTTATACCTCATATTCTCATTATTTGGGTAAACCTTATTTTGAATCTCTAATTTGATAGTATGACTTCATTGGTACTAAATATAACAAATGGGTCTCAAGGATTAGGAAGGATCATTTCATCTGAATATAAAAATACTAAGGATACAAAAAGTAACTTAAGTGAAGTATATGAAAGTAACTTAAGTAGTAAATATCTAAAATACAATTTTCTGAAATGGTAACTCAACCTCTTGAAAGTTTCATGAAGTCTTATCTTAACATTATTCTTAATGCATTCATGTGAACTTAACTCTTAAATCTTAAAATATGAATCTTATAAAATTTTATCTTATGAGCTTAATCATAACTTAATGCATTCTACTCGAGTAATCTAATCATGTACTTAATTCAAATCCCACTTTGTACTTTGCTTCTAGATGTTGTCCATTCTATGAAATCTGATTAACTCATTAGTTCTTAGGTCTTTGTATATATAAGAAATCTTGATACCGTGTCTCTACTTGCAATCTTAACACTCAATTATATGTATAAATGTGATGAACCCTATAGTACGTTCATACTTAAAAATCTTAACACATGGTTATATCTCATTACCATGGATGTATGTCAGTCTTCACTTGTATTTCTTGGCTTGTGGTCTTGAACATTCATATAGAACAACATTAAGAAACATGAGAGTAATTTAACCTTCTATCCCTGTTAATTCATTACCATCTCATGACACATCTCTAATTAATACATTGATCCTATGAAATATCACAATCATAAAGTATAGAAAATCTTGCCTACATATCTGATTAGGACATCGGATATTAATTTCTCATTTAATATGCATGTAAATGTACTAGATTTGATAAACTAAAATACTCATGTGCATGAACCACTTACCTCTTGTACTGAGGGTACCTATAAGAAAGTCCTAATTCCAAGTTTCATAACTTTAATAACCTGGATATCATCATAGTTTTATCAGTCAAAGTGTATGTTCCCTCTTTCTATTTCTAAATCTCAAAAGCCCATCTTCCTAACTTCATATACCAACTTAGGGTCCTTATTTATAATAAACATAACTTTAATCTAAAATCACCGTAAAATCTTGGTGTTGAAATTAAATAAACTCTTATTATATAGTCACTATAATCTTTATACTCAAATAAGACATAAATTGTCTTATGTACTCATGTGAACATATACTCCATAAAATGAGAATAACTATCAAATATAGTCACATAATCTAAACATATTGAATCAATTAGGAAATAAAAGTAGAATACCATCATGTTACTAGTATCAGGCCTAATTAGGCATACATATATATTACTTATTATACCAAGATAATTATCTTTTATTCATACATAATGGTCACTCGGGTCTAAAACTAAATACTAATATAATATAATGAGAAACTCCCTTAAATCTCAAGAAACATTAATCATATAATGTAGTAAGGTCTTGTATAAAAATATCAAGTTGTTTCATAATCAGATCATGGGTGAAATACCCAAAAATCGCTTATTAGGGTTAGCATCAAAACTGACGTAGAAATATCAAATTAGAAAGATTAGGCTTTGGAATCAGACTAAGCATACCAAAATAAGATTACTGTAAATTATTCATAAATAAATGAAGTCGTTTGCCATTTTTAATGCACAACACATTGAAATCTCATAACTATTAGTAATCCAATTATAATAAATATCAGACATCAAAATCATCCCTAAAATCCATTTTTACAAAATAGTATACATGACAAACTTTCCACAAACATCTTAATTGCTAAAAATTGAACTCCCTACCCAAAGATAGGAAATTTAAAACTTACCTATGTTTGGATCAATCTCAATCATCCATTTAGAATCCAAAGGACCTCAAGGACAGCATCCCTTCTCTTATACTTCTCCCTTGGTCGCAGATCCAAGACAGGACCCATCTCCTTCATTTCCCATAAACCTGAATGAGTGGAAGATCCCATGGTCTTCCTACGTTGGTGGGTGCCGCCGCAGGGTCTGGCTCAGGCAACCCCGACCTCGAAGATGTGGGCGTCATAGCTTGCTCGCAAGCATCCCTTACCTCTGTCTGCCCTCGTTGGCTTGGGCACCATCGATGAGTATAGGTAGGCCTAGATCAGAAACTTAGCCTCCTCCCTACAACAGCCGCCAAGGGTTCTCTCCATGCTCTCTCTTCCTCTCGCTCTCAGTTCGCATAAAAAAAACCTAGATTAGGGTTTGGCTGCCACCAAGCATAAGGATTAAGAGGTTTTATAGCCTCTAACCCTCCGAATCATGGGCAAGGCTCTCTTTTTGTGGGGGCTCTGTTCTACCCCCTATTCTGCTGGGCATGGCTCTTTAGTCCAATACGGACTGGAATCGCCCCCCTTTTTATTTTCTTTTTCTTCTTCTTTTTGATAAAACTCCAAATATAAGAAATAATTATATAGCCCATAGCTCTTTGACTTCTAATTTTGGGGTATATACTATGTTATCATCATCTTTATATGAGCAAGAGTTTAAGTAAAAACAAGTTGTACAAACACTCCAAACATGTCTTTTAAATAAAAAAAATATAATTACTAATTTAATTACCTAAGCCACTATATACATCAAAATCATATGAGATTTCTTCCACAATCTTATATTAGAATGAGGCTTCATATAAATATATCTTGATTATTTAATATGACACCAAGATACTCCATACTCATATTCATACTCCAAGGACCCATGTGAAATCCTTAACTTTCCTTATTCGGTTGAATTTGGATCCTAGGGCCAATGACAATTCTATGAATTTCCAAAAGAATTCATACGATTAAGCATATCCTCAGTTACAACATTAAACTTTTGAATAGACATCATTCCTCAATTACAGGTTCCTTATGATACCCTCGATGATTATGAATTCACTTACTTAATATGTAGAACTCAACTAAGTCTAGGGCTCAAACCATCAACTACAATCATTGTGTTTCCTTCATAGTTCAACTTTGTATTTCATATCATATTATCAAATAAAATATCATATTCACAGACTTTTAGGATACTAGAAAACCATCCTGAGTGCATAAAAGACCTCTCTATGTTCTTTTTCTATAGAATCCAAATATTATGAAAATTTGATAAACTTTATTGTAAGCATAAATCTATCCCATATTGATGCCATCAATAACTTAATAATGTACATTCTAGGTTCCAAAGATCAGGGTGTGACACATGTATTGAGCATTGAACCTATTGAACTCCAAGGGAGATTGACTTACCCTGAGTCACATGTGAGGGTACTAGATACAAAGGTGAAAGAGCCCATGTGTCAAAAGACAGAGATGGTAAAGGTTCATTGGAAGCACCATGGAGAGGATGAAGACACATGGGAGCTGAAGACGGTCATGGAAAAGGCTTGCCCCGAATTGTTTGTTTAATTGGTTGAATTTTGGTGGCAAAATTCCTATAAGAGGGGAAGGATGTTTTAACCTCAATTTTTCTAGTATTGATTGAAATACAAGTTTGCAAATAAAAAGGAATTTGAATGGAAAATTGTATGATCATTTTCAAAGAATGGATTCTTTTGCAAAATTTCCCTTGGATGTGTGATTTCATATTTTATACTATTTTTATAAGTCCAATAATGAAAAGGGAAAAATGATAAGAGAAAATCTTATAATAAGTAAAGGGAAAAAGAAATGAAAGTTAATTGTGTGCATATATGAGAATTGTGTAGAATTCACTAGAAAAGTTGCATGGATGACCACTACTATTTGATGTTTGGTTCTACAATGTCCTTAATAATAAAAGGAATCAAAATGAAGAAAATAGAAGAGAAAGAAAGAGATAAATGAATTTTAATTGCATAATGTATGCCTTTTGAGTGGATGTCTTGCAAATCAAGAAAAGTCTATTTTATTTTTGAATTTTGATTCTGAACGTTGCACACAAGTAATTTAAGTCATTAAAGAGTTTCCCTTAAATTTGGGATTAAAAGGGTGCTTGGTTTAGGAGATATGGATTTCTTAAAAAAAAGAAAAATATGTAAAGTGAGAGGAATA